>BLBF01000017.1:9613386-9659105 GCA_015471245.1 Laticauda colubrina | reverse complement strand
ATAGATAGATAGATAGATAGATAGATAGATAGATAGATAGATAGATAGATAGATAGATAGATAGATATTAACCATGGAATGGCCCATGCTGAATAGTTTCCCCTCAAATTGCAAATAGGATGCCTCCTTTCGCAAATCTTGAATAATTCATTGAAATTAGGATTGATTTGCACAGAACTACCTTCCATCTGAAACTGATATGAGCTGGGATTTATTGACTACTCCATTGACAAAGTTCCCTGCTTTATTTCATCTTCTTTTCTCTCTACCAGCATTTTCTTTAATTGATGAGGAATAAATTATTTATAATCATTTTTCCCTCTTGTGAATCTTATTTTATTTCTTCTTTACCCCGCCCCCCACTTCAGTCATGTTTTCAGACTTCTACCTTTAGCCACAGTCCTTCTTTGTCTACTGCCATCCTGCCATATGGCAAGCTGTGCAAGTGGCACAGTGGGACTTGAAAGGGTCAAAATAAGATGCAGCTCTGTGTCCAAAATTGATTTCTATTTGCTGTTAGTTTTGATGGCATTTCAGCATGCCTGGGGAGACCAGCTCTGTGTTGTATTTCATGTGCATGCTCAGATTAATTTGACATCAGATACTTTTATTAAGCCCTTTATTACTGCTTGGATGTGATAGGCTACCCTCCCCCCACAACTACACCAAAAGGAGAAAAATGAACTTAGCTGATGTATCAAGCCATCAATTTTAGAGACAGTTAATTCTCCAGAAACTGAATTACAGCAGAGTCAAAATAGGCAGTCACCTTCCCCAGCATAAAAGTCAATTCCATTGTTATTTATCCTGGTTTCAGATGCATATTTCACCTGTTGGGTTAAAAGTGGAGGGAATTGGAATAGAAATAGGATTTGTCTGACTGAATGCAATTTCATGTTAAACCAAAGGCCAAGGCTGACTATTAGGAGAATGGAGATGAGAGGGCAGAGAAGAAAACACCAGAGGACAGACAGAAGTTCAACACTCAAACCATTCATAGTAAAAATGTGAGTCAGAAAGAAGATGGCATGGAATCAGCAGAATAAAAGATTATAAGGTATATGAACGCTCACCAATATGTGAGCAATTCAATATTAATGATATTAACAATATCAATGAGCTCATTAACAATATTAACGAGCAGTTCAAGTATAAAGACAGGAGTCATTAGAATAGGGCTGAACATAGGATAGATAATTAAAAATAGATGAATAAACTAGACTAGAGATGTTGTGCAGACTGCTGAGGAGAGTGAGGATTCAGATTAGGGACCATTAGGGAGTAGACTGCTGCCTTTAGAGATTGTGGGGGCTGGCAGCAGTGATGAGGAGGTTCCTGAGGAGCCTGTGCCAAGTGTGTGTGTCCACAAGGCTGCTCGCAGGAAAGAGCAGCTGCAGCAGCACAGGCTTGTGAGTAAGACTGCAAGGTAATGGCCCCACCTTCAAGAAGATAAAAGCCAGCTGTGAAATTAACCTTCTTTGCAGAAGGCAGAGATGTTTTGAACTCAGCCTTGTGGACATTACAGTTGGTATTTGAAGATTCTTATAAACTATTTCTTAAGGCCCGGTCCCACTGCACTTACGGATGCAAAGAGGATGTAAAACATTAAAAAAAGCTTGCCATCTGTTGGAAAACGCTATGCATCCGTTGTGTACTCATTGCATACGTGTTTCATATGCTCTATCTGTCGAGCATCCGTCCACTGTGATTTCATCCGCGCAAGAAGTTTTGAGCTGCACAAAACTTTGTGAACGGATGAACTTTCCGCCGTGTACGATATAAATCCACGACATACGAGCAACAAACGTTCTATGTCCGTTTATCATCCGTTAAACGTCCGCTGTATCCTCTCTGCATCCTCTGGGCATTCTCGCAACTCAGCTGAAAATGGAAAGAAGGAGGAAAAAAAGGTACACGGAACGTCTACACAGCATTAGTAGCACGGAAATAGAAAGGATGCGCAGTGAACGGTTTGCATTCCATATACATCTGCGCGGCATCCCCTTTCTTTCCTTTAGGCATACATGATGCATCCGCTTCATCCACTATGCATCCGCTTCAAAATTCTTCCCCGGAACCCCTTCAGAGGTGTCATCCGCTTCAATCTGCTTCCATCCACTAGGCTTCCTATGAACATCCTTTTAACATCCCTGCTACATACTACCCACGTCCATTCTTTTCTGTTCTGTTTATGCAAATTTTCACCACTTTTTGGAGTGAATGACAACGGATGGAGCCACCCCCAAAATTTTGCTTGTCTGCTATGTCCTTTATGCATACGTTTTGCGTCCATCAGCCAGTGGGACCAGGCCTTTATTTGTTGTTTTTTGTCAGACTTGAAACAACTTGGCAAGGCTCTTTTGTCGGAGCTAATTAGTTAGAAGCAACCTTTTATCTGTGAAGAAATAGGATTCTTAGCTGAAACTTAAACAGATTATACTGCTGCCTTTGTCTTGCGTTTGCCTTCTTGGAACCAGGTTTGGGTTGGCACAAGACATTAGAAAAGACTGGACTAGACTTAGACGAGAATTATAGTGTCCTAGAATTGAAAGGGATCAGATAAATTACTTCATCCAATCTCCATCTTCTCCAGCAATTTAGGATGTAATCCATCTGGCTCTGGAAGCTGGAATGTCTGTAAATTAACTAAACTTGTCTGTTATTTTCTCCTTGTTCACCAGTAGCATTTTGGGGGGTAAAAGTCAAAAGAAGCAAGATCGTAATCATGCCATGGTGATAAAAAATCTTACTATTTTTGCATATTTTTCAACATTGCATACATAAACAAAGGAATTGAGCTTCAAAGTGTGATCACCATCTTGGCTTTTTTTCAATCTCCCTCATGGGTAATAGCATATTAATGAGCAGCCAGATTTCTGTTTTTCTTTTTAGAAAAGGCAAATAAAAAAAAAAGAATTAAGAAGTTGTGCCTTCTTACTGCAATGCATTAATGCTTCACTATTTGCTCCATGTTTAGTTTTTCTTTTCTCTCTAACAGAAAGATTTTTTTTTTAAATTTTAGTACCTTTTATAAGCTTTAGCATGTTTTTAACATTAGTCTTTCTGAGACAGTTACTATGACATTTGGAGAATACTTGTCTTTATTTGCTCTTCTCTGGATAGCAGAAATCCAAAAATAATAAAATCAGAAATCCAAGAAGAATAATCCAAGAGTAACTTTTACATTTACTAAGTCACTAGCCACCATCACTTCATTAAGCTATTATTTCCTGTTGGTGAAATCCATTTCTTATAAGCTTCTGATAAATGAAGAGAGAAAAAGAGAATAAGAATTTGTTGGATCTCTCATTCTTAACAGAAAACAGAGTTGAAAGGGGACCTTGGACATCTTCTAGTCTAATCCCCTGCCCAAACAAGAGACTTTAGTGTTGGGAAACCTTTTGGGCACTGAGTGCCAAAATGGGAGCACGCATATGCACAGGAGTGCCAGAAACTGGAAGCTCAGCTTCCAGGTGCATGCATGGGTGCTGGGGAGCTGCACTTCTGGCTTCCAGTGTTGCGTGTATGCAAAGACCAGCTGGATGGCACATGTGCATGCGCCACAACTGGGAAGAGCAACAGGCAATGGCTGGCATGCTCGGAGAGATGGCTCTGTGTGCCACTTCTGGCATGCGTGCCATAGGTTTGCCATCATAGCCCTATACCATTTCAGACAAATGGCTCTCCAATCTCTTTTTAAAAACCTCCATTGACCAAGCGCCCACAATTTCTGAAGGCTTTATAAGTCTCAACATCTTTTTTTGCAATGACAAAAAAAGATGAACCATGGTGGCAAGGTGGTTAGAATGCAATATTTCAGGTTAATTTTGCTGACTGACAGCTGCCTGCAGTTCGGCAGTTCAAGTCTTACTGGCTCAGGGTTGACTCAGACATCCATCCCTCTGACATTGGTAAAATGAGGACCCAGATTGTTGTGGGCAATATGCTGAATCTTTAAAATCACTTAGAAAGAGCTGTAAAGCATTGTGAAGTGATATATAAGCCTAAGTACTATTGCTATTGACCAAAACTGGATGGGTATACAGTTTACACCCATACAAAATGTAGTCTTACCAAAGTATTATGAAGTGGTACAAGCACTTCATATGATCTGATTCTATCCCTCTGTTGATCCAGCCCAGGATTGTGTTGACTTTTTTAGCAGCTGCAGCATGCTGCTGGCTCATGTTTAGTAATTGCCCATTAGGATTCCTAAACCTCTCCCATATTGAGCCAGATATCATCTATTCAATATCTATGCATTTAGTTTTTCTTGCCTCAATGTAAAACCTTATTTTTCTCACCATTAACTTGCATTTTGTTCAAGTCCGCCTAGGTCCTATTGGATCTTCAGTCTATTTTCTAAAGTGTTGGCTATTCCTCCCAGCTTGGGGTTTTTTAAAGAGTTAGTTTCTTACCAGTAGTCAAGATAATTTAAGTCACTTGTTATTACTATTTCATTTGAAAAATGAGTCATTTGAAGTCATAAGATTTCATCTAGAGCTTCTGCCTGCTTATACAATTCATAATTAATTCCTACAACATTTATGTGACACTAATCATGTGACACTTTTAAAATACCAGAAAAACATTGAAGTCTCAATTGTCTTCTGCCAGAACCTTCAACTTTGGCAGAATTATCAAAGGATCATGGACATCATGTACCAGTTTACACTCAAACATGGCCGAGAACCTGATGAAATACTGCAGATTCTACTCATAAACAAAATTCCTTGCTGTTGAAAATGCCTTCCTGTTTGGTATCATTTGTGAAGAGTGGTGATGACAGTATTATTTCATCAAGCTTTCAGTGGTTTTAGGTTCAGTTTCTAGTTTTATTGTTGTGAATACTCCAACTCCAGTTTTTAGTCTATGGTTAAAATTGTATTTGCTTCACCTATATATTTATATCAGGATGACTAATTATTAAGTGGAAAACAATGATGAGAGCAACAACAATGAAAATGAAGAGAGGAAAAATATTAATCTCTAGTGCATGAGAAGTTTGCAAGGCAAATTGATCTTATTTTCCTGATCTGAACAAGAATCCTATTATCACTAAGCTTTGAATACTCCCTCTATATTGGAATGGATGGGTGAATTATATGCGTGACACATGTCTTCTCATTATGGTTTATTGTGGTTAGAATTCATCACCATTAAGAACTGTAGCATTTTGAACTTCAAAGAGGTGTATAAATAGATAATACTGTAATCTCCATTTGAATGGGAGAGTAAGCATTTGTTACATCCAAAGCAAATATAATAGGAAAAAAAAGAAAGTCAGATAAAATACCATCTAGGTGATTATCATTGTCTCTGAAGGACTATGGATTAAAATTGATTTGACTTTCATTAGAAGGATTACTCAAGGACTGTTGAGTTGATAAATTTAAAATGAAAAAATGCATATTTAAGGAGAGCCAAAACAATCAAAAATAAAACACTGACCCAGTTTTTTTGTGGGAAAAGAATGGACATATCCATGCTCAGTTAATCTACTCCTATCTTTTAAATATATATCTTTTTTATCCCACTTGTCAGTTTCAATGAATGAATATATATTATCATCCCCAAAGGCTTTTTCACGATGGAAAAAAGTCTCTTTTGTCATAATTCTGATAATACCATGCAAATGATAAGCTACAACTAACAAGAAATAGCTTTTCAAATGTGCATGAAAGACTGTTTTTGTTACATGTGCTGAAATGATACAGATTATAATAGCAACTTGGAGTTCATCCTGATTATTCAACAGATAGATTTGATTGTCATTAGGGAGTTCGGTAATTCCCTTTCTCCTTTTCAGTTGAGTTATAAAAACTGACCCACAACTGCTCAGCTGACATTCCTAAAAATAGAAGCAGCTTCTGTGTTGTCTCATGAGCTACCATTATGCCTTCAGGGGTTTTGTGAAATCTACATTGGCAAGACAGAGCCAACTCCTCCTTCCTGGAAGAAGGGGGAACTAGAGCTGTAGTAAATTGCCCTAAATTTCAGGAAGCCAGGCAAACAGCATCCTTAAGGCATACCAACTTTCAGCTGCTCCCTTTTCATGGCTTGGCAGAGCTGGAATAGAAACTATTATAAGTACCCTTCCACTGAAAATCAGCTCCTATATTGAGATGGATTCCATAAGGAATGCTAATTTGGGCAAGCCTGAAAGGGCTCATGGTATCTGTGACTATTCTCCTTAGAAAGAGAATAAAAAATTCATATAACCTGGCAGAATAACAATAGCACTAAGACTTATATACCGCCTCATAGTGCTTTACAACCACTCTGAGCAGTTTCCAACATCAGCATATTGCCCCAAACCTGGGCCCTTGTTTTACTTACCTCAAAAGGATGGAAGGCTGAGTCAACCTTGAGCTAGTCAGGATTGAACTCCTGACAATGGGCAAAATTAGCCTGCACTACTACATTTTAACCACTGCACCACTACAGTGCCTGAAAAATGCATCAACTATGCAAGTGCATGTCTACTCCTAGTAGGTATAGTGACTCTGTTAAATAAAGAACAGGGATTCTCAGTCATGTAGGGCATTGAGTTGAAAAGGTAGCCCTTTTCAGACATCTGGTTTCATGTGTGAGCATATGGCCAATGGGACTCATTCATATTTGCACTAGGGTTTACCAACAATCTTAAGGCCCTGTCACACTGCCCAACGGATGCAAAACGTTTATAAAAAGGACACAGCGGACGAGAAAAATGTTCCATCTGTTGTTATCCGTTCTCAAAAGGGGCAAAAATTTGCACAAACAGAGTGGATAACACGGAAAGGAACGGACGGGGGGAGGACGCAGAGCGGATGGAAAGCGGATGCGGAATGGAAGCATCCTTTTGCATCCTCTAGGCATCCTCTAGACATTCTTAATATCTGAGATAGGCCCCCGCTGCGAATGTTTTTTCCATTTTAAATGCTTTCTTTGCGTGCTGCATCTGCTTTCATCCTTTCTCCATCCGTGCTACTAACGCTGCACGTCCGTTCCGTGTCCGTTCCGCTTCCTCCCTGCGTCCGTTTACTGCTGGAGCGGATTTGAGTTGCGCGAATGTGCAGCGGATGCCTAGCGGATATAGTGGATGCATAACAGATAACAACGGATGCAGAACGGATGTCCCCCATATGCCTAGCGGATGCAGAATGGACGCATTTGATACATTTTCCGCTCAAAAGTTTTGAGCAGCTCAAAACCTTTTGAGTGGATGAAATGTCAATAGACGGATGCTGGACGGATAGAGAGGAAGCAAAACGGAGGCAGTGAGTACAGAACGGAAGCATCGTGTTAACCAATGGATGGCAAGTGTTTTTCTCCGTTTTACATCCTCTTTCCATCCGTTGCTGCAGTGTGACAGGGGCTTTACATTTTACACACACAGAACAAAAGTCTGTAGAAAAGCTAATCTTGCTTCATGTAAGAGATATGAATAAGGAATATAAGGACCAACTTTCCTGCATATTTGGTTCCACTGGCTGCTTGATTGGCCAATGTAGTTGAAAATACTATATATTTATATATTATTTTTATCCAAAATATCCAAATAAGATAATGAAGGACTCAGTGATATTGGCATATGGCGGTGAGCAACCCAAAGCTGTTAACTCTACCAGATGTGTGATTTTTGTTATGTAGTATCCCCTTAACTCTGGAGTAATGACAATTCATTATATTCACAGAGTTGGACAAAATGTTTGGGTTTTTTTTTTGGGGGGGGGGTAATGTGTATCAATGGATTATCAATGAGCTTGTCTTCTGATAGATTATTCCAAAATAGAAGATGGGGATGACTGTGGCTTGTGACCATAGGTTAGGCAAAGAGCTGGTCCTGAAATATTTTTCAAAGATTATGCTTAGAGGTTCTGCTATGGCACTGGATAGCTTTTTAAAGAAGTAAGGACATATTCCGTCCGGTCCAATAGATAGAGATGGTTTTAGATTGTGTCGTGCTTTTTCAACATTGTCTTCTGTAAAATCAATGTGTAGTTGTCTTCTGTAAAATCATTGTAGTTGTCTGTGGCTCGGCTAGGAAATACTGGGCATGATCCATTGCTGTTTACAAATACTGAGCTGAAGAATGTGTTCAAGATGTTGGCTTTAATGGTGTTGTCGTTGCAGTCTTTACCATTAGGTCCTATAAGGGGTGGGATGGACCTTGAGTCTTTTAGTTTGTTGTTTACAAAAGGGTAAAAACCGCAGATGGAATTGGTGCATAGAAGGTTTTCCTCTTGTTTAATGTGATAATTGGTATATTCAGTTTTTATCTGGTGGCATAAATTTTTTTTGTCGGCTTTTGAAATTGGCAACATGACCAGATTTGTTTTTCTGCCAGAGTGATCTTATTTGGATTGAAGTTTCCTTATTGTTATGGGTAATCTGTTTTTTGTTTTGGGAGTTGTTATTGGTACATATAGTTTGATGACTCTTTTGACTTCAAGTTTAAATATGTTGTAATGGTCTTCAACAGTATTGCATCCGGTGAATAGAGATTTCCAATCGAGGGATGAGAGATAGTTGTCTATAAGATCATAGTTGCCTTTTTTGAAGTTATAATTGGGGATTACATCATTGTGATGATTTTTGTGTGGGTGTATGTTGAGACAAAAGTCAGTCATATTCTGGTCACTGTTGGAAAAGGATTCTTTGGTTTGTATTCCACAAATTAAATTCAAACTACTGCAGAAGATGAGATTGAGGCAGTTGTTTAGTCTTGTGTTGTTGGTTACTAGTTGTTCCAGTCCCAGATTTGTAACAGCATTGTAGAAGGTTGCGTGAATGGGTTTAGTTGTACATTCATTTAGGGTTCAGTCAATATGAGGTAAATTGAAGTCACCAAGAAAGATAAAAGCTTGTGGGCAGGATGCTGCCCATGTTAGGAGTGTATTTAGCTTGATTATATTCAATGTCATGATCAGGTGTTCTGTAGCATAGTAAGAATAGAAATGTGATATTTAAGGATAGTTCACAGATGATGGTCTCAGGAAGAGCAAGCTCCTGGGTAACTTGGATGTTTTTTAGATGTGAGGACTTTTTATAGAAGATAGCAACACCACCTCCTCTACGAATTTCACAATCTGATTGGTAAACATGATAGTCTCTTACTGTGGTAATGGAGTCAGGGAGATATGCGTTGAGCCATGTTTCACAGACAAATATGATGTTGAATTTAGCCATAATTAGTAAGAGGAGAAATTCAGGTATTTTATTCGCAAGGCTTCTTGCACTGAGTAGTTTGCATTTAAGGCCAGCAGTAGTTGGAATTGAGGTAGTTAGGGGCGTGCATGCCTAGTCTTGGGTGATGGTGGATTGGTTGAGGTAGGGTTGTGATTTTAGGTTAAAGATGAGTTGCGGGTTGTGTGACTTACTTTTGATACAGTCAGCATGGTAGTCAATGTACAGGTCCTTCTCTCCATTGTTTAGATGTTTTTTGAGTTCAGTGCAGAGTACACAGGAGCAGGCACGTTGCTGTATGGTTAGGTCAGGGTGACAACGGAGGTTCTTATGGTTGGTGTTCGTTTTGGTGAGTGAATTTATAGTGTAAATGAATTTACATTTGCTTGATTAATTTTTGCAAATGAGCCTGCAGAAGCGTGTAGCCACAGAGCCATCTCTGCTTTTGAGCTCTCAGCCAATGTGGGAAATGTCAAGTATTTCATCAGGGGAGATGGTTGATGCTTGATAATCACTGATGATGTTTTGGACAGTTGTGATGTCATCATGATCATTGATGTCCTCTAGACCAAATAAGATGGCGTTTGGACGTTTTCGTTCATGCTCAAAACAGCTTCTCTGATGAGGATTGGGATGTCATTATTTGTCTGGCTTATGTTTTTTTTGTTGATTGGGTTGTGGATTGGGTTGTGGTTGTTGGGTAGAGATGTGGTTTGTAGCTATTGGATGTTCAGGTTTTTGCATTGTGTCTTTTTTTTCAAGGTTGGATAATCTTTCTTTTAAGGCTTCCAGGGATGCTACTATGGTGTCAAGGGATGTTATCTGTGTTTCAATGGTATCAACTCTTTCCAACAGATCCAGTTTGGGTCTGCATGATTTGCAAAGATATGGTAACTCATTGGATGATTCTAGATATTGAATCATTTGCTCGGGTAATCCCAAGCAGTCATGATGAGCGTATTTGTCACACAGAGAACATTTGATGGAGTTTTCATTATCCTTTAGAGTTTTGTAGCATTTAAGGTATTAATGGTTCATTAGTAGGGATTACTTTCTCTTTAGGTTGTGGTTTGGCATTGGATTTTTTTCTTGGCATGGTAGGTTTGTTAAGATGGTACATTGATTAAATTAATTAATGGAACAATATCACAATATCAGCCAATATCACACCAATCAGTCACTTGCAGTAATCTCTCTAGTCAAATAATTTTCCTAAGCAACAATCAGCCTAATTAATTAATTACACTAATTGCTAATCAATTAATTACACTAATCATTAATCATACTGTTCAATTAAATTCACTAAATCACTGATTTTACTCATTAATTAAATTACATGAATCTTGATCTTTTAAACTAATCAGTAATCACACTATTTGCACAAAACACTCTAATCACACTAATCAATTAAAACAATAAATCAATTAAACCATTTAATGAAATATTTTATAGAAATTGATTATCTAATCATTGATATAGATGATGAGGTAGAAAAGTTGTAAGTTTTGAGGTAATGAATTAATCAGTGTTTGATTAAAGTAATGAGGTAGTATTGAGAGTCTGCAAGGAAAGGGTTAATTGTTTTACTAGCAGCTGTGATTTACTGGGTGGGAGGAATTTATTGCTCTGATTGCTGCTGCTATTACTCTGTAAACAATAGGCTGTAACAAGATGTTCAAAGCATGATGCATTTTTGAAAGAGAGCAAAACTAGCTGAATTAAAACACTTTAACTACAATCAATATGTCTCTGAATAAGAGTGTTTTCCAATAGTTTCCTGAAGTTCTTCAAGTTGTGTAGTGGTAAAAATACAGTCCCTAAATTTGGGTTAACCAATCCAATCTGTCCTTTACTTTTAAACTTACTTCTAGTTGCAATATTTTTTTTTAACTAAATCTGACAGTCACTCCAGATTGTTAATCGCAGCTATTTTCCTCCTTTGAGTCCCACTTTCCAAGGAAAATTCCACTGCAGAAATTGGAGTGATTCTTACCAAGACTAAGCACGCTGTTACAAGATCTTTCCTTTCTTTTTCACTTTTGTCTCAGCTGACTTCCTGGCTTCGATTTAACCATGCTGATAGTTCTCTTTTTAGTTCAGATGGAGGGGTTTTCTTCGGGTAGTCGAGGAGACTCTCCTCTCCTTGTGACCACCAAAGCATTTCTCAACCTTTACCACCCATTCAGGGTGACTTTCAGCTCCTAAGAGCCTCGGGGCTTTCTTCTCCCTGCCAGCTGTCTGATGTGGCTCCGGGGAAACTGTGTGGGGGATATTAATGGAAACACATTGTCTGGTGTGGAAGATACTTCTATCAGCTGTGTGAGGAATTTAAATGAAGGTACGTTGTTTGCACTCTGCTGGCTCCAAGTGATCCAGTTTAAGAGCTTCCACCAGTGTGGCTAATAGGGCACGATAGAAAGAGCTTCACTTTTCTGGGGAAGGTGAGGAGGGCTCCAGATCAGTTAGCAGGAGTTCCGCCAACATTATTAGGGCTCCACAGCTTCAGAATCTAGCATTTTGGGGATTGTTTTTTGAGCTCTGGTTTACTCACGGTTATTGGTGCAGGCGGAAGCTTTAAAAGTGACTTCTGGTGCAGGTAGTGGCTTTATAGGGAGATAGTGCTCCAGAAGTGAGAGCCTCACCTTCCTAGTTGGGCGCCGCTATCTTCGTATAGTTTGCTTAAGGCTAGGTCACACTGGCCGACGGATGCAAAACGTATGCAAAAAGGACACAGCGGACGAGCAAAATTTCGGGGGTGGCTCCATCCGTTGTTATCCGCTCTCAAAAGTGCCCCAAATTTGCATAAACAGAACAGAAAACAACGGAAAGGAACAGACGGGGGTAGTACGTAATGAGGATGGTAAGCAGATGGTCGTAGGAAGCCTAGCGGATGGAAGCAGATGGAAACGGATGATACATCCGCAGGGCTTCCAGGGGAGAATAGCGAAGTGGACGTGTAGCGTAAGGAGTGGATACATAGTGGATGAAGCGGATGCACCACGGACACCTATAGGATGCATAGTGGAGGCGTAGCAGATGCAAAGCATTCACTGCCATGTGGGGAGGATGAATTGCGTCAGCTCCATGGATATGAAAGGATACAGCTCACAAGCAGTCAGCATTCAGAAGAAAGACCTGCTGCCAGAGACATCTTGAAAGAACACCATGTTTCGACAGTCTGGGAAGAAGAGAAAGCCTGTGCCTACTCCTACCAGCCCTGGCAAGAAGGACAGAACCACCATCCCACCCCCTAGTGCTGACTCTGAAACTGCTGGTGCTTCTCCTGCTGGTGCAGCTGGTGTTGCTGGTGATTCTCCTGCTGGTGCTGCTGGTGCTGCTGGTGCTGCTGGTGCTGCTGCTGCTTCTCCTGCTGCTGCTGCTTCTTCTCCTGCTGCTGCTGCTGTGGTGGACCAGCCCCAAGGTCCTCAAAGCCCTGCTGCTGAAGGCTCTGAAGCCCCTGCCAGAGGGAGGAAGAAGCAAGGCAAGGAGAAGGGGGAGAGGAAACAGTACTCCATTTCCGAGGACCATGAGGAGGAGGTGCTGGGATGGCTGAGGGATAACGAGTACCTGTGGGTTACAGGTACTATCGTGACACCAAGCGGAAGCAGGCAGAATGGAGACAGAAGGCGGAGAGCCTGGGCTATACTTCAGATGTCCTCCTGGGGTGGTGGAAGCACATGCACACCTGGTATGGCAAACTGCACCTGAAGAAATCTGGCCAGGCTGCTGTCAAGCTCACTGACTGGGAGATGTACGTCATGGCCAAGTGCAGCTTCCTGGAGGGTGAGGTCCGCCACTGAGGAGAAGCCCCTTTGTCAACCCTCTCCCTCAGACAGCCCACATACAGCCACTCCTCTTCCAGCCAGGAGACAGTTACCTGTCCAGGCAGGTGTCTTTGGAGGGCCCCACAGCAGAGCCCCCCCCCGACAGCTGCACTCCCCATGCCAGAGGATGTGGACGATCCCCTGTCTCAAATGGAGCAAGAAGAATCAGCAGCCAGAGACCAACCCACACCCAACCCCAACTCCACCTCCACAGAAAGCAGGCAGAGAGGCAGACTGGAGGGACAGAGCCACACTGTCCTGCTGGAGATCAGGGACACGATCAAGACCAGCACAGATCTTCTCTCTCAGCTAGTCCACAGCGATATACCATCCTTGAACCGCAAGCCCTTCATCACGTATGTGAGCCAGACCCTCATGGACCTGCCCGAGGCCCAGTACGAGGTGATGAAGGAGAAGATAACAGTACTGCTGCACCAACCTCCAGGCCCAGCTGAACCTGCTCCGACCCACTCCAGGACTGCTCCTCCACCCCAGGCAATGTCACAGCCCTTCCACGGCTTTCAACAGCCCCCCACCTATCAAGGCTACGAGTACCAGGACTTCCCACAGCAGAGGCAGCTGTTCCCAGTCCAGGCCCACGTACATCGCACGCCACAGACACCTCACCTCGCCCAGCTGCAGACCAGACAGCCCCACTACACTCCTCCTTCCTCCACCCCACAGCCAAGCCCCTGAATAGAAAATCTGTCATCAGTACTGTGCCTGACATCCCAGGTCCTTGAGGAAAGGCCTCTCAACCTCACGGGACTGAGTCAGCTCTCTGAGAGTTTCCTGAACACACCATCCCCTGTTGTACTCTCAGGGCCAGGCACCCCAATGGCGCCTCAGCCCAGCACTCCAGCCACAGCCACCTCTACAGTTCCTGGCCGCTTGACAGCTGAGACCATGGACATGCCTCAGAGTGACTGAGAAAAATGCCAGAGACTGAGTTGTTACCTGTTCACTTTATCTTTGCTTAAAGACACTTTACTTGGTTCATTTTGCTTTTTTAATAAAGTCATACAGTTTACTTAAGACAGTTGTTAATAAACAACTTTGCTTCACACACTTGGTTCATTTTATTTACTTAATAAAGTGTTGGTGAAAACTTTGAAAAAAGGGTTAAGCCATTGCATGCTGGTGGGATAGGTAAGGATAGTTGTGGGATGGGTAAGGATAGTTGTGGGATAGGTAAGGATAGCTGTGGGATGGGTAAGGATAGCTGTAGGATAGATAAACCTGCAGTGCAAGCTTAGTGGGACTGTATGGTCCACCCTCCCAGCTGCCACACATATGGCCCTTTTTTATCAATAACAATTTATTCATTGATCAACACATTTCAAAATAAAAAAGCTCTTTGTTAATGCCCTATTCATTGTAGGACCACTCAACATAATGGCACAATATCATCAGTGTTATGAGACAGGCTCAAGGAATCATCCATTAAGCATCTACCATCCTGTCTTGCCATTCCACTGCTCCAGCTGGGGAGTTGCACCAGTGTTTCAGGAGGTTGCGCTGCTTCTTCCCTTCACATGAAGCTCTGTTGGGGCCTTGTACATCCACAGTGTCTATCAGGTTTTCTCCTTGCCTCCATTCACCAGGCTCCATGTCCCCATTCCCTTGTTGGTGGTCCACAAGCCTGTTCTACAACACCGGGTAGTGGGTGCGCATGAGATTGTGCAGGATGCAGCAAGCTTCAACAATGCTCCTCACAGTCTATGGGTGATGCTGAATGGTGGTGAGAAGTACCTGGAACCTGTTGGCCAGGATGCCAAAGGTGTTCTCCACCACCCATCTTGTCCTGGACAGCCTGTAGTGGAAGATCCTCTCTTCACAGGTGAGGCATCTTGAAGTGTAGGGCTTCGTGAGGTAGGTTCTGAGGGAGAAGGCGTCAACACCCACATCTTGTGTGTCATTGGGTAGGAGGTCTGGATCTGGAAAACCCATGATGAGGTTGCATTCTAGGTTATCCTTGAGGTCACTGGCATTTTATACCTGGCTATCTGAAGCTGACCCGTTGCCCGAAGCATCGATGTACATGAACTTGTAGTCAGCATCAACCATGGCAAAGAGGATGATACTGAAGAAACCCTTGTAGTTGTGATAAGAGGACCCTGAGTTGGCTGGAGCTTTGCAGGCCACGTGCTTGCCGTCTATGGCTCCAATGGTGTGGGGAAAGTTCCACCTTTGATACCACTGCTCTGCAACTTTCCTCCAGCCTTCTTCAGTGGTGGGGCACTGGAGGAGCTCCTCCATATATTCTTCGATGATGGCCTGCACCACTTCTCTGACCACAATGCTGATGGTGTTGTGTGGCACCCTCCAAGCATACTGCATGTTTCTGTATGTGGTTCCAGAGGCCAGGTGCCGCAGAGTCAGTGCCACTTTCAGTCCAGTGTCCAGGCTGGATAGAAGTTGGTGCTCGGCTTTTTTCAACCTGGGTCTCAGATGCTCTACAAGTTCGTCAAACATGGCTGGTGGCATCCTCATGAAGTGCTGGAATGCACGAGTGTCTTCATTCCTCAGCTCCACCATCAGCTTGTCATACAGTCCAAACTCCACTCTTCTCCCGATCCATCATCGGACCCACACAGCTCTTGGACCTCTCCTTCTTCTCCTTGCATAGAAAAGGTGAAACAGTCTGAAGAGGGCTTGATTCTGGTGTTGAATGATGGCAGCTACCATAAGGA
This sequence comes from Laticauda colubrina, assembly GCA_015471245.1. Lineage (NCBI taxonomy): Eukaryota > Metazoa > Chordata > Lepidosauria > Squamata > Elapidae > Laticauda > Laticauda colubrina. The sequence goes on along the minus strand of BLBF01000017.1, from coordinate 9,643,417 downwards.
ATGTGTGAAGATCCATGGTGAAGATCAATGGATGATGTGGAAGAGCAAGACCAAGGGTGAAGAGGTCTGTACAGCACGGCTGCTGGACTCATACTGAGATCCAGGTGATTTCCTCCCCCTTTTTATAGGAGATATCGGTTTTCCGCTAGGTGTCTTTCCACATACTCTAGGCATACACCAGACATCCTAAATATCCAAGATACGTCCCATATACTAATGTTTTGTCCATTTTAATGATTTATATACAAGATGCATCCTCTTACATCCTTTCTGTTTCCGTGCTACTAACGCTGTGTGGACGTTCTGTGTACCTTTCACTTCCTCCCTCTTTCCGTTTTCAGCTGGAGGAGATGTGAGTTGCGAGGATGCCCAGAGGATGCCAAGAGGATATAGTGGACATGTAACGGATGACAACGGATGTAGAACATTTGTTGCCCGTATGTGTCACGGATGTACATCGTACATAGCGGAAAGTTAATCTGCTCAAAAAGTTTTGTGTAGGTCAAAATTTTTTGAGCAGATGAAATAGCTGTAGATGGATGTTTGATGGATAGAGCATATGAAACACGTACACAGTGAGAACACAATGGATGCATCACGTTTCCCATTGGATGGCAAACTTTTTTGTCCGTTTTATATCCTCTTTGCATCCGTTGGTGCAGTGGGACATGGGCTTTAGGGGTGGTTCAGTGGGACAGGTAGAGAAACAGACAATACCAGACTGGGGTGTTTTACAGTCAGCTCACTGTTACTGAAAGCTTTCCAACATTGTTGGACTTATCGTGTTCAGGAAAAAATGAATTGTATTTTCCAAGGAGAACCTCACAGGAGCATAATTAGGCTGTAGTTATGCTCACTAGATACCCAGTTTTAATAATTGTGTGTTATCTTCTACCATGTTTCGTTTGCATAGGCTTCCAGTTTGCAAACCTGGATTCTATTCAAATTGCTGCCAAGAAAAGAATAGTGAATTTGTGTACTCATCAATAGTCAAGCTTGACCTGCAGGAGAAATTACACTATAGTATCTTGGATTATTTCCCCCTGATTGTTATTATAAATAGCTATAGACCTAAGCACACTTATTTATATATAATATAACCACATAGTTTTACTCTTTTTCCCATTTAAACAACACATTGGGAATTTTTTTATTTCTTGAATGTGTATATCCCATGTTAGCTCTATAGCAGTGGTCGCCAACCAGTGGGTCCACTGGAAAATTTCGGTGGTCTGCAGAGAAATATCCACCCAAGCAATTAATCCAGCTGTACGGGAACACAAGACCGCACTGACCATTTGGCCCCTGGGAAAGGCTTGCATTGCAAACAACATGAGGTAGTGAGGGAAAGGGGGGAAAGAGCAGAGGGGGGAACTTGCCCCATTCACCCCACATGCCTGGCCTGGCCACCGGGCTGATTCTTTCTCCTTCGTTCTCCTTCTGCTTTTGGCTGCATTCAAGGAAAGCAGCAAAAGTCTTTCTTTCCCTCCTCCCAAACTCCACCCAAAGACTCAAAGAATGAGTCTTTGGGACCCTGCAAGGCCTCCTGCTCTTAGAGGCTGCACCAGCGTGACCAGTCTCTCAAAGACTCTGGTGGAGTTTGAGGGAGAGAAAAAAAGACTTTTGCTACTTCTGCTGCTTTCCTTAGATGAAGCCAAAAGTCTCTCTCCCCACTCCCTGGAGCTGGAGACGGTATCCTGCGATCCCAAATAAATAATTATTGATTGGTAGGAAAACAGGGTGGGAAATTTTCCTGCAGACATTTTTTGGGGTTTTTCCCAGGGTCTCTGGTCTGTGGAATTTAAAATTATGAGTTTGGCGGTCCCTGAGGTCCATAAGGTTGGCAACCCCTGCTCTATAAAATTAGAGCATGGCTGGAATCCTTTATCATTCATTACTAGTATTGCTTCCAAAAGGTTACTGTCTTAGAAATACACCTATGTATTAAACTTGCAACAAAACAGGTTTAAAGCCTAGGCTAGCTGTGTCTACAAAGAGTACATCTGTGTCTCTCTGAGCACACAGGGAGTGGATGTAAGCATGCCTATTTTCATTTATGAAATGCTGTAGAATATTCTGTCAGGGATTGTTCAGAGATTTATAGCCCCATTTGATTCTGTACAGATCAGCTATATCAAATGGATTATAGAACAATACCATAAATCAGTCTTTATAGAGCTTGTTGGTCCATAAATCTAGACTTATATTTGTCATACTAATATTCATTCTGGCCATGAATATCAAGTATTGTCATATTTGAAGGAATATTGATCCTTTCTCTTTTTTTGGTTATAATCTACCCCCCAGTATCATTACTAGATCTTGTATTACATCTAAATTAGAGAACAAATTAATTCAGACTGACAAAGCATTAAAAGGACAGATGTTTCCAACCAGTAAGAAAGAATAGTGAAATACACAGGGGTGTATATAGCATTGCTTTGGTGTTATTGAAAAAAAGGAGGCCCTCCTATTGTTTTATGGTCTTGTTTCCCAAACTCTATCAATTCTGAAGCACACATATATGAGAAAGCCTGCTGAAAACTTTCCCTCTTTGAGAGAAACATGCAATGGTCATAAGATCACAAGGCTTCTCTGTAGTAATTCCCATTCTAAAGAACACTCTTCAGAAGAACTTGCTCATTGTGTTGAACTCCAGAGACAATATAAATCAGTCTGACCTCTATAAAATTTTTGCCCCACCTGATCATATATGGGGACTTTGATTTTTCTCTTTTATTTCCAATGAGGGTGTGTGTGTGTGTGTGTGTGTGTGTGTGTGTGATGCTGGGTTTTCTCCTCCCCCCTCTTCTTCTTGTTTTGGCTTGCATTTGTAACTGTATAGAGCCCTCCTACCCAAAAACATTTTCAGGCTTGCATGATTACAAATATTATTGGCAAGCTGGCTGGCTGACTGGCTAGCCGGCGGCTGGCTGGCTGGATAATGTTTGGGAAATGTACAGTATATCCCTGTGCATTTCTGTTTACTGTTTATCAGTAGAGCCACTGAGGTTAAGTGATTCACTCTCTAGTAAGTACAGATAGGATTATAGTTATTAAGTCTAAGGCAACTTAATCTTCAATTATTATATTTAGAACTGCCTATTCAAGTTATTGATGTAAGATCATTGTAATATATCTTCTGCAAATCAAACAGCTTTTATTTGGTATTTCATTATTATGATTTAAACCTTTTTTGGAACATTCTTCCTCTTAAAAAGTTGTACCTTGGACATTTTTGCACTGGAATTCAACTTGTGTGTTGCTATACTATGTATACTAAGGTATTAATTATACTGACCAACCCACTCTTGCTATAGGTTAGATTTTGAATAAACTATACTTGACTTAAATTCTAAATGCACTTTTTTTGACCTAAGCTATATTTAATTAATCTTATTCTTTCATACTACTCAGTTGAGTAGTAAAGGATCTGCAAGCTCTAGTAATAAAAGTCAGAGAACATAGTGGCAAAAATAAGACTAACATTAAACATAAAAAATACCAAACTAATGATAATATGTACAACAATCAGTCTTAGAACTAACAATGAAAATATCACAGCCAGAAATTGCTTCTGTGTTTTAGTATCAACCATCAACATCAAGGAAGAAGCAGTGAAGAAATATGCTGCAAATAAGCACTTGGTAGAGCTAAGTGAAGGCTTAGAAAAAATATTCAAATGCTGGGTGGTGTTTATAACAAACAATCAGAATAGTGCAAGCAATGATATTCCCTATGACACTTTATGGAAACCAAGCTGGATTTTAAAGAACCATGAGAGAAAGACTGTTAATGCTTTTGAAAGGAGTGTTGTGGATAATGTGGTTAGAGTACAAGACTGACAATTGGCAAGGTTGCATTTGAGACTTGGTGCTTCCATGTGATGGAGTGAGCTCCCATCACTCATTTCAGCTCCTTCCTACCCAGCAGTTTGAAAGCTAGCAACCATAAATAGATAGGTACTGCTTTGATGAGAATATGAAAGAAGTCCCAACCAGGCATGCCCTGGACAACAGTGATGTTACCAGCTAATCCTTTCAATCTCAGTGCTTCCAAAACAAATGCTTTTGAACATTGGTGTTAGAGAAGATTCCTTAGAATATCATATATCATAAGAATATCATAAGAAAACAAACATCAAACAAATCACTCAAGCGTCTTCATCAAGACACTTTGGACGCATTATGCAAAAACCTAGCTGTCTAGAGAAGGTTCTAAGAATGGGAAAGGTGGAAGAGTAGAGAAGAAGTGGGCAATCAGCAGCAAGGTGGATGAATTCAGTTATTGAAGCAATGGGTATTCTATTGGAAGTCCTGAAAGATTAGGTCACGGATGATTGTCATGGAGAAAAGTCTATCTATGGGTTGTTAAGAGTTGATACTAACCTGATGGTATGTAATAAATTGATATTCTTCCATAATGTTGCTTCAATCAAACTAATTGTGTCTCCAATATTTTATTATGTTAGATAAATCTGAATTTTTATTTGAAACTTCATCTCTGCTTTTAATCAATCAGACTAATAATGAAAGGCTTACATAATTCTTTTTAAAAATATTTTATTGATATTCCAAAGTTTAAAAACATAAAACTATATGCATTGTTAACATCAAGACATCTTTTATGTTTCCTTACATTTTTCAATATATGATTACTTATACTGTTACCATATATTGATATCATTCAATTTAACTGGTAATATAATCTTATTTTCTTTTCCCTCTTTTCCCTAATTTTAATTTATCTAAAATTAGATAAGTTCCAATTTTATTGAAAATAACTCAAGATTACCAAGGAATACAAAAAATAAACAACTTAAATCTGATCTATTTACAAGTAGAAGTATCATAGGTTTAGGATTAATGGTCCAACAGCATTATACATAAAAATAGATTATGTTACGATTTGAGTGCACAACATACTAGAATAGAAAGGGAAAATATAAAGACAGAACATAATAAATAGTATTTATATGTAATACAAGTTATGTTTAGTAGAGTTTAATATAGGGTAACTGTCAACACAATTGTATCCTTTAAAATCTATGTGCATGTCTTCATTTGTACTTATAAAAATTTCGCAATTCAACCTATAGCATTCCCAGCTGAGCAATAAATTTATATATTTATGTAATAGCAATTTTTCTTCTTATAGTCTCTTTCTAAGTTTTTTTTTTAAATCAAATTTCATAATTACGGCAAAAGCCATAATTGGGCTTATAAGCAACAGTACAGGGTATAAAACACACAAAGGAATAAAATAAACATAACCTTGCACGTTCTGAACATCTACACCAGAAGCGTCTACTGGAACATCTTTGCTTTCAACAAATTAAGTAAACAAGAGTCAAATTTTATACATGCATGCAATGTCATGATCCATGTTCAAAAGGGATTAATTTTGCATATCAAAGGAAAAATGTTAAGCCCATGTCACACTGAACCAATGGATGCAAAGAGGATGTAAAACGGACAAAAAAGCTTGCCATCCATTGGAAAACGCGATGTACTCACTGCCTCCATTTGGCTTCCTCTCTGTCCGTCCAGCATCCGTTTATGGACGTTTCATCCGCTCCAAAAGTGTTGGGCTGCCCAAAACTTTTGCGCGGAAAATGTATCCAGTTCGTACGTTCTGCATCCGCTACGCATCTGTTACACATCCGTTACGCATCTGCTATATCCGCTAGGCATCCGCTATGCATCCACGCAACTCGCATCCACCCGGATGCAGGGAGGGAGTGGAACGGATGCAGAACGGACGCAGAACGGATGCAGAACAGATGCAGCATGGTAACAAAACGTTTAAAACGGAAAAAACGTTCGCAGAGGGGACCTATCTCGGATATTAAGGATGTCTGCAGGATGCCTAGAGGATGCCTAGAGGATGCAAAGAGACACCTATACTGCTGATAAAAAGGGGGAGCAACTCGCCTGCATCTCACTTTCAGAACAGCAGCCCAGCTGTGCAGACCTCTGCAGCCTTCATCTGACTCTTCCTCTTCTACAGCATCCAGTCATGTCCACCGTGGATTGTGACAAAGTCATTTCGGCAGCCACCATCCTTCTGCAACAGTGCGAAACCATCTACAGGCTCTGTGAACTCTACTACAGGAAGAAAAGGAGCCACCCAAAAAAAGTCTGGGTCCAAAGATGGTTCACCAGAAGAGCAGAGGACGGACTGTACAACAAGCTGATGGTGGAGCTCAGGAGCGAAGACACCCGGGCGTTCCAGAACTTCATGAGGATGCCTCCAGCCATGTTTGACGAAGTTGTGCAGCGCCTGACACCCAGGTTGACCAAGACAAACACCAACTCCCGGCCCAGCCTGGAACCTGGACTCAAGGTGGCACTCACTCTGCCCCACCTGGCCTCCAGGTCCACCGAAAGGAGCATGCAGTACGGCTGGAGGGTGCCACCCAACGCCATCAGCATTGTGGTCAGAGAAGTGGTGCAGGCCATCATCGAAGAATACCTGGAGGAGCTCCTCCAGTGCCCCTCCACTGAAGAAGGATGGAAGAAAGTTGCAGAGCAGTGGTATCAGAAGTGGAACTTCCCCCACACCGTTGGAGCCATAGATGGCAAACACGTGGCCTGCAAAGCTCCAGCCAAGTCGGGGTCCACTTATCACAATTACAAGGGCTTCTTCAGCATCATCCTCTTCGCCATGGTCGATGCAGACTACAAGTTCATGTACATCGACGCTTCAGGCAACGGCTCATCTTCAGATGCCCAGTTATACAACGCCAGTGACCTCAAGGAGGGGCTGGAAGGCAACCTCATGGTGGGCTTCCCAGATCCAGACCGGCTGCCCAACGACAAGCAAGATGTGCCCTACTTCATCGTGGGGGATGACGCCCTCACAACCTACCTCATGATGCCCGACACCTCCAAATACCTCACCCATGAAGAGAGGATCTTCAACTACAGGCTGTCCAGGGCAAGGCGGGTGGTGGAGAATGCCTTTGACATCCTGGCCAACAGGTTCCAGGTACTTCTCACCACCATGCAGCATTGCCCAGAGACTGTGAGGAGGATCATGGAAGCTTGCTGCATCCTGCACAATCTCATGCGCACCTGCTACCCAGTCTTGCAGAACAGGCTCATGGACCTCCAACAAGGCAATGGGGACATGGAGCCTGGGGAATGGAGGCAAGGGCGAAACCTGATAGACACTGAGGATGTGCAAGGCCCCAACAGAGCCTCACGTGAGGCAAAGAAGCAGCGCAACATCCTGAAACACTGGTGCAACTCCCCAGCTGGAGCGGTGGAGTGGCAAGACAGGATAGTAAATGCTTAATGGATGCTTCCTTCAGCCTGTCTCATCACACGGATGAGATTGGGTCATGTATGTTTGGTTGGCCTACAATGAACAGGGCGTTTAATAAAGTGTTGTGTTTATGTTGACATGTGTGGATAATTATTACATTATTATTGATAATAAAGGGCCATAGGTGTGGCACCTGGGAGGGTGGACCATACAGTCCCACTATGCTTTCACTGGAGGTTTATCTATCCCACTGCTATCCTAACCCATCCCACAGCTATTACCCATTCCACAGGTATCCTAACCCATCCCAAAGCTATCCTTACCCATCCCACAAGCATGCAAAGGCTTAAACCATTTCTAAAAGTTTCCACCAAGACTTTATTAAAAAAAAGAAATGAAGCAAGTGTGTGAATCATAAATAGACTTTATTAACAACAAGCTATAAAACAAAAATGAGTCTCTGGCACTCTTCTTGGTCGCTCAATCTCATGGGTGAAGGGTGCAGGTGCTGTGGAGGTGGCTGGTGCTGGAGTGCTTTTCATCAGCTCCTCCAGAAGCAGAAGCAGCAGAAGCCCCAGCCCCAGAAGAGTGAGTCGGTGCTGCAGAAGCCCCAGCAGAACCAGAGTGAGGGCCAGGGCCGGGATGGTAGCCCTGTCACTCTTGCAAGGGCTGGCAGCAGATGGCTGAGGCTTGCTGTGCATTCACATGGTTGTTGGGTTGCTGGCTGGCAGGGAGGCTGGCAGGAACCAAGGCTGGCAGGAAGGCTGGCAGGCAGGCACTAAGGCTGGCAGGCAGGCTTGCAGGAAGGCTGGCAGGAAGGCTGGCAGGAAGACCAGCTGGCAGCAATTCTGGCAGGCAGGCTGGCAGCAAGGCTGGCAGGGAGGCTGGCAGGGAGGCTGGCAGGGAGGCTGGCAGGGAGGCTGGCAGCAAGGCTGGCAGCAAGGCTTGCAGGCAGACATGCAGGCAGGGCAGGCAAGGCAGCCAATCCGTCCGGCAGCAGGTCTTTCCTCTGAATGGCAACCTGCTTCCGAGCTGCTTCCGTTATATCCGCGGGGCTGACGCATTTCACCCTCCCCGCATGCGCAATTAACGCCAGGCATCCATTAGGCTTCCGCTGTGCATCCGCTAGGCTTCCGCTCTGCATCCGCTTCATCCGCTGTGCATCCGCTGTGCACCCGCTCTTTCCGTTCCGCGTCCGCTTTGCTGAGGCCCCCCGGAAGCCTAGCAGATGTGCCAATCCGCTCCCATCCGCTTCCATCCGCTGGGCTTCCATTCCACATCCGCTTTGCATCTGCCCTGCGTCCTCCCCGCGTCCGTGTTATCCGCTCCGGTTATGCAAATTTTTGCCCCTTTTGAGAGCGGATAACAACGGATGGAACATTTTGCTCGTCCGCTGTGTCCTTTTTGCATCCGTTGGGCAGTGTGACATGGGCTTTAATTTGGTCATTTGACTCTCCCAGCAAACACTTCTGATTCACACTAGAAAATAGGGGACTATGAGGTAAATAAGGGATTGCCTTTAGGTAGTTAGATACACAAAAGTAGGCAGCTTCTCTAAAAAGTCTATCCTAAATATGTTATTGTGTTTGCTTCTCCATGTCATGCCCAACTGGTGAACATTTGTGTACTGTTTGCTACACATAGTCAGTAAAAAATACACATCTATATGCTGTACCTTCCATAGGTTTGGAATTATTCTCAGTGGATATTATAATATTGAAAACAACAGAATCATGTTTATTTAATTCCTATATACTGTATAATCAGTATTGGAATACTGTAAGCAGAATAGAAAAGCATTCAGAACCAAGCAGCTTTTTTTTTGGTGACGGCAATCAGGCATTTAAATGTGCCCATAAATCTTCTGAAACTGCAGGCTAGCAGCTAACATAATTTATTTAAATCGAAAGGAAAATTTGCTTAATTTCATGTTTATGTTGATGTTTTTACACACAGCTTACTATACATGTCTAAGATAGCATTACTTTTGTTAAGCCTGGGTTCCCCAACCAGGGTTAGGTAGACAAGCTAAACAGAATGTGCAGCGTTAGTCAGATAGGCACACAGATAAATGAGTGAGCTAAGCTTGTATGTTTATTAACATACAGTAAAAATAACAGATACGCTTGTGCTATCAAGAATATATTTTATTCCAGTATAAGTTTATAGCATAGTCAAAAACAGTCCAATATTCATTTACCATATAGTCAGTCCATTCAGGGATATTCAGTTAGCAAAATCCATGTAGAATATCCTATTGTCAGTTCACATAAATCAGTCCGTTGTTGTCTCTCCCGTTCGAGCAATGCAGTCTTGCTTCCAAGCAGTAATCAGGGATCATCAAAGCCAGAGAGAGAGATCAAGCTGTAGCCTTGCTACTTTTATATGGTTTTCATAACCACACCCACAGTTGCTATTTTACAGTTAAAGCTGCATACACTAACTATGATTCATAGTTAGTATTTCACCTAAAACAGTTAGGGTGAACAATGTTATCCCTAACAACTTTTTATCTAGAAAGTCATATTAAGCATAATCAATCATATAATTGATCATTTTTCAAGTAATATGAGCTGTATGTGGGACTGCCCTTGAATAATATCTGGAAGCTTCAGCTGGTGCAGAATGTAAAACCACAGGCAGATGTGTATACCCCTAGAACAGCACACAAACTGCATTGATGCCAGTTTGCTTCCTGGCATCAATTCAAGACACTGATTTTGACCCTTAGAACACTTCATGACATTGGGGAAGTTATTTTAGGGACTGCTTTTTCCCAATTGCATCTGCCTATCCCATTAGATTCAATAGAATAGGCATACTGCAAGTCCCATCTGCTAAAAGGCTACTTTCTGCCATGGGTTTCTCTCTCTCTATGGAATATCCTTCTCACCCTACTGTGTCAGGTTGGCCCCGTCCTTGTTAACCTTTTACAAATACTATGTTAGCAGGCTTGGGTGAAAAAAGCAATGGTGAATTCTTGAGATGACTCCACTTTTACTGTTTCTTACTCTCTTTATGTGTTTTTTATCTTAATATTAATTTTTATAATAGATAGATGATAGAAGATAGATAGACAGACAGACAGACAATAGTTATAGATATCTAGATCCAGATAGAACCAGATCCAGATCGACATCTAGATATATACTTTACTGTGCATCTCCCAGGCACATTTTGTGAGATGATGAAAATATGAGCCACCACTACTAGTATGTGGTCAGTGTCTGTGGGGCCAATTAAACTGTCCAGTTTTGGGAACAGAGCCAAGAATATATCCCTATTCTATTGATTTTACATTTTCCTTCATTTAGGCTAATAACTGGAATTGTTCCATTTTAGCACTACTCAATTAAGTTATTTGAAAATAACTATATATCAACCTAGCCAGAGGCAAGAGAGTTGGATGTGGTGGATACTGTTTTTAGGTCAGTGTATCTAATCTGTAGAAAAGAATAGCTTTTCTAATTAGCAACTGAGATATAATCCATATTTAAGAATTCGTCTTATGTCCTGAACCCGAAGTTTGCCATCAAAGGCAGCCTGCAAGGTTAAGTTCTGAGTAAATTTGAAAGAAATTAAGCCTTCAATATGTTTTAATTTAACACCTAGAAGAAATTCTAGAATTCCAAAAATTCTGAGTAGTTCAGAGAACCAGTAAATACCGCCTCTGACTGGAGATTTTACAGTATCTTTCCCCTGCCATGGCCACCAAGCTATGCCCACAGAACTGGTAGTAAAAAAATTTGAATCCCACCACTGACCTAAACATAGTTAAGATAGCCATACAGTATTACTTATCAATAAATTAGAATATTTGTAACTCAGGGTTGAAATGAGGGGTCTTGGTGCTCTTTGAGCTTGCTTGTTTTCTTGCAGATGTTACATTACCCTAACTAAGTAACATAATCAGTGCTAGTATTACTTATTTATTTATAAATCCTACCGAATTATTTGCCAAATATCCTTACTTTTACTATAGCTGTTTTCCTAAGGATAGCTAGGTTATCAATCACTGGCAATAAATATTTCAACTAATTGAACTAATAAAGTTGAGTTCATAAACTTTTATTTCAGAGATAAGGACCACTTCTCGCAGTTGCCAATTGAATCTGCTTGGACTGAATCATGCATTCCTTGAAATATGACATGATAAATATAATACCATTTCATTGCTTAGTTCTGTAGTAATCAAGGTCAAAGTGAGGTGTCCATCAAATCAACATTATATTTTCTTCTTTGATAGAATTCTACAATTTTCTTGGCAACAATATGGAGATGGTTGTTACTTTCTTCTTCCATGTTGCTGTTTTTTTCAGCTTGGTTTTCACTGGTGGGCTCCCATTTCATTATATAGATCTACCATGACTGCATGACTTAGGGAAGTCTTCTCCAAGCTGAGGCCTTCTCGATATGATAGACTTCAATTTCTATAGTTGCCAGTTGTAAACACTAACATAGTATTTTTAAAAAGATGGCTGGAAATCCTGTAACTACGGGGAAAAATGACACAAAAGAATATGCATATTCCATACATTAAATCATTAACATTTTGCATCATGGAAATTACCAGCAAAGCATGCAATGGAGAATAAAAAAAAAGTTCTTTATTTGATTAGTGATTAGAAAGTGTTGTATGTATCACATAAAACCCAGAATGGAATAAAGAATGACTAACCACCCACTTTACATTAACACATTTTTATATTACCAGAGTCATATTTTTGTGGATTACACTGTTAACGAGTAACATCTTTTCCCAAATGCATTAAATTTAAAAACAATTTCAACAAGCTAAAAGATAGGTTTGAGCTGCTATGTTTATCCAAACATCACCTTACAGGTGAAACTTGAAAATTTAGAATATCATGCAAAAGTTTATTTATTTCAGTAATGCAACTTAAAAGGTGAAACTAATATATGAAATAGATTCATTACATGCAAAGCAAGATAGTTCAAGCCATGATATGTCATAATTGAAATGACTATGGCTTACAGCTCATGAAAACCCCAAATCCACAATCTCAGAAAATTAGAATATTGTGAAAAGGTTCAATATTCTAGGCTCAAAGTGTTCCACTCGAATCAGCTAATTAAGCTGTAACACATGCAAAGGGTTCCCGAACATTTAAATGGTCTCTCAGTCTGGTGCAGTAGGAATCACAATCATGGGAAAGACTGCTCACCTGACAATTGTGCAGAAAACCATCAATGACACCCTCCATAAGGAGGGAAAGCCTCAAAAGATAATTGCAAAAGAAGTTGGATGTTCCCAAAGTGCTATACCAAAGCACATTAACAGAAAGTTATGTGGAAGGGAAAAGTGTGGAAGAAAAAGTTGCAAAAGCAGCAGGGATGACCACAGCTTGGAGAGAATTGGCAGGAAAAGGCCATTCAAAAATGTTGGGGACTTTCACAAGGAGTGGACTGAGGCTGGAATCAGTGCATCAAGATCTACCACACACAGACAGATCCTGGACATGGGCTTAAAAAGTCGTATTCCTCTTGTCAAACCGCTCCTGAACAAGAAACAATGTCAGAAGTGTCTTACCTGGGCTAAAGACAAACAGAACTGGTTTGTTGCTCAGTGGTCTAAAGTCCTCTTTTCTGATGAGAGCAACTTTTGCATCTCCTTTGGAAACCCAGAGTCTGGAGGAAGAATGGAGAGGCTCACAGTGCAAGATGCTTGAAGTCCAGTGTGAAGTCTCCACAGTCTACATTGATTTGGAGAGCCATTTCATCTGATGGTGTTGGTCCACTGTGCTTCATTAAGTCCAGGGTCAATGCAGCCATCTATCAGGAGATTTTGGAGCATTTCATGCTTCCTTCTGCAGACGAGCTTTATGGGGATACTGACTTCATTTTCCAGCAGGACTTGGCACCTGCCCACACTGCCAAAATACCAAAACCTGGCTCAATGACTGTGGGATTACTATGCTTGATTGGCCAGCAAACTCACCTGACCTGAACTCCATAGAGAATCTATGGGGCATTGCCAAGAGAAAGATGAGAGACATGAGACCGAACAATGCAGAAGAACTGAAAGCTGCTGTAGAAGCATCCTGGTCTTCCCTAACATCTCAGCAGTGTCACAGGCTGATAGCTTCCATGCCACGCCACATTGAGGCAGTAATTGCTGCAAAAGGGGCCCAAACCAAGTTCTGAGTACATATGCATGCTTATACTTTTCAGTGGTTCGATATTGTTCTATGTATAATCCTTGTTTATGATTGCATGTGCTGTTCTAATTTTCTGAGATTATGGATTTGGGTTTTCATGAGTTGGAAGCCATAATCATCTCAATTATGACACATCACAGCTTGAACTATCTTACTTTGCATATAATGAGTCTATCTCACTTATTAGTTTCACCTTTTAAGTTGCATTATTGAAATAAATGAACTTTTGCACGATATTCTAATTTTTTAAATTTCACCTGTATACTTGTTGTTTGGTGCCAGCTCAGCTTATCTGCCAACAGCTTATCTGCCATCATTAAATACAATGAAAATGCCACAAAGGAAATATTTTAATTTGCCAATGAAATTCAGGTAAAGAGGAAGGTAATCTACCACAGATGCTTACATAATTACACAATTTAACAATTAATTAAACTTTGGAGACAGTTGGAAAGCACTGGGAACTTGTATTCCTTTTGCCATGCTTGTCTATCTGAAAAAAAAAGCAGAATATATCAGTTAAAGTAAGTTTCTTAAGTGAACATGGATTGAAATCAAAATCATTATGTTTATACGTGATGAAAATAAAAATGAAAAATTCTATGTAATATTTAATTATGGCTGATTTCTGGTTTAAGCAACAAAGAAACAAGTATGAAAACAGCATCATCTTCTTCCAATTACAGCCACAGGTTGAGTCATTTTGGTGCTCATCTTTATTACAAAGCTAAAATCAGTCTAGTCCATAATGCTTGAAGACCCTGTGTTCAGATTGTGGTGTGAAAGGGCAGAGATGGTATTCAGCAGGTTTTGACCAATTCTAGACAACCGGTAGTGGAAATTTTGAGTAGTCTGGAGAACCAGCAAATACCACCTCTGACTAGAAATTTTACATTATACTTCCCCTCCCATGCCCACCAAGCCACACCCACAGAACCAGTAATTTGAATCCTACCACTGCCAAAGGGTAGTTTGAAAATCAGTCTTCAGATGAACCAGACTGTGCTTCAGAAACAAACATTGTTACATACTGTATCATTTAAGAAATAAGTAGTTTTCAATTCATGGACAGCTGCTCTGCCCATCTGTGCTTAGCTGCCATTAATTGGGTTTTATGTCAAAACATCTTTGTGGTAAATTGCCTTAAAAATATAATTAGAACAGGTGTTGGTCTTGTGACAGGTATATTATTAATCCGCATGTTCCTTCATATCCAGACCATAGGAACAACCACTTTGACAACTTTCTGGTTCTGCTATCTCATATACCTGATGGAGATTTAGAAAAATAGAACACATGATTAAAATTTTTGATTTTCCATCTAACATATTTTATGTCCTTCTGAAGTCAATGGCCTTCCATTGCTGGCAATAAAACTATACTAGTTCATATCAGTGTAGAGTGTGATAATTTTTTATCAACTTCAAATATATTGAATCTGATTTTCAGCACTGAAGTAAGGTATTATTTCCATTACAAAAAAAGAGGGGAAAATCAGAAAAAATCCTTCTTCGGAAGGATGTTGTATGGACATTAATTTTTTTTCTGCTACTCTGCCAGAGCCAAAAAATAGGAATAGGGTAGAACACGATGTTTTGTTTTTTGCTTTTGCTCTTCTCCAAAGTTTGTATTCTGCCACTGAAACCTTATGAAAAAGATTCAGCAGAAATTGGAATTAATACATAGGATTGACACGATGTTTGGTACCTTGAAGGGCCTTGTCTCCTAAAGCCAAACCAAGAAATACCTCCAAATAATGAGTGAGACCTTATTGAGCCTGAAGCAATGTTTGTCTGTTAGGACCAACTAAATAGTTGGGACCATTTAAAAAATGGGAGGCATCTTTAGCCATTGAGTGGTCATATGTTCTAGGATCTTTGTGATGTTTTCATTACTAAATAATGAAAAAATAATTATGTTCCATTGGTAGATTATGATTACACCGAGGTCATTTGTATGATGTCAAATAGAACTACGTGACTTTTCAAACTTGAATCCCCTCATGAAGAGCATAAGCACAAAAGAGAATGGATTTCACAGAATGGATTTATAAAACTCTTGTGACTAAATATTAGATGAATATATCTTCATGATGTTTTTCCTTGGTTTCTTTTCTTTTGTCATAGTTGAATTATTTTACTTGATAATAAAGTCTATTTTGTGTACAAGAAGAAAATTTGTTTAGAGCGCTCTAGGGGTTTCTAACAATAAAATGCCATTTTTGATAAGCCAGAACTTGAACATGTAAAGCCCCTGTCACACTGCACCAACAGATGGAAAGAGGATGTAAAATGGAGAAAAACACTTACTATCTGTTGGTTAACGCGATGTTTCCGTTCTGTACTCACTGCCTCCATTTTGCTTCCTCTCTATCCGTCCAGCATCCATCTATTGACATTTCATCCGCTCAGAAGGTTTTGAGCTGCTCAAAACTTTTGAGTGGAAAATGTATCCAATGCATCCGTTCTGCATCCTCTAGGCATACGGGGGACATCCGTTCTGCATCCATTACGCATCTGCTATATCCGCTAGGCATCCGCTGTTAACGCGCAGCGTTAGTAGCACGGATGGAGAAAGGATGAAAGCGGATGCAGCTACTCATCCGCGTCATCCGCTCTGCATCTGCTCTGCATCCGCCCTGCATCCTCTACGCATCCGCTCTGCATCCTCTACGCGTCCACTCTGCATCCTCTACGCATCCTCTACGCATCCTCTATGCATCCTCTACGCATCCGCTCTGCATCCGCTTCCATCCGCTTCCATCCGCTAGGCTTCCGTTACGCATCCGCTTTCCATCCGCTCTGTGTCCTCCCCCCGTCCGTTCCTTTCTGTGTTATCTGCTCTGCTTATGCAAATTTTTGCCCCTTTTGAGAGCGGACAACAATGGATGGAACATTTTTCTCGTCCGCTGTGTCCTTTTTACAAACGTTTTGCATCCATTGGGCAGTGTGACAGGGCCTTAAAATGTTTCTAATAATAAAATACTGTTTTTAATAAGAAAGTCTATTGATTTGACCAGTTTTTGAAAATAAATACTGATTTGAGCAACAAAACAGTTCAACTGTAGTTCTGAGACAAGACAGAAAAATAACATGTTTTGGATAAACATGACCTGATGCAGCTTTTTACTTCATCTAACTTAAGCTGCTTTTGGAAATAAAATAAGTGTTTATAATTAGAAGGCAGTCATTTAATAGTTTAATCAAAATTATGAGAATTGTTATGTTGGCTTCTTTACTTCTGAAGATATCAGTTGTGCAGGAAAACCCATCCACATTTGAGCTTACCCCAAGCCTTCTGACATTTCATGTCAAGATTTTTGTTTTTTATCTGGATCACTGCAACCTATTTATTTCTGATTATGCTGATCATTCTCATGGAACAAAGGAATTCCTGTAGAAGGTATTTGATGTTGATTGTAAAGGAAAATCCAAAAATTTAGGTTGATTTAATTTTCTTTCAAAGTATTTATCTACCAGCGTTTATATAGCAAGAGCATTAGCACTTAGACTTATATATTGCTTTATAGTGCTTCACAGCCCTCTCTAAGCAGTTTACAGAATCAGTATATTGCTCCCCACAATTTGGGTCCTCATTTTACCCACCGTGGAAGGATGGAAGGCTAAGTCAGCCTTGAGCCTGGTGAGATTTGATCTGTCAAATTGTAGTTCTACACACTATTAAAAGCTTCTCTGTTTCCCACATTTTTTGTATTTATTTCCTTAATTCAAAATTAGTAGGATGCCCTTCAAAGATCCTTAATTCAGAATGTCCTCTGTATTCTAGTTTTCCAAAGTAATAGGTAATTGTCAAATGATAACTATAGAAATTAGTTTATGCTTATATGGTCCAATATTTTTTCCTGAGACATTTCAGTTTTTTCATTTATTCAAAGATGCAATATATTCATTTTGTATAGTAGGATTTTCTTTAATTTGTTTGAACTGTCATCTACTCCATCAGTGAACTGAAATTGATTTGAAGCTACAATATACAATATCTAAAGTAAACAAAGAGGTCATTTACATGTTTATGTTTTGGTAATTCCTGGGGAGAAATCCAGTCTAAGAACTTAAAAATGATTCTGTACTGTATCAGTAAAAATGTGAAACTTTCCATTTAATATGGACATATATTGGACATTATATCGACATTATAGCAAAAGAATACATTACCAGGGATGGCTTGAAGGGGCGGTAAATTTTAACAAGAATGTTCTATTAAAGTTATACCATGACTACATTAGCTCCATCACATTTCATCCCAGAAAATTTTTTTTAAATGTATACAACAAAACCCACAGTGATCTAATAATGATATTTGCCTCTTTCCACAAAATCATAAAAACAATCAGGAGTTGCCTTTGCTTCTTCTGAATAAAGAAGAGTAGATTTAGTTGCCAATGTTAGATAATTATTACAATTTATAAGAAAAACATTCAATGAAAGTTATACTTCCATTACTATAGTAATACTTACTGAAAGTAAGAGTTTCAGTTGATGTATATCTAAAGCCCCTGTCACACTGCACCAACGGATGCAAAGAGGATGTAAAACGGACAAAAAAGCTTGCCATCCGTTGGTTAACGCGATGTACTCACTGCCTCCATTTTGCTTCCTCTCTATCCGTCCAGCATCCATTTATTGACGTTTCATCCGCTCAGAAAGTTTTGAGCTGCTCAAAACTTTTGTGTGGAAAATGTATCCAATTCATCTGTTCTGCATCTGCTACTCATCCACTATGCATCCGTTCTGCATCCGTTACGCATCCGCTATATCCGCTAGGCATCCGTTCCGCATCCACGCAACTCGCATCTGCTCGGACGCAGGGAGGAAGCGGAACAGATGCGGAACGGATGCAGAACGGATGCCTAGCGGATGCAGCATGGAAACAAAGCATTTAAAATGGAAAAAACGTTCGCAGAGGGGACCTATCTCGGATATTAAGGATGTCTAGAGGATGCCTAGAGGATGCCTAGAGGATGCCTAGAGGATGCAAAGGGACACCTACACTGCCTATAAAAAGGGGGAGCAACTCACCTGGATCTCACTTTCAGAACAGCAACCCAGCTGCAGACCTCTGCAGCCTTCATCTGCCCCTTCCTCTTCCACAGTATCCAGTCATGTCCACCGTGGATCGTAACAAAGTCCTTTTGGCAGCCACCATCCTTCTGCAACAGTCCAAAGCCATCTACAGGCTCTGTGAACTCTACTACAGGAAGAAAAAGAGGCGGCCAAGAAGCGTCTGGGTATGAAGATGGTTCGCCAGAAGAGCAGAGGACGGACTGTACAACAAGCTGATGGTGGAGCTCAGGAACGAAGACACTCGGGCATTCCAGAACTTCATGAGGATTCCTCCAGCCATGTTTGACGAAGTTGTGCAGCGCCTGACACCCAGGTTGACAAAGCAGAGCACCAACTCCTGGCCCAGCCTGGAACCTGGGCTCAAGGTGGCACTCACTCTGCACCACCTGGCCTCAGGGACCACCTACAGAAGCATGTAGTACGGCTGGAGGGTGCCACCCAACACCATCAGCATTGTGGTCAGAGAAGTGGTGCAGGCCATCATCGAAGAATACCTGGAGGAGCTCCTCCAGTGCCTCTCCACTGAAGAAGGATGGAAGAAAGTTGAAGAGCAGTGGTATCAGAGGTGGAACATCCTGCACACCGTTGGAGCCATTGATGGCAAGCACATGGCCTGCAAAGCACCAGCCAAGTCGGGGTCCACTTATTTCAACCACAAGGGCTTCTTCAGCATCATCCTCTTCGCTATGGTCGATGCAGACTACAAGTTTATAAACATCAATGCTTCAGGCAACGGCTCATCTTCAGATGCCCAGGTATACAACGCAAGTGACCTCAAAGAGGGGCTGGAACGCAACCTCATGGTGGGCTTCCCAGATCCAGAACCCCTGCCCAACGACATGCAAGATGTGCCCTACTTCATCGTGGGGGATGACGCCTTCTCCCTCACAACCTACCTCATGGAGCCCTACACCTCCAAATACCTCACTCATGAAAAGAGGATCTTCAACTACAGGCTGTCCAAGGCAAGGAGGGTGGTGGAGAACGCCTTTGGCATCCTGGCCAACAGGTTCCAGGTACTTCTCACCACCATGCAGCATCGCCCAGAGACCATGAGGAGGATCATGGAAGCTTGCTGCATCCTGCACAATCTCATGCGCACTCGCTACCCAGTCTTGCAGAACAGGCTCGTGGACCTCCAGCAAGGCAATGGGGACATGGAGCCTGGGGAATGGAGGCAAGGGCGAAACCTGATAGACACTCAGGATGTGCAAAGCCCCAACAGAGCCTCACGTGAAGGGAAGAAGCAGTGCAACCTGCTGAAACACTGGTGCAACTCCCCAGCTGGAGCGGTGGAGTGGCAAGACAGGATGATAGATGCTTAATGGATGCTTCCTTCAGCCTGTCTCATCACACTGATGAGATTGGGCCATGTATGTTGAGTGGCACTACAATGATCAGGGCATTTAATAAAGAGTTGTGTTTGTGTTGACATGTGTGGATGATTATTACATTATTATTGATAATAAAGGGCCATAGGTGTGGCACCTGGGAGGGTGGACCCTACAGTCCCACTATGCTTGCACTGGAGGTTTATCTATCCCACAACTATTACCCATCCCAAAGGTATCCCTGCCCATCCCACTGCTATCTTAACCCATCCCACTGCTATCTTAACCCATCCCACAAGCATGCAAAGACTTAAACCATTTCTAAAAGTTTCCACCAAGACTTTATTAAAAAAAAGAAATGAAGCAAGTGTGTGAATCAAAAATAGACTTTATTAACAACAAGCTATAAAACAAAAATGAGTCTCTGGCACTCCTATTGGTCGCTCAGTCTCAGGGGTGAAGGGTCCAGGTGCTGTGGAGGTGGCTGGAGTGCTTGTCATCAGCTCCTCCAGAAGCAGAAGCAGCAGAAGCCCCAGCCCCAGAAGAGTGAGCCCGTGCTACAGAAGCCCCAGCAGAACCAGAGTGAGGGCCAGGGCCGGGATGGTAGCCCTGTCCCTCTTGCAAGGGCTGGCAGCAGATGGCTGAGGCTTGCTGTGCTTCCGCATGGTTGTGGGGTTGCTGGCTAGCAGGGACCAAGGCTGGCTGGAAGGCTGGCAGGGAGGCAGGTACCAAGGCTGGCAGGAAGGCTGGCAGGGAGGCAAGCACCAAGGCTGGCAGGAAGGCTGGCAGGCAGGCAGGCACCAAGGCTGGCAGGCAGGCAGGCACCAAGGCTTGCAAGAAGGCTGGCAGGCAGGCTTGCAGGCAGGCAGGCACCAAGGCTGGCAGGAAGCCTGGCACCAAGGCTGGCAGGAAGGCTGGCAGCAAGGCAGGCACCAAGGCTGGCAGGCAGACATGAACCAAGGCTGGTAGGAAGGCAGACAGCAAGGCTGGCAGGCAGACTGGCTGGCAGCAAGGCTGGCAAGCAGGCAGACAGCAAGGCTGGCAGGGAGGCAGACAGCAAGGCTGGCAGGGAGGCTGGCAGGGAGGCTGGCAGCAAGGCTGGCAGCAAGTCTTGCAGGCAGGCATGCAGGCAGGGCAGGCAAGGCTGTCAATCCGTCCGGCAGCAGGTCTTTCCTCTAAATGGTGACCTGCTTCCGAGCTGCTTCCCTTTATATCCGCGGGGCTTACACAATGCATCCTCCCCGCATGCGCAATTAACACTTGGCATCCGTTAGGCTTCTGCTGTGCATCCACTAGGCTTCTGCTCTGCATCCACTGTGCATCCGCTGTGCATCCGCTGTGCATCCGCTGTATCCGTTCCGCATATGCTTTGCTGCGCCCCCCCGGAAGCCTAGCAGATGTGCCATCCGCTCCCATCCGCTTCCATCCGCTGGGTTTCCATTCCTCATCCGCTTTCCATCCGCCCTGCGTCCTCCCCTCGTCCGTGTTATCCGCTCCGGTTATGCAAATTTTTCCCCTTTTGAGAGCGGATAACAACGGATGGAACATTTTGCTCGTCAGTTGTGTCCGTTTTGCATCCGTTGGGCAGTGTGACAGGGCCTTAAAGTGGTGGATATCAATATGGGGAATTTTGTATTTATACAGGTGAAACTCGAAAAATTAGAATATCAGGCAAAAGTTCATTTATTTCAGTAATGCAACTTAAAAGGTGAACCTATGATATGAGATAGACCCATTACATGCAAAACAACATAGTTCAAGTCATGATGTGTCATAATTGAGATGATTATGGCTTCCAGCTCATGAAAACCCCAAATCCACAATCTCAGAGAATTAGAATATCGTGAAAAGGTTCAATATTCTTGGCTCAAAGAGTCCCACTCTAATCAGCTAATTAAGCCGTAACAGATGCAAAGGGTTCCCGAACATTTAAATGGTCTCTCAGTCTTGTTCAGTAGGAATCACAATCATGGGAAAGACTGCTCACCTGACAATTGTGCAGAAAACCATCAATGACACCCTCCATAAGGAGGGAAAGCCTCAAAAGATAATTGCAAAAGAAGTTGGATGTTCCCAAAGTGCTGTATCAAAGCACATTAATAGAAAGTTATGTGGAAGGGAAAAGTGTGGAAGAAAAAGTTGCAAAAGCAGCAGGGATGACCGCAGCTTGGAGAGAATTGGCAGGAAAAGGCCATTCAAAAATGTTGGGGACTTTCACAAGGAGTGGACTGAGGCTGGAATCAGTGCATCAAGATCTACCACACACAGACAGATCCTGGACATGGGCTTAAAAAGTCGTATTCCTCTTGTCAAACCGCTCCTGAACAAGAAACAACGTCAGAAGTGTCTTACCTGGGCTAAAGACAAACAGAACTGGTTTGTTGCTCAGTGGTCTAAAGTCCTCTTTTCTGATGAGAGCAACTTTTGCATCTCCTTTGGAAACCCAGAGTCTGGAGGAAGAATGGAGAGGCTCACAGTGCAAGATGCTTGAAGTCCAGTGTGAATTCTCCACAGTCTGCATTGATTTGGAGAGCCATTTCATCTGCTGGTGTTGGTCCACTGTGCTTCATTAAGTCCAGGGTCAATGCAGCCATCTACCAGGAGATTTTGGAGCACTTCGTGCTTCCTTCTGCAGACGAGCTTGATGGGGATACTGACTTCATTTTCCAGCAGGACTTGGCACCTGCCCACACTGCCAAAATACCAAAACCTGGCTCAATGACTGTGGGATTACTATGCTTGATTGGCCAGCAAACTCACCTGACCTGAACTCCATAGAGAATCTATGGGGCATTGCCAAGAGAAAGATGAGAGACATGAGACCGAACAATGCAGAAGAACTGAAGGCTGCTGTAGAAGCATCCTGGTCTTCCATAACATCTCAGCAGTGTCACAGGCTGATAGCTTCCATGCCACGCCACATTGAGGCAGTAATTGCTGCAAAAGGGGCCCAAACCAAGTACTGAGTACATATGCATGCTTATACTTTTCAGTGTTCCAATATTGTTCTATGTATGATCCTTGTTTATTGATTGCATGTGCTGTTCTAATTTTCTGAGATTATGGATTTGGGTTTTCATGAGCTGTAAGCCATAATCATCTCAGTTATGACACATCACAGCTTGAACTATCTTGCTTTGCATATAATGAGTCTATCTCATTAGTTTCACCTTTTAAGTTGCATTACTGAAATAAATGAACTTTTGCATGATATTCTAATTTTTTGAGTTTCACCTGTATGCTGTATTGATATATACCATATGTATGTACTTTATACTGCCTTTGAGTCAGTATTTATTCCTAGAGGCCTCTTAAATAAGTCCCTAGATTTTCATGGTAAAATTTTAGAGGTTGTTTCCCATTGTCTTCTCCCTAGAACTGAAAAGAATGTTAGCCAGTTGATTTTGTGCATATGACAGATTAGAACTCACATCTCCCCATTTCTAACCTGATGCCTTAATCACTTCACCAAATTGGTCTAATAAAGTTGTTAACATCTGTACTTCTTACTCATAGTTAGGAGGTCCAACCATTTCCGTGTCAGCCAGGAGGCTTGCTTTATAAAAGAGAAAGGCATAAACATTGGTTATGTTACTCTTTAGAATTTAATGGAGTGTTGAGGAAGATCAAGAGAGAAAGTGATCTAAGGCTCTGAGACTGAAGAACAAATATTTTGTCTTATTAATTTTTAACACTGCTAATAAAATTAATGATTTATGCTTTCTGCATTTAATCAATTAATAAAACATTGACAATGGATGTACCAAATAATCACTTAACATAATAATTTGAAGAGAGAGAAGGAGTGATATCCTGACACATGAATGCAAACATATGAATGTAAAAGGATAAGAAGCATATACTAAATGAAGTCAAAAGCTTACTATACCATCCTATTTCATTCAGAGATTAGTCAGCTACTGAGAGCAGTCCTCCAAACAAGTCATGATTTCAGTATCTCTGGAGACTTACAAGTGGCATGGTGGACTAGAGGTGAAGATGCACACCTCACAATTGGGAGACTGAAAGTTGACAAATGTTTTTCTATTAGGGTACAAAAAGAAAATATTTGCTGTGAATTCTGTGTAGGTGTCAGAAAGAGCATCTCAACTCCATTCGATCACCCAGACTCCACTACAATAAAAAAAAAGATCACAAGGTCATAAAAAGAGAGAAAATATTTAGGGACTTACAAAGTGTTTTAGAAGCTACCACTTGTGCCTTTGGGGCAGCTCTTATATTACTTTCCAAGAACCTTGCAACTCTAGAAACAAATTGTGCATGTTGAAATGATTTAGTCATACACAAAGAATGAACAATTATGAAAGTGCAAAACCAATATATGAAGGAAAGTGTGAGAGGAAAGAAAAAAATCCAAAAAAAATGATGATTGGGTAAAATCGATAGGACTGTATGAAGCAATGTATGGGCATGATTGAGGGAAGATTTATTTTCAAGGATAGAAAAGATGTAACAAATTTGTTTTAAAAAAGAATCTGTTAGATATTCTTTTCTTATTCCTTACCTCCTTTCTTGAATTCTGCTTACTAGCTTCTTTTTCCATGCCATGCATAATGTTGTTTATCCTGAAAGGGTATAGCCTCAGGGTTAGGTATTTATGTTTGTGAAAATACGAATGAAAATAAATATAAATACCTTCCCAACTTCAAAAGACCTATTTTGGCTTAAATGCAGCCTTACACAAAAAGATGAGTCAAAGTTTCAGCTTGCCTTTCTTGGTAATTCCCCTAACCATTTCCCTGCCATTTTTAGAGCCCCTTTCTCCAAACTACAGAAGTTAATTCCAAAAATAAACAAACAAACAAACCACTGTTCTCTACTCTTGAAACAGAGTATGAATCACAACTGAAAGTCAAATAGTGTCCAACATATCGGACATTTCTATTAAAGTTGTACATTTCTATTATGGTTATGAAATGCATTTACATAATGTATTGATATGATAGTTTCCTGTACATGCACCACAGCCAGCTTCATTTCATTGGTATCCTAGAGGAAGGGTGGTTTATATGTGGTCATGCACATATAGAATAGAATAACAGAGTTGGAAAGGACTTTGGAGGTCTTCTCGTCCAACCTCCTGCCCAGGTAGGAAACCCTACACCACTTCAGAAAAAAAAGTTATCCAATAACTTTTTAAAAACTTCCAGTATTGGAGCATTCACAACTTTTGAAGGCTAGTCATTCCACTGATTAATTGTTCCAGCTGTCAGGAAATTTCTCTTTAGTTCTAGGTTGGTTCTCTCCTTCATTAGTTTCCACACGTTGCTTCTTGTCCTGCCCTTAGGTGCTTTGGAGAATAGTTTGACTGTCTCTTCTTCAGCCCCTGAGACACTGGAACACTGCTATCATGTCTCCCCTAGTCTTCCTTTACATTAGACGAGACATATCCAATTCCTGCAACCATTCTTCATATGTTTTAGCCTCCAGCCCCCTCCTCATCTTTGTTGCTCTTCTTTGCACTCTTTTTAGCCTCAACATCTTTTTTACATTGTGGTAACCAAAACTGAATGCAGTATTCCAGGTCTGGTCTTACCAAGGCATTATAAAGTTGTATTAACCCTTCATTAACTATAATTGTGCATCTGGGCCTTCTAGAGGACACTTTCCTTGGTGCTTTCAAAAGATCTTTTAGATGCACCATGTTTTGTAGATAATCCTTTCAAATGTTTTGCTCAGTTCTAGTGGTCACTGTAAGCTTTTGTAGAGTCATTCTAATTAGCCAATGTGGTAGAAAATTGGGGAAAAGATTAGGAAGTTTGTGTATTACATTCAGGGGTGGGATTCTCCTGGTTCTGTCCAGCTGTGTAGAACTGGTAGCTCTGAAGAACAACAGACAGGGGTGGGGTTTTACCAGTTCGCATCTATTCACTAGAACCTGTTGTTAACATTCTAAACACTT
Organism: Laticauda colubrina; assembly: GCA_015471245.1. Classification (NCBI taxonomy): domain Eukaryota; kingdom Metazoa; phylum Chordata; class Lepidosauria; order Squamata; family Elapidae; genus Laticauda; species Laticauda colubrina. The sequence goes on along the minus strand of BLBF01000017.1, from coordinate 9,617,631 downwards.
TGGAGAACCAGTTGTTAGAAGAAATTACTGGCCTAATCCTTTAAAGAAGGCAGGAAGGAAACATTCTGGTGTTGCTTACAGAAACTGTCTCTCCGTTAACCCTTATTACATTCTTGCAAAGACTAGACTTTGTGTCTCAGGAACTTCTCTGGAGTTTTTTTCCCCTTCTTTGCTGGTACTTTGCTTGTGTGGAATGACCAATTGAAGTTACAATGGCACTGAAAAAAGTGACTTATGACCATTTTTCACACTTAACACTGTTGCAGCATCCCCACAGTCATGAGAGGCCAGGTGAGGAGATGCCTGCCTTGATGTGAGGGATATTGAGTTGGTCACGCCCAGCTAATAACATGACCACAAAACGTGACATGACCACAATTTTCCAAAGTATCCAAAGACCAGACAAGGAACAATGGATGGAAACTGATCAATAACTGATCAATTTCACCTGGAAATAAGGTGAAATTTTCTGACAGAACAATAAACCAATGGAACAGCTTGTCTTCAGGAGTTGTGGATGCTTCATCACTGGAAGCTTTCAAGAAGAGACATCCACTTTTCAGAAATAGTACAGGGTCTCCTGCTTGAGCAGGGGTTGAACTAGATCACCTGCAAGGTACTTTCCAATTATGTTACTGTCTATTATCTCCCCCACATCCTTCTGGAGGCCAAAGCCAAATTCTTCTATGCACGATTAAGCAAAATGTTAAATGATAAAATGCATAGAATTTATTCACCAATTGAGACAAAATTTTACTACATATGTTCCACTTCTTGTTATAACTTTTACTTCTTTATATTCACAGCAATGATACAGATAAGATGGATAGGAATAGATTTGGCAGAAATACACATGAGATATTGCTTTAAGAATTTTGCTCTTAGATGAGGAATATTATCAGCTTGCTAGTAACATATATAATCAGCTGATTGTAATTTGTCATTGTTTTTCAAGCTCCACTGAGCTAATCAACTTTCCTTACAGTAGTAATTGGAAAAACAGAAGATCAGCAATATTCCACTGGTGACAAGAGTTCCAGTCCTTTTAATAAAAGTTCTCATTTTTTAATTTTTTTAAAATTTTTTGTTGTGATTCATCATAGAAAATGAAACTGCTAGAATGTATATCTGATTTCAAATTTGCTCAGGAAACCAAAATCAACAGTATTCTACTATAAGACATTCTGCTCTCCGCTCTCCCATGTAGACTCATAGGCCATGGTGCCAGCCTCAATACTCAGAGAAGAAATCAAAATTAATGCATTTCCTGACAGATGGTGCTGTAGTCTCTTCTTGAATATATCAATCAGTTCTCTAAGTAATTGTCCACTGTCCGCTGTCAAATTGCTATTGCGGGATGGTGAATTTTTTTCTCTCTTTTTCTTCCTGATATTTGGTTGGAAATTCCATTCTGTAAATTAAGGCTAGGTCACACTGGCCAACGGATGCAAAACGTATGTAAAAAGGACACAGTGGATGAGCAAATTTTCCATCCATTGTTATCCACTCTCAAAAGTGCCCCAAATTTGCATAAACAGAGCAGGCAACAACGGAAAGGAACGGACGTGGAGAGGATGTAGCGGGGATGTAAAATGGATGTTCATAGGAAGCCAAGTGGATGGAAGTGGATGACACATCCGCAGGGCTTCCAGGGGAGAACAGCGAAGCGGATGCGTAGTGGAAGGAACGGATGCGTAGTGGAAGAAACGGATGCGTAGTGGATGCGTAGCGGATGAAGCGGATGCATCAGGGATGCCTATAGGATGCATAGCGGATGCCTAGTGGATGCAAAGCGTTCACTGCGCATGCGGGGAGGATGAATTGCGTAAGCTCCGTGGAAATAAAAGGATGCAGCTTGCAAGCAGGTCACCATTCAGAGGAAAGACCTGCTGCCAGAGACATCTTGAGAGAACACCATGGGGAAGAAGAGGAAGCCTGTGCCTACTCCTGCCAGCCCTGGCAAGAAGGACAGAACCACCATCCCACTCCCTGGCGCTGACTCTGAAGCTGCTGGTGCTGCTGCTGCTGCTGCTGCTGGTGGTGCTCCTGGTGTTGCTGCTGCTGGTGCTGCTCCTGCTGCTGTTGCCAGTGCTGCTGGTGCTTCTCCTGCTGCTGCTGCTGCTTCTCCTACTGCTGCTGCTGCTTCTCCTACTGCTGCTGCTGTGGTGGACCAGCCCCAAGGCCCTCAAAGCACTGCTGCTGAAGGCCCTGAAGCCCCTGCCATAGGGAGGAAGAAGCAAGGCAAGGAGAAGGGGGAGAGGAAACAGTACTCCATTTCCGAGGACCATGAGGAAAAGGTGCTGGAATGGCTGAGGGAGAATGAGTACCTGTGGAGGAAGGGCCACAGGCTCCATCGCGACACCAAGAGGAAGCAGGCAGCGTGGAGACAGAAGGCGGAAAGCCTGGGCATACCTGGTATGGCAAGCTGCACCTGAATAGATCCGGGCAGGCCGCTGTCAAGATAACTGACATGTATACTAACGGAGCTGTAAGAAATAATTTATGGGTGGTTGACAGTGGGGCATCCCATTGTATAACAAATGATAACAAAAATTTTATAAAAATGTCCCAGAGTACACAGCAGATATCGTTAGCCAATGGCTGGAAACTGAAAGCTAAAGGTGAAGGTATAGCATATTGTTCTTTTATAAAAGAGAATGTAAAAATGTTATATGTACCACAACTTAAGTTTAATTTAATTTCAGTTAGAATTTTGGTTAAACTAGGATATGTATTTACATTTAGGGGAGATAACTGCATAATTAAAAAAGAAGATAAGAGAATTACTGCATCTTTAAGAGGTGAATTATATGTGTTAAATGATGATGGTTTAAAGGTGGCTAACACAATTTATGAAAATAAGAAACCTCATGACGAATGTATTCACTTGTTACATCGAAGGCTAGGGCATTTAAATTTTAAAATGCTTAAGAAAACTGTTGAATTGTCCAAGGGAATAAGTTTGAAATCTTGTAATAAGTATTTGCAATGTAATGCCTGTAATCAAAATAAGAGCAGGGTCATACCGGCTAATAGAGTTGATGGATTTACTACTAAAGAGCCTTTAGAAGTAGTATTTGCTGATTTAATAGGTCCGAAAAAACCAAGTGTAGGAGGAGCTCGCCACATACTAAGTATAATGGATCACTATTCAAGATATGGGTTTTGCTATTTAATGAAGAGCAAAACTGAAACATATCAAAATCTATTTAATTGGTTAAAATTCTCAGAAAGAAAAACTAAATGGTAGATGGTACAGAATTTACAAATCATAAATTACAAAACAGACTAAGACTGTTAGGTATTCAACATAAAATGTCTGCACCATATAGGCCACAACATAATGCCTTTATAGAGAGAAGAGGCCAAACATTACAATCAATGGCACAAACTATGATGTCTGATTCAGGATTACCTGACAATTTATGGGGAGAAGCAATAATGTGTGGTAATCATATATTAAATAATGTTGTTAATTCAACAACAGGTGAATTACCATTCACACTGTGGCATGGTACAAAACCTGATTTAAGTTACATGCACACATTTGGAGCACCAGCATGGGTGCATATCCCTAAACAACTTAGATACAAAGGACAGCATAGAGCAAAAAGATTGATTTTTGTAGGTTACACCTCTAATCATCGATCTTATAGATTCTGGGAACCAGGAACATCTAGAGTTTACACCAGTGCTAGTGCAAAATTCCTAGAACATGTAGGATGGAATAGATTAGAGCAAGATTTAAATAATGAAATATTTATTGAACCCTACAAAAGTCAGAAAGATGAGATTAGCTGTAAGAAGAGTCCAATTAAAGAAGAAGTCCACGAAGAACAAATAGGACCAGAACAAGAGGAAATAGTTGATCAGGAAGAATTACATGATCAAGAACAATTAGTAGAGAAAAGTCCACCTGCAAGTCCTATAATACCTAGATGTACTACACGTGTAACTAGACCACCTGATAGGTATCAAGCAAGTATAGTTTGCCAAGTAACTAAAGTTCCAACTAGTGTAGATGAACTTAGGATGTATCCTGCTAAGGATCAGGAGAATTGGCAAAAGGCAATGAAAAAAGAACTAAATTCATTAAAGGTAATGAAAGTGTATGAAGATGCCAAATTAAATCCAGGAGAAAAATCCATTGGGTGCAAATGAATATTTAAAGTAAAAACTGGAAATGATGGGACTGTTACCCATAAAGCTAGGTTAGTAGCTCAAGGATTTAATCAAACTGCATCT
>BLBF01000017.1:9503086-9613376 GCA_015471245.1 Laticauda colubrina | reverse complement strand
TAATGATCAAAGTCCCAAATTTGATAAGTCCATATATCAATCTTTGATTGGTAGCTTATCATATATAAGCAATTGATCAAGGCCAGATATTGCTTATAGTGTAAATCAGCTGGCACATTTTAATTCAGATCCAAAAGAATGTCATTGGAAATCCTTAAAAAGAATATTGAGATATCTTAAGGGAACAATAAACCATGCATTATATATAGAACCAAAGGGTGATTTGAGTCTTAGTGCTTATGCAGATGCAAGTTTTGCAACTGATATAAACACTAGAAAATCAACATCTGGGATGGCTATATTATTTGGTAAGACACTAATAGGATGGAGGTCAATCAGACAACAGCATATTAGCTTATCCACGATGGAAGCTGAATTTTCATGTCTGTCATTATTATGCACTGACTTGATTTTCTACAAACAGTTATTGTTGGACAGGGTATAACTATAAAAGATTCCATTATGGTGTATGAGGATAACAAAGCAGCTACAAAGTTAGCTACTAGTATTGTTGTAAAAACTAGATCAAAACATACTGACTTAAGATATTTGAATGTAAGAGAATCAGTGAAAAATGGACTGATAAAATTGGAATACTGCATGTCAGAAGAAAACATTGCAGACCAATTTACAAAAGCTCAAGGAGCAACTAAGTTTCAAGAAAGTTGCGAAAAATATTTTCTAAAGATGTAAATGATTCATAGTTATTATGTAACCTAAAAGGGGAGAATGTTAGGGATAACATTTTTTACCCTAACTGGTTTAGGTGAAATAATAACTATGAATCATAGTTAGTGTATGTTAGAGTGTATACAGCTTTAACTGTGAAATAGCAATTAAAGGAGTGGTTAAGAAAACAATATAAAAGTAGCAAGACTACGGCTTGCTCTCTCTCTGGCTTTGATGATCCCTGATTACTGCTTGGAATCAAGACTGCATTGCTCGAATGGGAGAGACAACAAAGGACTGATTTTTATGTGAACTGACATAGGATATTCTACATGGACTTTGCTAACTGAATATCCCTGAACGGACTGACTACATGGTAAATGAATATTGGACTGTTATTTGACTATGCCATAAACTTATACTGGAATAAACTATATTCTTGATAGCACAAGCGTATCTGTTATTTTTACTGTATGTTAATAAACATACAAGCTTAGCTCACTCATTTATCTGTGTGCCTATCTGACTAATGCTGCACATTCTGTTTAGCTTGTCTACCTAACCCTGGTTGGGGAACCCAGGCTTAACAGACACAATCAAAGCAAGCACAGATCTCCTCTCCCAGCTGGTCCACTTTGACATACCATCCTCCAACCCAAGCCCTTGATCACGTACGTGGGCCAGACCCTCATGGACGTGCCCGAGACCCAGTACCAGGCGATGAAAGAGAGGATCACAGCTCTTCTGCACCACCCTCCAGGCCCAGCTGAACCTGCTGCTACCCACTCCAGTTCTGCTCCTCCACCCCAGGCGATGTCACAGCCCTTCCACAGATTTCAGCAGCCCCTCGCCTACCAAGCCTACCACTACCAGGACTTCCCACAGCAGAGGCAGCCCTTCCCAGTCCACACCCAGGTTCCTCGGATGCCACAGACGCCACAGACCCCTCACCTGACCCAGCTGCAGACCAGAAAGTCCCACTACACTCCTCCTTCCTCCACCCCACAGCCAAGCCCTTCCTCAGAACATCTGTCATCAGTGTTGGGCCTCACATCCCAGGTCCTTGAGGAAGTGCCTCTCAAACTCACGGGACTGAGTCGGCTCTCTGAGAGCTTCCTGCACACACCACCTCCTGTTGTACTCTTGGGGCCAGGCACCCCAACGGCGCCTCAGCACAGCACTCCAGCCACAGCCACCTCCACAGTCCTGGCCCCTTTACATCTGAGACCATGGGCATTCCTCAGAGAGACTGAAAAGAGTGCCAGAGACTGAGTTGTTACCTGCTCACCTTATCTTTGCTTAAAGACACTTTACTTGGATCATTATGCTTTTTAATAAAGTCATACAGTTTGTTATTAATAAAGGTTATCTTTGCTTCACAAACTTGGTTCATTTTTTTTACTTAATAAAGTGTTGGAGAAAACTTTGAAAAAAAGGTTAAGCCTTTGCATGCTTGTGGGATTGGTAAGGATAGCTGTGGGATGGATAGCTGTGGGATGGGTAATGATAGCTGTGGGATTGGTAAGGATAGCTGTGGGATGGATAGCTGTGTCATGGGTAATGATAGCTGTGGGATGGATAGCTGTGGGATGGGTAATGATAGTTGTGGGATGGGTAAGGATAGCTGTGGCATGGGTAAGGATAGCTGTGGGATAGATTAACCTCCAATGCAAGCATAGTGGGACTGTATGGTCCACCCTCCCAGCTGCCACACATATGGCCCTTTATTATCAAAAATAATGTAATCATTGATCCACACATTTCAACATAAACAAAACTCTTTATTAATGCCCTATTAATTGTCAGGCCACTCAACATATATGGCACAATCTCATCAGTGTGATGAGACAGGCTGAAGGAAGCATCCATTAAGCCTGTTCTGCAACACTCTGGTAGCGGGTGCGCATGAGATTGTTCAGGATGCAGCAAGCTTCCACGGTGCTCCTCACGGTCTGTGGATGATGCTGCATGGTAGTGAGAAGTACCTGGAACCTGTTGGCCAGGATGCCAAAGGCGTTTTTCATCACCTGTCTTGCCCTGGACAGCCTGTAGTTGAAGATCCTCTCTTCATGGGTGAGGTATCTGGAAGTGTAAGGCTTCATGAGGTAGGTTCTGAGGGAGAAGGCGTCATCCCCCACGATGAAGTAGGGCACATCTTGTGTGTCATTGGGTAGGGGGTCTGGACCTGGAAAACCCATGATGAGGTTGCGTTCCAGCCCACCCTTGAGGTCACTGGCGTTGTATATCTGGGCATCTGAAGATGACCCATTGCCTGAAGCATTGATGTACATGAACTTGTAGTCAGCATCGACCTTGGTGAAGAGGATGATGCTGAAGAAGCCCTTGTAGTTGAAATAATTGGACCCTGAGTTGGGTGGAGCTTTGCAGGCTACGTGCTTCTCATCTATGGCTGCAACGGTTTGGGGAAAGTTCCACCTCTGATACCACTGCTCTGCAACTTTCCTCCAGCCTTCTTCAGTGGTGGGACACTGGAGGAGCTCCTCTACGTATTCTTTGATGATGGCCTGCACCACTTCTCTGATCACAATGCTGATGGTGTTGTGTGGCACCCTCCAGGCATACTGCATGTTTCTGTACGTGGTCCCAGAGGCCAGGTGCCGCAGAGTCAGTGCCACCATTCAGTCCAGGATCCAGGCTGGGACGGAAGTTGGTGCTTGCCTTGGTCAACCTGGGTCTCCGACGCTCCACAACTTTGTCAAACATGGCTGGTGGCATCCTCATGAAGTGCTGGAATGCACGAGTGTCTTCATTCCTCAGCTCCACCCTCAGCTTGTCATACAGTCCAAACTCCGCTCTTCTCCCAATCCATCGTCAGACCCAGACAGTTCTTGGACGTCTCCTTCTTCTCTTTGAGTAGAAAAGGTGAAACAGTCTGAACAGGGCTTGGTTCTGGTGTTGAATGATGGCAGATACCAAAAGGAGTGTGCGATGATCCATGGTGGAGATCAATGGATGATGTGGAAAAGCAAGAGAAAGGCTGAAGAGGTCTGCACACCAGGGCTGATGGACTGAAAGTGAGATCCAGGTGATTTCCTCCCCCTTTTTATAGGAAATGTCGGTTTTCCGCTAGGTGTCCTTCCACATACTCTAGGCATCCTCCAGACATCCTAAATATCCGAGATATGTCCATTATACGAACATTTTGTCCATTTTAATGCTTTCTATACAAGATGCATCCACTTACAACCTTTCTATGTCCATGCTACTAACGCTGTGTGGACCTTCCGCGTACCTTTTGCTTCCTCCCTCTTTCCGCTTTCCGCTGCAGCGGATGTGAGTTTTGCAGATGGCCAGAGGATGCCGAGAAGATACATCGGATGTGTAACGGATGACAATGGACGTAGAACGTTAGTTGCCCGTATGTATCGCAGATGTAGATCGTACGCGGCGGAAAGTTTATCCGCTCAGAAAGTTTTGTGCAGCTCAAAACTTTTTGAGCGGATGAAATAGCAGTAGAAGGATGTTTTACGGATAGAGCGTATGAAACACATGTGCAGTGAGTACACAACGGATGCATCGTGTTTTCCAACGGATGGCAAGCTTTTTTGTCCGTTTTACATCCTCTTTGCATCCGTTGGTTCAATGTGACAGGGGCTTTAAATCTATTATTCTGTTTCCTGCATTCTGGGATGATAAAGGACAAATCCTTATGTTCTGTTGTGTAGCATGCTTGGAAAAGAGTTTTGTTATCTTTTCTACCCTATATGGAGCTGCTTTTCTGTGTCCTGTAGTGTTGCTTTTAATTCTTTTGAGAGTAAAGAACCCTTTTTTTCCTCATGCCCCTTTATCCAATTATAAATGGTTCAAAATATATTTTACAGCTCTCCTTCCTTTTCATTGCAATACTCATCCACTGGGCTCAATCCTTTTGCTTGATTTTTTTTTTCCTATGGAGCTGGTTCCTTTGTCAGCTCCTGCTGTGGTATAATTTGGTAGCTGTTCATCTTTTCTTTCCAGCTAAAAAGTGGATACAGCTAGTCTTCAACTTACAACAATTTGTTTAATGACCATTCAAACTTACAAAAAGTGAGTTATGACTGTATTTCACACTCATGACCATTGAAACATTTCCATGGTCACGTGACCAAAATTCAGATGCTTGGCAATTAGTTCATATTTATGATCATTGCAGTATCCTAGAGTCACATGAACAGTTTTTGCAATCTTCTGACTGGCAAAATCAATGAGGAAGCCAGATTCATTTTACAACCATATTACTCTGTAGCACAGTGGTTAAAGTGCAGTACTGCAGGCTACTTCTGCTTGACTGCTGGCTGCCTGCAATTTGGCAGTTCAAATCCCACCAGGTTCAAGGTTGACTCAGCCTTCCATCCTTCTGAGGTGGGTTAAATGAGGGCCCAGATTGTTGGGGGCAATATGCTGATTCTGAAAACCGCTTAGAGAGGGCTATAAAAGCACTGTGAAGCAGTATATAAGTCTAAGTGCTATTGCTGCTAACTTAACAGCTGCACTGGTTCACTGAACAACTGTGGCAAGAAAGATTGCAACATGGGGCAAAACTCTCTTAATAAATGTCTCATTTAACAACATATGCTTACAACCACTCCATTGTGGTTGTAAGTTGAGGACTAGCTATGCTCACTGCCCAGTCTTCTCAAGGACTACTGCAACCTTGCATTTGTTGCAAATATATACTCTATTACGTTCAGGCAAAAATGTAAAAATAGGCTTTGAAATTACAGCTGCCGTGCCATTCATCTTCATTTCCATTTCTTAAGATACCACTGGGAGAGAGAAAGAAAAGGTTTTATTTGTTCATACTGGTATGCCTTTCTCCAGTTTTCAGTTTAGGCACATATAGGAGAAAATTTAATAGGAATCTCTGCCTCCAAACTCTATTTTCAAATTCCTATTGGCTCTGACTTTTATTCCATCTACTTTCTCCATAACACCCTCTGCTTGCTCAGCAGGAAATAGTGATTTAAATATGCAGAGTGAATACCCACAATTTTGAGGATAAACCACTTTCAATTGGCAGCTATACAGGAGGTTACCTTTTCACCGCTCCTAGCTGAACACAGTTTCTCAGAATATGTAGCTTCTGTCTTCCTTGTCTCAACCTCCTATAGAATTAGACTGCCAAACTCATGTTCGTACAATAGATTTCCCTGTTTTCTCACTCAATTTACATAATACATACATTCTGTTTTTAAATGGCTAAACTGAAGTAACATAGTTTGGTTTCACAGTGGGCTTTATACATGTATTTTGAAAGTTATCCATAATCTGTAAAATATGTTTATTCAATTCATAGTTTCCCTCTCTATTATGTTTCTCATTCTTTGCCATTATAAATATAAATAAGGTAAAGGTAAAGGTGCCCTTGCACATACGTGCTAGTCATTTCCAGCTCTAGGGGCGGTGCTCATCTCCGTTACAAAGCCGAAGAGCCAGCGCTGTCCAAAGATGTCTCCGTAGTCATGTGGCTGGCATGACTAGCCAAAGGCACACGGAACACTGTTATCTTCCCACCAAAGTGGTCCCTATTTTTCTACTTTCATTTTTACATGCTTTCATACTGCTAGGTTGGCAGAAGCTGGGACAAGTAACAGGAGCTCACTCAGTTACATGGTGCTAGGGATTCGAATCACCAAACTTCTGACCTTTTTGATTGGCAAGCTCACTATCTTAGCCACTGAGCCACCATATCCCTATATAGATAGATATAGATATAAATAGATATAACTGATATGAATGAAAGAATATAACAGCATTTTTATCACTGAATAATGCAGAGAACTTTGTCTCTAAATTAGTCCTGTGAACTTGCTATTCAGTACTTATAGTGTCTATGAATCACATTCCCAAATGAGAAAGTTCTATTTTTTAAAAAAAAATCATATTGTGCCTGTTATTATGTTAACGTTTTTAGTTATGTGTCCCTCTTTGTAATTGTTTGGTAACTGTCCTTTTTGACAATTTAGAATTAAGGAGAAGCTTCCTAACAATAAGAACAATTAACCAGTGGAAGAGCTTGCTTTCCAAAGTTGTAGGTATGCCATAAGTGGAAGTCTTTAAGAGACTGGACAGCCACTTGACTGAAATGCTATGAGGTCTTTTTCTTGAGCAGGGGATTGGACTAGAAGACCTCCAAAGTCCCTTCCAGCTCTATTCTGATTGATTGATTTTAATAGGTCAATAGACTAATTTGGCATTTTTCTTATAATACATTTTCTTAAGGTACAAATGATAAGGTGATTGAGAAGGAAAAAGTGCCACAAAATGGTAAATGCTGGAATATGGAAGATCTTCTTTGTGTTTTGGCTCTGCCTAACCACAATATTTGTTCAAACTCAGCCAGGTAGTGGATTTTTTTTAAAAAAACAATCTCATTGGATCAATATATGAGCCATGTACACCATCAATGTTTGCCCCACACACACACTATTAATAATGTGTTCTGCTTTTAAATTGATTCCTCCCATCCCTTTTCTGTACACAGTGGGGATAACTCTGCATTTGAAAGAATGAGTGTAGCATTGTTACTTCTGCTGCATTCTCCTCTATTGGTATTGGTATTTTATTTTATACATAGCACACATGCTACTGAAACCCAGAATATATTATTGGTTTCAAAAAAATACCCAGTCTATTTGACACCATCTATTTGCTTAAACAAGCATACCAGTAGACACCTAACAATGGCAGCCATTATTTGAAATTGCCCAATTTGGATTTCATTCTTGAAATTATTGTCCATAGTCTATGATATATCGCTCTTGTCTGAGATAAATTTCTAATGGTAGCTTACTAACTTGATGTCTGGAAAGAGAATTTGATGTTACAGACTGAATATGTGCAAGTGGAGGAGCTGAGGGCCTTTTGATTCCTGTGGTTCTCCTTCACAGCATGGTCTTCATGTAAAATCTAAGAGAGCAACAGAAAGTGGATGGACCTGTAGACACGGAGAGTGAATACCGTAACAGCTATTCACTCCCCACTAAGTCCTTTGATGCATTCAGTGAATATGTGAACAGGACTATAATGTGTTGACAATCCAGACTGTCAACAGGCACGTATGCGTAGTTATTATTTTTCAAGCTAATATATGTATATACAGTATGTACTTTGTTTAGCATGCAGAAATACTAAAAATGAAAGGGAGAAAGAAGGGGTTTCTTTGCTGTTCTCAATCATTATCATCTAATTTGAGCAGACATGAGGACCTCTTCTTCCTCTCTTCCTGATTGATATTTAATTAGCTGAATCATGATGCAGACACACACATACCAGTGGTCGGATTCAATTCTTTTTTACTACTGGTTCTGTGGGCCGTGGCAGGGGAAAGATACTGTAAAATCTCCAGTCAGAGGTGATATTTGCCAGTTCTCCGAACTACTCAAAATTTCCACTACCGGTTCTCCAGAACTGGCCAGAACCTGCTGAATCCCACCTCTGATACACACACATACACACACACACACACACACACACACACACACACACACACAAATATCTCTGAAGCAAGGAGACCAGGTTCATCTTTATGGCTAAATAACAAAATGAAAAATAATTTTTAACCACAACCGTGCTCCCTTAGGAGCATGTTAAAATGTTAGAAATATAGATTTATCCAAGCATTAAATATTCAGTGTAGGAAGAAAAATGCTGAGAAGCAGAGGAAACTAACATCTGGCTCTAAAACTATTTTTGTAACATGTGTATTTCTTGATTTTTTTTAGAGGTAACTACGAATTGCAAATTCTCAGTCACGTATACATATGATGTCAGCCAAACTATTTTGGCTGTCTTGTTCACTTATACATCCATGTACATAATTTTGCAAAGCAGTGAGAACTTTGCAGTTTAAGAACAGATCATTCTAAAAGAATGGCATTATTGCAATCTTACAACATGCCAGTGCTTTTGAAGTCTAAATTATTTTGCTTCCTGAAACAGCTTTAATCCTTCAGCAGATAGTCTAGCCCTCTATAAAATTGTCATTACCCCTCAATCTACCTGTGATCTTGTCTTGCTATAAAAAGGTTCAGATTAAACTGAACCATAACTATGTCAAAATAATGCCGCTAAGGCTGACAAACCAGAAATAGAAACTAATTATATTGTTGAAGTTCAGACTTATTAACATATGCAAATTTTCACTAACCAAATAGTGGGTCAATGTACCTATTAAGATTGCATGTATTTGTTGACAAACATAGCTGAAGACTTTGAAAGCAAAGAAGAAACAGGAAAAAGAATTGAGGCAAGGAATTTGAGCTAGATGTTGTTATGTACAATAAGCACTAAAAATATTTGAAAATGATATGAACATTAAGCAAGTATTTGGTAGAGCTTCCAGTTAATTCCTTCCACAGGGATTATTACATGGTAAGCACAATTGCAGAAGCAGAGCAGATAGATTCAAACTATTTGACTATTCACTCAGTATGCAGGTCATGCTTGGTCAAAAGTATGACTGATATAGCTGCCATTTAAGTTGGGTGCCACCCTCTTTAATTATCTATCAGAATGTCTGGATAAGTACAATGCCTTGAGAATAGCTGAAGACAAAGTAGTTAATCAGAGTCTTCTTGGGTGAGAAGGGTATACAGGTTACTAATTAAGCTCAGTTATTCCTTCTCTTCACATTAGTAAAGCTACATTACAGTGATTTAGATGAATTAAGCATGATGTTAAAGAGACTGTGCCTCCCTCAGTTTTTGAGAGATCTTAAATTAGGATATATTTAATGTTCGTAAGACAGTTCCTGACACTTAATTCACAAAAAAGCAAAACAATGCCAACCATATACATTAGTTAAAAAATGAAACTGATTTTTTTTAAAAAAAATGATACTGGTGAAACTCAAAAAATTAGAATATTGTGCAAAAGTTTATTTCAGTAATGCAACTTAAAAGGTGAAACTAATATATGAGATAGACTCATTATATGCAAAGCAAGATAGTTCAAGCCATGATTGTCATAATTGAGATGATTATGGCTTACAGTTCATGAAAACCCCAAATCCACAATCTCAGAAAATTAGAATGTTACATGCAATCAATAAAACAAGGATTGTACATAGAACAAGACTGGACCTCTGAAAAGTATAAGCATGCATATGTACTCAGTACTTGGTTTGGGCCCCTTTTGCAGCAATTACTGCCTCAATGTGGCATGGCATGGAAGCTATCATCCTGTGACACTGCTGAGGTGTTATGGAAGACCAGGATGCTTCAATAGCAACCTTCAGCTCTTCTGCATTGTTCGGTCTCATGTCTCTCATCTTTCTCTTGGCAATGCCCCATAAATTCTCTATGGGGTTCAGGTCAGGCGAGTTTGCTGGCTAATCAAGCACAGTAATCCCATGGTCATTGAACCAGGTTTTGGTGCTTTTGGTAGTATGGGCAGGTGCCAAGTCCTGCTGGAAAATGAAGTCAGCATCCCCGTAAAGCTCGTCTGTGGAAGGAAGCATGAAGTGCTCCAAAATCTCCTGGTAGATGGCTGCATTGACGCTGGACTTAATGAAGCACAGTGGACCAACACCAGCAGATGACATGGCTCCCCAAATCAACATACTGTGGAAACTTCACACTGGACTTCAAGCATCTTGCAGTGTGTGCCTCTCTATTCTTCCTCCAGACTCTGAGTCCTTGGTTTCCAAATGCAAAAGTTGCTTTCATCAGAAAAGAGGACTTTGGACCACTGAGCAACAGATCAGGGCTGTTTTTCTTTAGGTAAGACGCTTCTGATATTTTTTGTTGTTCAGGAATGGCTTGACAAGAGGAATACAACATTTGAAGCCCATGTCCAGGATCCGTCTGTGTGTGGTAGATCTTGATGCACTGACTCCAGACTCAGTCAACTCCTTGCGAAAGTCCCCAACACTTTCCCTCCTTATGGAGGGTGTCAATGATGGTTTTCTGCACAACTGTCAGGTGAGCACTCTTTCCCATGATTGTGCTTTCTTGTTGTTAACTACTCACTGGGAGGGGGGGGGAGAGAACTTGCTCTAATAACTGTGCCATGTATCCCCCACCAACAATGCAAATGGTAGGAAAGAGGGTTACTGATTTTGAAAGTATTTCTTATTTCACCCAGAATGGTAGTCTGATTCTTCATACACATATAATGTACCAGACACCTTCATCCATTTCAAAAGGAAGATAAATAAATAACTGTACAGTCATGCAGGATGAGCTTTGGTGATCAATAAATTAACATTGCTATGGTAATTTGGAGGGAGGGAGAAGCTACATTTCCTCACACAACCCAAGATCACATTTGTTTTCTCAAGAGAAAGAATTTTTTTTTAAAATATCCATCGCTACTATTAAAAGGAAGTCAGAAACCACTTCTCACATTCTTTATTATTCATTATGCTATTCCATGTCATTCCATTATTTCTAGGTACAGCTGCCTTAATCAAGGATACAAAGACAGCCGTTTGGCATTTGCACAAAAGATCTATCTGAGTGATAGTGCTCATTTGTAATTAATTCTACCTATGAATTGCCGATAAATATTATTCATCTACTCTTGCAGATGTAGTTTTAAATTATTATTTTCTTGGTTATCTTCATGAACAGGTGAAAACTAAAGAAGCATGTGATAAGAGATGCTTCCATTTCAAATAAGAATAACACTGCAATTCTATCCTTGATTAGTTAGAAATACATCCACGTGAACACAGGGGATTTATACTGTGCTGTCCCATAGAACACTAGGGTGTTGCATTCTGGGTTTGCCCTGAGCAAATATCCAGAGCTTTTGTTTGATAGATGATTCTTTCATGGCCTTTGAGCACTAGAATTATAGGTCAATAGCACGGTTTCTATTTCTAGAGAGCTTCTAAACCATCTGCTACAGCTTGATGATAAGAAATTGATGCCAGAGGTACTTTAAGCTCATATGACAATATTGCTGTAGAGATAGAACATGTATAATGGAGTGTACTGATTCAGCCACTTGCAAAAGTCAGCTGATGGGATGCCTCAGATTATGCCCCTGTTATATATTCACATAAGGCAAAGTGTTATTGATGTGGTTTTCTTTCATTCTTACATATGCCAACAGTATTAACCATAAAGGAATGCATAGAATTAAAAGAATCCTCTTTGTTTTAATTCTGTTTCTGAAGCTACTTATACCCTCCTAATGTGGACATTTCTGCAATTTTAGGCTTGTGGTTTGCACATTTCTTCATGAACTGATAGGCAGAATAAATATGATTAAAATAATTAATGGAACAAAAGAAAAAAAAATAAAGGACTGATTCATCCAAATCTGTAATAAAGATGTTTTAAAAGTTTAGGCAAGGAAAGAGTCCCTAGTATGCTATATAAAATCAATTAAAACAGAATTGCATTGCTTTAGGGTAAAAATGTTGAACTGGAAGCAGATGGAGGCAGTCAGTCAAGGGCTCAGGCCTCTAATAAGTAAATTTATTGCAAAACTCATGATGTCATTACAAGAGAATACGAGCTAACATATATGGCAGACTAGTAGCAGAATGATACAAATTTGACCCAAGACAGCGATTTTCTTGTGATATTTTCTCCTGCTGACACAATGCAATAGGCTTGAGGCTTTTTCCTTTTGGATACAGAGATAGTTTCAAATTATCTTTTTTTTTTTTAAACAGAAATAGATAGCTTTATATCCTAACTGCTTGATATCGATTTTGCCATAACAAACACTCACGGTTGTAGATAGAGCTCACCTATGTCATTTCTTACCAACAGAGAATCCCTTTTTCCTCCTTATGATGATGACCCATCATGTCAGTTTGTCTTTCCATCCTTGAATCCTCTGAACTGTGTACTTCAGGGGTATCAAACTCACATTGTCACAGTGGTGTCATGTGACATGTCAGGACTTTTTTCCTCAACAGGCATGTGGCCAGTATGTAACACCTCCAACCCACGGGATAGGAATTTGACAGCCCTGGTGTATATCAAAGAAGTTGAGAGTTGCTGCAATCCTGGTTCAATTACTGGGAAATAAGCTTAATTGAAAATTGTGAATAAAGCTGAGTGAGATCAGAACCAATTTCTTTTAAAAAATGAATTAAAATTGGGTGGCAATCTGTAACCCTCCACCACTTGGTGAACTGTGTAGTTCAGTATACAGGTGTGTACAGGTTCCATCAGTGGTGGGATTCAATTTTTTTTACTACTGGTTATGTGGTCATGGTTGGTAGGCGTGGCAAGGGAAGGATACTGTAAAATCTCAAGTCAGAGAGATTTTATTTGCTGGTTCTTTGAACAACTCAAAATTTCTATTACCGGTTCGCAAGAATTGGTCAGAACCTGCTGAATTCCTGGGTTTTCAGTTCCTGGGTTCCATCCAGGAACTGAAAAATATATATATTACACATTTCTGGTTTGTATATTCCACAAAGTGTTGTCACAAACCCATAAAGAAAATATATGCATGTATGCTTTCACATATACACATATTTGCACATAATAACCATTATTGTGAAAAATCTAATTGTAACTGGCTTTTAATGAAAAGAGAAAAATGTGGGTATACATATTTTCAAACATTCTAATAAAGAAAAAAGGCAATATAGTTATGATGTCTATGTTATATTTTCAAAGCAAATGAAGAAACTGCAGGACAATATAGACTGAATATATGTATTAAACTGCATATTTTAAAATAACCTTTTCCTGATTATTTGAAATTGTTTTAACTAAGTATGTGGAATGCCCTCTGCAAATAATGGGGACAGCCAAGAAAAATCAGAAAGCTAGGATGGAAATGCACCAATTCTGATTAAAATAATCTCATATGCCTTTCCTAATAATATAATAATCCCATATCCTCCTCCAGACTTCATAATTTTAAGTTAAAGAAGTGAAATGGAATATCTACAATCCAAATTATTGAAATTAATATTCTATTAATTTAATGATTATATGTTGAACCAAATCTATGAAAAAGGCATAATCTTTTTCTAGCTCTAATGAAGGATTTTAGCAGATCTGTTGCTGGCACAACAGAGAAATAACTATAAAATATTGAAAAACTAAAATGAATTAATTAGGCCATGAAGAGAGCCATTTACTCTGGATTCCTATGTGGGTTTCAAGTATTGCTTGATTATTCTATTAAAAGAGGTCTTTGGTAAAGGGTTCATGGCCCGTTTTATAATCTGTGATGCTGTTTTGACATGCCTGCCATTAAAAGCATATCAAGTGTTCATATAATTAAGAGTTGTGCTGCATCAGTTTAATTAACAATGAAATCCTGCCACCATGTTAAGTGTCTAGGAAGTAGAGTTCTTAGAGGGTTAGACAGCTGTCAGATGCAAGAAAATTCATGTAATATGCATTTCACTTCCTAATTGAGAAGAGACAGTGACCAAATTTGATTTTGCATGGCTGAAGCGTTATCTTGGCAGTGTGTGATTGTCTAGTGATGGCTCCTAGATTGCTAAGGGACTTTTTCTTATTTTCTTATGTTAAAAGCTATCTAGCCTGCAAACAGTATTGGTATTCCTTGCTTCATATTTCAATTCTTAGAAATGGAGATCTCGAACTATTAGAAACAACAAGAAATGCCTGCAGAACAAGAAGACTGGGACAAAGAAGAAGCCATCTTCAATGAACAAGTAATTTTTATGGGGGAAAAAAGGAAAAAAGGGAAAGAGAATGAAAAGTTTTGAAAAAAAGATTTGAAAAAACAACCAAGAAAAGGAATAATAACTTGAAAAATAAGTATAATATTAGAAAGCAACAGAAGAGAAGAATACAGAAGAGAGAATTAGAACTAGAGAGACAAGGGGGTAAAAAGGGTAGGGAGAAGAAGAGAGGGAAGAAGGGAAGGAAAAGAAGTTATAAAGGGCAGAAACAAGATTTGGAGAAACAGGGCCTATTTAGAGACAATGGGTGAAAATTTAATTGAAAAAGGGATTCTGCAAAGGTACATAAGATAGGATTGTTATGTTAGAAATAGAAATAATTTTAGAAAATATGAAACAATGTATGATTAAAATGATGGATAAAATAGTTATTGTAACCTAGTGAAATGTTTGTTAATAAATAAAGGAAATAAAATGAATGAGAGAATTGAATTAGGAAAGGATGGGAACATTTTAATTGTTTAATGTTTTATAAAATATAAGTGAAGAGAAATAAGGAAAAAAATTAATTACGGAAAGCTTGTAAGCTTTCCTTGTTCCCAAGGAACTTTGATATTTAATTGAAAAATAATGTTAAAGATGTTAAGACTTTAATGAATATTAATGATAGAATTGAATTGGAATGGAATGGAATGGAATGGAATGAGTGTTTTAATTACATATATTTATGATCACTTTTTAAGAATATAGTGTGTATTTTAAGAATGTACCAAGCAGAATTCAATTGGAAGTTATGTATTATATTGAATGTTATAACCTCAAGGTATATATTGAAGCTTACATAAGAGTTGAATGGATAAAATTAAAAGATATAAAGGTGTCATACTCCAATTAGTAATGACAGGAGAAAATTTGTTTAATGAGAAAAGAAAATATGAAATTGAAACAGGACAGACAAAAGTATAAATATAATGATTTGAACTGATATGAGATAATTAAAATAAAATTGAGAAAATTAAGAGAGGAGAAAAACTATATAGAAAATGTAAAACAGCAATAAGATATGGAATAGAACAAAAAAGTGAACATGAAATTGAGTGTGTCTGTATGAAGAAGTGTAACCCGGGACCATGCTATTTTTTTAAAAAAGATGTTTTATTTGTATTATGTTTTTTTGTGATATGTGAAAACCCAAATAAAATTTTCAAAAAAAATATATCCTATATACATACCTATCAATGTCCATAGGGCATGCAAATGATTGCTTCATTTGATATTGCTGGGGCTGTGAGAGCCAATTTATTATGGCTAAAAATCATGCTCAAATTTTGAACAAAGCATCTGCCTCAGTATCCATTGTAAGCAAAAAGCGTACTCTAGTAATGTTTTAACTTCCAAGTATCAAGCAATACATTTTTTTCCAGAGGAACCTAGGAGACTGCAAATTCTAATCCTGCCTTAAGCACAGAGCCAGCTGGATGACCTTGTGTCAGTCATTCATCCCAGCCCTAGAAAGAAGGAAATATTTATTTATTTATTTATTTATTTATTTTTATTTATTTTGGTCAATTGCTCACAAGATAATAGGTATAAGTAAAAACATAGTTATGAATACATGGATACAAATAAGGAAAAGAAAAGAAAAGAAACAATAGGACAGGGACGGTAGGCATGTTAGTACGCTTATGCATGCCCACTACAGACCTCTTAGGAAAGGGGTGAGGTCAATAGTACACAATCTAAGGTTAAAGTTTTTGGGGTTTGGGGAAGAAACCACAATCAGGTAGAGTATTCCAGACATTGACCACTCTGTTGCTGAAGTTGTATTTCCTGCAATCAAGTTTGGTGCGATTAACATTGAGTTTGTATCTATTGTTTGCTTGTGTGCTGTTATGGTTGAAGCTGAAGTATTCATTAACTGGTAGGACATTGCAATGTATGATTTTATATACTATACTTAGATTGGACCAAAGGCAGAGTAGTTCTAGGTTTTCTAGGTCTAGAATTTCGAGTCTGGTGGCAAAAGATATTCTGCAGTGAGCAGAGGAGTGGAGAACTCTTCTTGTGAAATATTTCTGGACTTTCTCAACAGTGTTAATATCAGATACGTAATGTGGGTTCTAGACTGATGAGCTGTATTCGAGTATTGGTCCAGCAAATGTTTTGTATGCTCTAATTAGTATTGTAATATTACCAGAGAAAAAGCTACGTAAGATTAGGTTAACAACTCTTAGTGCCTTTTTGGCTATGTGTTAGGAATATGAGTCACCTAACAGGTATTTGGGTTAGAAATATATAAACCAGGATAAACATTTTAGTACGATGTCTTTAAGAGATTGCAAAAACTTCAACTGGGTGTGGTTTCTCAAACGGCCATAAGATGGAGCCAGAAACCTGGATTGTTAAGTCTTTGTCTGAGTCTCAGAAGAGAGTGTATCTTTGTTTCAATCTGTTGGAAACTATTGCTGTTGCTCCATTTCTCCTAATTGATTGATATTACTGGAATTTAATGTAAGTCTGATACTGAACTGTTTTTGACACTGGACTTTGTTACTGGATTATCCCTGGATTGAAAAACTGACTGATTAACCTGTGAATGACTTTTGGACTGCTTATTTTGGACTTTGCTTAAACCTTTCTGGAAGTAAAAACCTACATTTACTGTACAGTGTATCTGTGTGCTCTGTGTTTATTATTCAAACACTACTCACTATACGTCTCCCTGTATGCACTCATTCTCCTAACGGGGAATTACCTCAACACTATGTAGTTACAGTGGGCTCTAGCACTTAGGTCATTAGAGATGAGTACTCCAAAATCCTTGACAAAGTTTGAATCATCAACAAGGTCTTAACTATTTATCCTGTTTATTTTATTTTGTGATTTTTTTGCCAATATGTAGGACAGAGCATTTATTTGTTGAGATTTGAAGTTGCCATTTGTTTGACCATTCTGATACATAGTCAAGGTCTTTTTGAAGGATAGCAGTATTGTCTGTGGTGTTGAATAGCTTTACATCATCAGCAAAGAGGATGCAGTTGCTCTTGATATGATCACAGAGGTCATTTATATAGAGTATGAAAAGAGTTGGTTCTAAAACACTGCCTTGGTGGACACCACTGTTGACAGGTACAGAATTTGATAGGACACTCCCAATTGTGACCATTTGTTGTCTTTTTGACAGGAATGCTTCTATCCAGTTATGCAGATGTCCAGAGATTCTGTAATATTTTAGTTTTAGGAGTAGTTTGTCATGTACCACTGAATCAAAATCTTTACAGAAGTCTATGTAGATTGCGTCTATTGTTTTACCCAGATCAAGTTAGGTAGTCCATATGATTTTGCAGTGTAAGAGTTGCAGATTACATGATAGTTCTTTTCTTAAAACCAAATTGTTTATTAGAGAGTAGGTTGTTTATTTCTAAGTGGAGGAGGATGGATTGGTTAATAATTGATGCTATGACTTTACAGCTGATGCAGCATAAAGAGATTGGTCTGTAATTTTCAACTAGGCTGGGGTCTCCCTTTTTGAAGATGGGGATGACTATGGATTGTGACCATGGGTTTGGCAAGGAGCTGGTCCTGAAAGATTTTTCAAAGATTATGCTTAGAGGTTCGGCAGTGGATAGCTTTTTAAAGAAGTAAGCACATATTCCATCTGGTCCAATAGATAGAGATGGTTTTAGATTGCATCATGCTTTTTCAACATTGTCTTCTGTAAAATCGATATGTATTATATCATTGTAGTTGTCTGTAGTATGACTAGGAAATACTGGGCATGATCCATTGCTGTTTACAAATACTGAGCCAAAGAATGTGTTAAAGAGGTTGGCTTTAATAGTGTCGTCGTTGCAGTCTTTACCATTAGGTCCTTTCAGGGGTGGGATGGACCTTGAGTCTTTTAGTTTGTTGTTTACAAAAGTGTAGAAAGCATGGGTGGAATTGGTGCATAGAAGGTTTTCTTCTTCTTTAATGTGATAATTGGTGCATTCAGTTTTTATCTGGTGGCAAAATTTTTATATCGGCTTTTGAAGTTGACAACGTGAAGAGATTTGTTTTTCCACCAAAGTGATATCTTTTTGGTTTGAAGCTTCCTTATTGTTATGGAATTTTTTTTTTCTGGTTTTGGGAGTTGTTAAGAGTTTGATGACTCTTTTGACTTCAAGTAAAGATATGTTGGAATGGTCTTCTACAGTATTGCATCCAGAGAATAGAAATTGCCAATCAAGGGATGAGAGATCATTGTTTATAAGATCATAGTTGCCTTTTTTGAAGTTATAATTGGGGATTCTACCATTGTGATGATTTTTGTGTGGACACATTTTGAGACAAAAATCAATCATATTGTGGTCATTGTTGGAAAAGGATTCTTTGTATTCTGTAAATTGAATTCAAACTATTGCAGAAGATGAGATCGAGGCAGTTGTTAAGTCTAGTGCTGTTGGTTACTAATTGTTCTAGTCCCAGATTTGTAACTGCATTGTCGTTGTGCATTCATTAAGGGTCCAGTTAATATGAGGTAGATTGAAGTCAACAAGAAAGATAAAAGCATGTGGGCAGGATGCTGCCCATGTTAGTAGTATATTTAGCTTGTTTACATGTTTGATGTCATAATCAGGGGCTCTGTAACATAGTAAGAACTGAAATGTGATATTTAAGGACAGTTCACAGACTATGATCTCAGGAATAGCAAGCTCCTGGGTAACTTGGATGTTTTTTAGATGTGAGGACTTTTTATAGAAGATAGCAACACCACCTCCTCTGCGGATTTCACAATATGATTAGTAAACAAGATAGACTATTCCTGTATTAATGGAGTCAGGAAGAGATGCGTTGAGCCATGTTTCACAGACAAATATAATGTCGAATTTAGCCATATTTAGGGAGAGGAGAAATTCAGGTATTTTATTTACAAGGCTTCTTGCACTGAGTTGCTTGCATTTAAGGCCAGTTGTGGTTGGAATAGAGGTAGTTAGAGGCGTGCGTGCCTAGTTTTGAGTGATGTTGGATTGGATGGGTTGGGGTTGGATGCGGAGTTGTGGGTTGTGTGAAATAAATAAATAAATCTGAAAATCATGCCAAGAAAATAATCCAGACAGCTACCAGGAGTCAACATTGACACAAAAGTAGACAACAACAACAACAACTTGTCTTGGAATTTAATTCTGTATTTTTTTATTTCTCTATTTCATTGTATGATAAATTGCCTATACCTAAAGAATGATCAGTCCCATGATATAGAATGTATTGATGCATACTCCAACATTGTTCAAAAGGAATGCTTTGCCAAGCTCCTTCATACAAGTAAAATATGTTTCTTCTGTTTTAACCAGATGCATTGTCTGGAAGAATCCCTGCAGAGATTGGACAACCATTTATCTGGAATGGGATGGGGTCTCCTGCTTGAGCAGGAAGTTGGACTAGAAGACATCCAAGGTCCCTTCCAACTCTGTTATTTCATATTCTGTCTTACCAAAATTTCCCCAACTACTCCACAGATCCATGCATGATAACCATTTTGCTGGGGAAAGACTTTGAAATAGTCATGTTGATTCTTTTGAATCATGTAATCACTTTAATGTTCCTGGGTATGTCTGTTGTCCAGGCTAATGAAACACTTCATTTGAATTCTTTGAATAGCCCTATAAGTGTGAGAGGGTGAGAGAGAAGTTACTGAAATGAAATAGAATATTCAATAGTTGTGTGCTCTTTCTACCTAAAAATTGTGAATCCTCTATCTCCACCCCCAGTTATTTTGACTCTGTGTTTCTCATTGCACTCAACATTTCTGCCACCCTTTAGGAGAAGAAGAGAAGGGAATAGGATACGATTATAGGTATATTTATTTTTGTTACTATTATCCTGAGTTTGATGACTAATCAATCTAGATCAGTATGAGTTATATTTCTTCAGTCCAATAACCTCCAATAACTGCTAAAACCTGTGAATTAAAAAGTAAAATATCTATAGAATCTTAAGTTGGCACTAGTCCAAGTTAGCTTACAGTCTCTCTCTCAGATTTTCACATAATTTTGTTTTCATTGTTACTATGGGATTCTATGGATTGTGCTTGGATCCTTTATCATGCAGAGGATATATTTTATTTCTCAATTTTAATGGTATCTAGCTTTTATTAACTGTACTGGTTTGGGTGATTACCTGTAGATATCACTGTTCAACATGTAAGGTTGGCTTATGTTAAGGTTAGAATGTATGCAGGTATATATTCTCCTTGAAGAAGGTATACATTATTACAAAAGGTGAACTATGTATATATCAGTGTAGTTACTCCCAGGAAGATAACATGTACACTTTCTCTTAAAATGTCAAAATATTCTCATGAATGGTACCTTGCCCCTTTACTCAAGCAATGTTCTTTACAAAATTGCATGATTGTGAGGTTTTTAAAAAGTGAACTGGGTAGCCAAATTTGTTTCTGTTGCTGAAAAGATAAAGAAAGTGATCTTGGCTGTCTAATGGATTGACTTAAATATTCATACTCTTCTGTAAAGGCACTGAACTACAATCTTTATTTATTATATTTATAAAAAAGAAATAAACAAAATCCAAGTTTTAAAAATGGATATACACAAAAACAAATTAAACCAACTTTTAATTTTAATGTGCAATGTTGTTTGAAGGAGTGACAGCAGGTGTGAAGGTGGGGAGATCTGAAAAGATTTAAGGAGCTTAAGTTCTGCTTACATTTGCTGACAATCTCCTGTAATGGTTTGTGTTCTAAGGTCCATCCTTATCTGTGATTATATTTTTCAACATCACAGGGAAAGTGCATTACATTTCCTCTCATGATCATGACTTGTATTCCTGTTATCTTTATTGTTATAATTCCATCCGACTAGAATTTTGCAGGACAGCTCCTCTAAGGAGATATGGAGAAAGCTTATAACTTAGCTAATTGATTATTGCTTCTTTGAGCTGATGAATTATGACACCAAGGAGAGATAGGAAATGCAAATAAGTCTTTCCTCCTTTAGCTGATGAACTTGTAACCATCTTTTAAGTGATCTCTTCATCTACATTGACGATGCAGTTTAAAATATTCCCATCCATGTAGTTTCTCTTGAAAGCATTTTAAAAAATCTTTTAAAATTACAGTTTACCCTCTAAGTAGAAACCTGTCATGAATATGATTTTAAAAAATCATTAAAATATTTTCTTGCCATGTCTTCTTTTTTTTTTTTTTTTAAAGTTTTTATTAATTTTCTACAAACAAACAAACATACAAAACATTAAAAACATCTACTCTCATATATACTTCCGGTGTATCGGTTGGTTCATCAGTTTTGTGCATTCATTTTATAGTGTCAATTACAATTATATTGCATAACCACTCATATTGTCAATCCATATTCTAATATTACTAAAAAAAAAAAAAAAAAAAAAATCTTTTTCTGACTATACTTTTAATCATTCATGCTTTGCGAGATAACAATACTTCAAAGAGTTTATTCTATAATTTGTCGTATAATCATAACAAATCAATCCTAAAAACTCTTCATATATATAATATTAATGCTCTATTATTGTATTTTATCATCTAACCATTGATAAAAAAAACCCCAAATTGCATAAAATTGTTTATCTTCTTGTTCTCTAATTTCAAATGTCAATCTACTCATCTCAGCACATTCCAATATTTTCTTAATAATTTCTTCCTGCAATGGTATTTTCTCATTCTTCCAGTTTTTAGCAAATACAATCCTAGCCGCCGTTAATACATTTACAATCAAATATTTCAAGTCTTTATTATATATATCAGGTAAAATTCCCAATAAAAAGATCTCTGGCTTCAAGTCTATGTGTTTCTTTGTCATTTTTTCCAACCACATGTGAATTTTAGTCCAATATTTTCTAGCATTCTCACAAGTCCACCACATATGATAGTATGAGCCAGGTATCTGATGACATTTCCAACATTTTTCAGATTTATTCTTGAACATTCTTGCTATTCTTGTCGGGGGAAGGTGCCACCTGTAAAACATCTTATACAAGTTTTCTTTATATGCTATTGACATTGTCATTTTATAATTTTGAGACCACAATTTTTGCCATTGTTCTAAATCAATTCCATATCCAAAATTCTTCCCCCATGCAATCATAGTTTCTTTAACTTGTTCTTCCTCTAGCTTAATTCCCAATAAATAACCATATAACTTTTTAATCACTTTCTCATCAGTACCCATCAATATCTTATCTAAATCAGTCTGTTTATCATAGAATCCTTCCGTTTTAAAATCTTCAAGATATCTTGAGTGTATTTGCGCATATGAAAACCAATTCATCCTTATACCTTGTTCCTCTAAATTTTGGATCGTTTTAAGTCCACCCTTTTCATCCAACAGTTCCCCATATCTAACTGTTTGTTCCTTTTTATAGATCATAGGATAGGAAAATGCTTCAATAGTCGATAACCAAATTGGAATTTTCAAATAACATTGTTTTTTTATCTTCTCCCAATTTAACCACAAAGACTCCCATATATAATGTCTTCTGAAATACCCCTGTGTTTTAGTTCCCTTGTACCATAAAAAAGCATGCCAGCCCATATTTTCTTGCCATGTCTTCTTTGCCACCTATTTAGATAATAAGTACAAGGAAACTCCACAATAAATATATAATCTGATTAACTGGACATAACAAGAGAAATGTTCATATACTATCATAAATGTTCTATAGAAATTTGATAGATTTCAATAAATCCAACCCTGTGAAACCACAGCCACTGGCTGTTTATGGCAGGAGAATATCATATTTAATTTACAATGTATTTTGACTTAAAGCACTGTTTTGATTATGCATTTCATTATTACAGATCAAAGAAGAAATCTAAAGTAATGCTTCACATTCATTCTTGTTCAGGAAATATCTGTCTTCGGAAACTTAAAACCTGATGTGATTATGCTTTTCTGTTTCACAGTAATAATCCTCATTTCATCTGACAATCACAGGAAGTTTGCTGGTCATTCATAGTAACAGCAGCATTTGTAAATTTAATCTCACTATGGTTTTCAGTGATAATCTCCTGTATAAACAAAGAGGTTGAAAGCAATTTGTTTAGCATATCTGCTCTTCTGGGAATCTGCAAAATGATTCAACAACATATGGGTTAGACTTATTTAATCTTTTAGTTAACAAATAGCTTTGTATTTTGAAGTCTTTTTAAAGTACTGATTGCCAATTTATTTGCTTAAATGTTTTCACATCTCAAGAAATGATTTGGCAAATTTCCTTTCTTGGAACAAAATTATGCCTGCTCCCAGGTCAGAAGAGTGTGGATATTTCTTACTACTGATGGAAGGACTCAAACTATATGGTGTAAATTAAGAGCTGGTTTATCTTTAGATTTAAAGAAAAATATTAGAAAAGATTAATTAAAAAAGTAGAGTTAATTAAGAACTCTAGATATTGTCTTTGACAATATTGCTAAGAATTTTCACTTTCTCCTGGCTTTTTGCTAAATAAGATGTTTAATGTTTCAGTGTGTTACTATGTTTTCATTGTTTAAAAAGTCTTATCTCCTTAGTCTGTGAATCTGGTGGGGAACCATTATTTTGCAACAGCTTTGTTCCATTTATGTAATTAAGAATTCAATCAAGTTTATCTTTGCTTTTTTCATTTTGTAAACTTCAATACTCTTTATTCAAATGCCCCTATTTACACAGACAATTTTACAATTTTTCATTCACATATTTCAGATGGTGAATTTCTTATTTATGGCAAACATTTATAGAGCCTTCCGTCTTATAAGAAATTCTGGTTGGCTCCCATTCTTACTGTATCTTCTTCTTATTCCCCCCCCCCAAACTTGCATAATTATTTCTTAGTAGTATGTTTATATTTTTTATCTAACTTGAAAGACAGCTGCAGATCTATGATTGTCACTGTGTGATCATTGTTGATCATAATTGGCATCATTCTCACAATTGGAAATGTAGCTATGACTAATTGTAGTTGAAGATCAACAAAATTATGCTGAGCCAAACTCATTGTGGTTCAACATAGTGTCATAGGATTTTAATGTATTCATTGAGGTGCATTTGTATGCATGTCATACAGATCTTTTCTGTGAAGACTACCTGTCCTACTTTAAAGAACATATTCAAAGTTTTGGAAATAACCCATTTTATTCCAGGAAGTCTCAATGGTATTGTCATTTCAGAAGTATCTTCATTCTCAGAAGACTCCTAAAATTATGTTCAAAAAAATCTTGGTTGTGCTTATTTGGAGTCATGTGGAAGAAAGAGAAGGTGTTAGAAGTAAGAATAGTTTGTGTGAGCTTTCCCTTTCTTCTCTTATTAAAGGCCCAGTCCCACTGGCTGACGGATGCAAAACATACGCATAAAGGACACAGAGGATGAGCAAAATTTCGGGGGTGGCTCCATCCATTGTTATCCACTCCAAAAAGTGGTGAAAATTTGCATAAACAGAATGGAAAAGAACGGAAAGAATGGACGTGTGTAGTATGTAGCAGGGATGTTAAATGGATGTTCATAGGAAGCCTAGCGGATGAAAGCAGATGGAAGTGGATGACACCACTGAAGGGGTTCCGGGGGATAATTGCGAAGCGGACGCATAGCAGATGAAGCGGATACATCACATACACCTAAAGGAAAGAAAGGGGATGCCGCGCGGATGTATATCGGATGCAAACCATTCACTGCGCATCTTTTCTATTTCCGTGCTACTAATATGTCTACTATAGACATTCCATGTACCTTTTCTTTCCTCCCTCTTTCCATTTTCAGATGCAGTGGATGTGAGTTGCGAGGATGCCCAAAGGATGCAGAGAGGATACAGTGGACGTTTAATGGATGATAACGGACATGGAACATTTGTTGCTCGTATGCCGTGGATTTACATAATACACAGCGGAAAGTTCATCCATTCACAAAGTTTTGTGCAGCTCAAAACTTCTTGCATGGATGAAATTGCAGTGGACGGATGCTCGACAGATAGAGTGCATGAAACACATATGCAATGAGTACACAACGGATGCATAGCATTTTCCAATGGATGGCAAGCTTTTTTTAACGTTTTACACCCTCTTTGCATCCGTAAGTGCAGTGGGACCAGGCCTTTACTTTGCCTGGAAAAAGGGAACTTTGCAAGCATAAACAAAATCCACAAACATAAAACAAAACAAAAGCAGCTTTCCAGAGAAAACAAAATATGGAGCTTTGCATGCAAAAAAATTATCTCCAGGCTGCGATATAGTCAGCGAGAAGCTGAGGTTAGAGAAAGAAGACTATGTCTACAGCCCCACAAAAAAAATTTTGCAATGAGGTCTCATCTGTTCAATTTTAAGGGGCAAGGTTTTTTTCCATTTCATTTTTTCCCCAAAATTTAATGTGTAAAAATCACAAATATACAGTAAATATCTAAAGGCCCTGTCACACTGGCCGATGGATGCAAAACGTTTGAAAAAAGGACACATCAGACGAGAAAAATATTTCATCCGTTGTTATCCACTCTCAAAAGGGGCAAAAATTTGCATAACCAGAGCAGACAACACGGAAAGGAACAGACGGGGCGAGGATGCAGGATGGATGGAAAGCAGATGCTCCATGGAAGCCTAGTGGATGGAAGCGGATGAGAGCAGATGGCACATCCGCAAGGCTTCTGGGGGAGCATAGCAAAGCGGACACGGAACAGAAAGAGCGGATGCAGAGCGGACGCCAAGCAGATGAAACGGATGCATCGCGGAAGCCTAGCAGATGAAGCGGATGCACAGCGGAAGCCTAGCGGATGCCTACCAGAAGCCTAGCAGATGCCTAGCATTCACTGCACATGCGGGGAGGATGCATTGCGTCAGCACCGCAGATATAAAGGGAAGCAACTCCCAAGCAGGTCACCATTCAGAGGAAAGACCTGCTTCCAGACACATCGACTGCCTTGCCAGCCTGCCCTGCCTGCGTGCCTCCCTGCCAGCCTCCCTGCCTGCCTGCCAGCCTTGCTGCCTGCCTGTCTGCCTGCCAGCCTGCCAGCCAGCCTGCCTGCCAGGCTTGCTGCCTGCCTGCCTGCCTGCCTGCCAGCCAGCAACCCCACAACCATGGGGAAGAAGAGAAAGCCTCAGCCATCTGCTGCCATGGCGGTGGTGCTTCTGCTCATGCTTACTCTGCTGCTTCTGGTGGTGGTGCTTCTGCTGGTGCTTACTCTGCTGATGCTGCTTCTGGCGGTGATGCTTCTGCTGATGCTGCTTCTGGAGGAGCTGCTGATGCTGCTTATAGTGGTGGTGCTTCTGCTGGTGCTTACTCTGCTGAAGCTGCTTCTGGTGGTGGTGCTTCTGGTGGTGCTTACTCTGCTGAAGCTGCTCATCGTCCTGCAGGTCCTGCTCTTGATCCTGGTCTTGCTCGTCCTGCTGGTCCTGCTGGTGCTCCTGGTTCTGCTGCTGCGCCTGGTCCTGCTGGTGCTCCTGGTCCTGCTGGTGCTCCTGGTACTGTTGGTGCTGCTGGTGCTGCTGGCACTGCTGGTGCTTACTCTGCTGCTGCTGATCCTGGTCCAGCTGGTCATGCTGCTGCTGATCCTGGTCCTGCTGGTACTGCTGGTGCTGCTGGTGCTGCTGGTGCTGCTGATGCTGCTGGTGCTGCTGATGCTGCTGCTGCTAGTGGTGTGGAGGAGCAGCCCCTACAACCTGGAAGCCCCTCTGATGATGGCCCATTTGGTCCTGCCAAATGGAGGAAGAGGCAGATGTGAGAACGGGAGAGGAGGCAATACTCCATCGAGGAGGAACATGAGGATGAGGTGCTGGAGTGGCTGAGAGAGAATGAGTATCTATGGCAGAAGGGACACAGGCTCTATCGAGACACCAAAAGGAAGCAGGCTGTTGGAGAGAGAAGGCAGAGAGCCTGGGCTACACTTCAGAGGTCCTCCTCGGGTTGTGGAAGCACATGCACACCTGGTACGGGAAGCTGCACCTCAAGAAATCTGGCCAGGCCGCGGTCAAGCTGACGGACAGAGAGACCTATGTCATGGCCAACTGCAGCTTACTGGAGGGTGAGATCCGCCACCGAGGAGCAGCCCCTCTCACAACCCTCTCTCTCAGGCAGCCTGCTGAGAGCCAGTCCTCTTCCGGCAGAGAGTCAGCTCCTGTCTCCAGGCAGGTGTCTGTGGAGCGTGCCATGAGGAAAACCCACGGACCACTGTTCTAACTGTAGCGGAGCATGTGGAGGACTCCCTGGTGCAGTGGGAGAAAGGAGATGGCATCCACCCCCAGCTCCACCTCCACAGAAAGGCAGAGAGCCAGACAGGAGAGGCAGAGCCACACTGTCCTGCTGGAGATCAGGGACACCATCTGGAGCAGCATAGATATCATCTCTCAGCTGGTACACACAAACGCCCCATCCTCCAACTGCAAGCCCTTCCTCACCTATGTGAAACAGACCGTCACGGACATAGCGGAACCCCAGTACCAGGTGGTGAAGGACAGGATCACTGATCTGCTTCACAAACCTCCAGATCCAGATGAACCTGCTCCCACCCAGTCCAGGTCTGCTCCTCCACCCCAGGTGATGTCCCTCCCATTACAAGGCTTTCCACAGGCCCTCACCTACCAGGACTACGGCTACCAGGAGGTCCAGCAGCAAAGGCAGCAGCCATTCCCAGTCCAGGCACAGACTCATCGGACGCCATGGTTGCCACCGGTTCCACTGATGCCACCGATGCCACCCACGCCACTGATGCCACCAATGCCACCCACGCCACTGCTGCCACCAACGCCACCGATGCCACCCACATCACTGATGTCACCCACGCCAGTCCTCACCCAGCTGCAGACCAGACAGCCCCACTACACTGCTCCTTCCTCAAGTGTCAAGTGTCCAAATAAAGTCTACAGGTAGCCACCCAGTCCCTGGCACTCTTCTCTGTCACTCAGAGGTGTGCCCAGTCTCAGGGGTGAAGGGTCCAGGTGCTGTGGAGGTGGGTGCTGCAGTAGTGCTGGTCTGAAGCGCCACTGAGGTGCCTGGCTCTGAGAGGACAACAGGTGACGGTGTGTTGAGGAAGCTCTCAGACAGCTGGCTCAGCCCTGTGATGTTGAGAGCTCCTTCCTCCATGCTATTGAGTGTCAGTCCCAATACCGATGACAGATGTACTGAGGCCGGGCTTGGCTGTGGGGTGGAGGGAGGAGCAGTGTAGTGGGGCTGTCTGGTCTGCAGCTGGGTGATGACTGGCGTGGGTGGCATCGGTGATGTGGGTGGCATCGGTGTCGTCGGTGGCATCATTGGCGTGGGTGGTATCAGTGGCATCAGTGTAACTGGTGGCAACGGTGGCGTCCGATGAGCCTGTGCCTGGGCTGGGAAATACTGCTGCCTGTGCTGCTGTTCCTCCTGGTAGCCGTAGCCCTGTTAGGTGAGGGCCTGTGGAAAGCCTTGGAGTGGGAGGGACATCACCTGGGGTGGAGGAGCAGACCTGGACTGGGTGGGAGCAGGTTCCTCTGGATCTGGAGGGTTGTGAAGCAGCTCCATGATCCGGTCCTTCACCACCTGGTACTGGGGTTCCGCCATGTCCACGAGGGTCTGATTGAAATAGGTGAGGAAGGGCTTGCGGTTGGAGGATGGGACGTCAGTCTGTACCAGCTGAGAGAGGATATCTGTGGTGCTCCGGATGGTGTCCCTGATCTCCAGCAGGACAGTGTGGCTCTGCCCCTCCTGTCTGGCTCTCTGCCTTTCTGTGGAGGTGGAGCTGGGGGTGGATGCAGGTTGCACTGTGGTGGAAGTGCCATCTCCTTTTTCCCACTGCACCAGGGAGTCCTCCACGCGCTCCGCCATGGTTAGAACAGCTCTCGGTAGTTTCTCCGCCGTGGGACGCTCCACAGAAACCTACCTGGAGACAGGAGCTGACTCCGGAAGAGGACTGGCTCTCAGCAGGCTGCCTGAGAAAGAGGGTTGTGAGAGGGGCTGCTCCTCGGTGGTGGATCTCACCCTCCAGGAAGCTGCAGTTGGCCATGACGTAGGTCTCTCTGTCCGTCAGCTTGACCTCGGCCTGGGCAGATTTCTTGAGGTGCAGCTTCCCGTACTAGGTGTGCATCTGTTTCCACCAGCCGAGGAGCACCTCCGAAGTTTAGCCCAGGCTCTCCGCCTTCTCTCTCCAAGCAGCCTGCTTCCTTTTGGTGTCCCTGTAGAGCCTGTGTCCCTTCCGCCAAAGATATTCATTCTCTCTCAGCCACTCCAGAACCTCTTCCTCATGTTCCTCCTCGATGGAGTATTGCCTCCTCTCCCATTTTCACGTCTGCCTCTTCCTCCCTTTGGCAGGACCACATGGGCCCTCATCAGAGAGGCTTCCAGGTTTTAGGGGCTGCTCCTCCACACCACCAGCAGCAGCAGCATTAGCAGGATCATCATCATCAGCAGCAGCAGCAGCAGCAGCACCAACAGTATCATTATCATCATCAGCAGCAGCAGCACCAGCAGGACCAGGATCAGCAGCAGCAGAGTAAGCACCAACAGCGCCAGCATCACCAGCAGTGCCAGCAGCACCAGCAGGACCAGCAGGACGAGCAAGACCAGGAGCACGAGCAGGACCAGCAGGACGAGCAGGACCAGTAGGATGATGAGCAGCTT
This sequence comes from Laticauda colubrina, assembly GCA_015471245.1. Taxonomy (NCBI): domain Eukaryota; kingdom Metazoa; phylum Chordata; class Lepidosauria; order Squamata; family Elapidae; genus Laticauda; species Laticauda colubrina. The sequence goes on along the minus strand of BLBF01000017.1, from coordinate 9,583,553 downwards.
CAGCAGAGTAAGCACCAGCAGAAGCACCACCGCCAGAAGCAGCATCAGCAGAGTAAGCACAAGCAGAAGCACCACCGCCATATGCATCAACATCAGCTCCTTCTGAAGCAGAAGCAGCAAAAGCCCCAGCCCCAGAAGAGCGAGCCCGTGCTACAGAAGCCCCAGCAGAAGCAGAGTGAGGGCCAGGGGGTGGGAGGGTGGTCCTGTCCCTCTTGCCAGGGCTGGCAGCAAATGGCTGAGGCTTTCTCTTTTTCCCCATGGTTGTGGGGTTGGTGGCTGGCAAGGTTCACAGGCAGGCAGGCAGGCTGGCAGGCAGGCTGTCAGGAAGGCAGGCAGCAAGTTTGGCAGGAAGGCTCGCAGGCAGGCTGGCAGGGAGGCTGGCAGGCAGGCACCAAGGCTGGCAGGCAGGCAGGCACCAGGGCTGGCAGGCAGGCAGGCAGGCAGACAGCAAGGCTTGCAGGGAGGCTGGCAGGGAGGCTTGCAGGCAGGCTGACAGGCAGGCTGGCAGGCAGGCTGGCAGGAAGGGAAGTAGCAAGGCTGACAGGAAGGCTGGCAGGCAGTAAGGCTGGCAGGCATGTGGGCAGGCAGGCTGGCAAGGCAGGCAGGTTGGCAGGGCAGTCTTTCCTCTGAATGGTGACCTGCTTGTGAGCTGCTTCCCTTTATATCCGCAGGGCTGACGCAATGCATCCTCCCCGCATGCGCAGTGAATGCTAGGCATCCACTAGGCTTCTGTTAGGCATCCGCTAGGCTTCCGCTGTGCATCCGCTTCATCCGCTTGGCATCCACTCTGCATCCACTCTTTCCGTTCTGCATCCGCTTTGCTGCGGCCCCCCGGAAGCCTTGCAGATATGCCATCTGCTCTCATCCGCTTTCATCTGCTAGGCTTCCATGGAGCATCCGCTTTTCATCCGCCCTGCGTCCTCCCCCCATCCGTTCCTTTCCGTGTTATCTTCTCTGGTTATGCAAATTTTTGCCCCTTTTGAGAGCGGATAACAACGGATGGAACATTTTTCTCGTCCTCTGTGTCCTTTTTACAAACGTTTTGCATCCATCGGCCAGTGTGACAGGGCCTTAACTCTGCACGTCCATTCCACGTCCGTTCCGCTTCCTCCCTGTGTCCGCTTTCTGCTGGAGCGGATGTGAGTTGCGCGGATGTGCAGCGGATGCCTAGCGAATATAGCGGATGCATAATGGATGACGACAGATGCAGAACAGATGTTCCCCGTATGCCTCACTGATGCAGAATGGACGCGTTGGATACATTTTCCGCTCAAAAAGTTTTGAGCAGCTCAAAACTTTTTGAGCGGATGGAACCTCAGTCGATGGATGCTGGACGGATAGGGAGGAAGAAAAACGGACGCAGTGACTACAAAATGGAAGCATCATGTTAACGAACGGATGGCAAGTGTTTTTCTCCATTTTACATCCTCTTTCTATCCATTGCTGCAGTGTGACGTGGGCTTAACTAGGATAATCTGCTCTTTTGACAGCCGTGATTACTGTTCTATTTGCATTGACTCACAAAAATGTTTCATAAGCTTATGGGATTTATTCATTCAAAAATGTAAGGCTTGATTTTTATTTTTAAATCTATGTGCATGTGAGTGAGTGAGGCGGTTTGTGTCTGATGTCATCTGCAAATATTTCCCCGGAAATAAAAATGCAGGTTGAGGATCAATGAATTCAGTGGCATAAATTGGAAAATCCCTCTTCATGTATAAAGAGATGTTTCCTACTATTGTAGCACAACTCCTAATGATGCATGCAAAATCCAACTTTTTTCAGAAAATGTATTTACCCAGTGAGAGAGCAACACCTTACATTGTGCATGCTTATCTACATTTTGAGGATGACATTTCTTTGCAAAAGCAGGATGTTTCAAATTTGCATCTCACATATTTATTCCCTTGTTAAAGGACACTCTACCAAATATACAATCATTGGCTGACCAACTTGCAGTTTCAAACATTGTTATTGCTGATCACCAGACTCCTTTTGAACTCTCAAATGCACAGCATTGCAATACAATATGCTACAGGCTCATTTAGCATCTGTTCTCCATTTTGCAGATAGTTAGCTTTTGAGGGAAAAGGAAGACTTTTTCATGATAATGGCTTCCAGTGAAGTCTGTCTGCTGTTTCAGCATCAAGTTAGAATACTATTTCATCAGGTATCCAGCATTTTAAAAGAGAGTTTAAAGCCTATTTAAAGTCTGCTGCTTTGTTTTTTGTTTTTTTTTTTTTTTGGGGGGGGGGTTTCCTTCTTTTTTTGCATCTATTTTATTATAGCAATAGCACTTAGACTTGCATACTGCTTTTTGTGCTTTACAGCCTTTTCTAAGTGGTTTACACTACAGAGTCAGCCTATTGCCACCAACAGTCTGGGCCCTCATTTTACCCACCTCGGAAGGATGGAAGGTTGAGTCAACCTTGAGCCTGGTGGGATTTGATCTGCCAAATTGCAGGCAGGCAGCAGACAGCAGAAGTAGCCTGCACTACTGCACTCTAACCACTGCGCTGCCAAGGCTCTATGCTGATATGTTGATGTTATTGTTATTTTCTTTTTGGGTACTGTCTAGCTTATTTTGCTTATCTGATATCTTTACATGGTACCAACACATCGGATGACAAGTGATACAGCCTGCATATCTTTCCTTCCTTCCTCATTAAAATATTAATGGAAATAATGGAAAATAAAAGTCCAAAGTAATTGCCAAAAACTAGCCTAAATTTGTTAGGTTTGGGAAGTTAATTTTGGACTTCTGCTGTGTTGCATCCAATTAAAATGCGCTTTTACGATCACAAAGTTTTCTAGCCACAATGCCTACAGCGTATGTCAGTTTACTCATTAAATATACCTGTGGGATATAGAATCCACTCTAATTTGGCATGGGATAATACAAAAGAATACCCAGCTCTCTTAAAAAATATGTATTATACAAAGATAGTTTCAAAGTTTATCCTGCAGGTTTTAAATGCATTGTAATTTATTAAACTTTCTTGGGGAAGTTTAAAACTAGTCAGTCAAAGATACTTACCAGAATTTTTAACATCCTTGCAAGATTAAATTTCTTTGGTTAATACAATGACTGAGTGATATCAACCTGGCAATGCATGGCTATATCTCAGTTATTGGCAGGGGGAAAACCTCTACAATTAGTTAAATTTGAATAACAAAGAAATATTGAAAAGAAGATAGACAACAAATCATTTTACTCCCATTTTGCATTATAAAATAATTTTACCCAGGTTGGCATTTAATTTATTCCTCAATAGAAGTGGGTACAAAAACATTTATATCTGGGCTGGTAACTATGCCCAGTTTTCCAAAATACATCCTTTTCTTTCTTGTCAATTCATCCATTCCAAAACAACTTTACTAACCAAACATTCTCTCATCCAATTACTATACTATCTTGCTATTCCCTATTCTTCTGCAATCTTACCATCATGCTGTAGCCATAGTTCCTCCAAAGACAAAGATGCCTTTAGGAAGGTGTTTTCCTAAAGTCTCTGATGGAAGGAAGTAAAAGTAGTTTTGAATTTGTTATTATGGCTTGTTTGTTGCTTTGTTATCTATTTAAATATCTGAATTTAATTATTATTGTTCTGTCCTGGGAATAGAAATATTCGAGACCGGTGTTCATCAAACAGCTCTTTATTATAAACCAACTCAGTGACTTCGTAACAGAACATTGCCGGAGCCACGGCAGCCCTTTTTATAGCGGCTGCTCGTGGCATGCAGCCAATGACAGCTCTTTAAGATTTCCCACCGTCAGGCAGGCCAATTGTAACAGTACTTTATTAACCAATCCTATTGCAGCCTGCTCGGCCAATCAGATTAAAATATTTGGAGTATTCTAATTGTTATACACAACATCCCTCCCCTCTTGGTTTCGTCCATTGTGCATAACGTAGTCACGCTGGTAGGTGGGGCTTTTGCGGGTCCTACTTGACCTGCGCAGCTCAGTCTCAGCATGGTGTTCCATTGGTTCGGTCAGGATCACCTTTTCTCTGTGTCTTCTCCATGGAACCTCCTGGAAGGGTGAGTCAGTCTTGCAGCTCCCGCCTGGGTCTCTCGGGCTGGTTGAGTTGGCTCTGCCACTCCCTCCTGGTCTGTCCGGGTTGGTCGAGCTGGCCTGGCTGCCTCCTTCCTGGAAGGCCTCGCCTCGCTTCCCTGCTACCGGTTCTCTTCTCCGGAGGTCGTCTATGGGAAAGCGCTCTTTTTGTCTTACTGGGGGGTTCTAATTCGGGTTTGTGTTGTGTCTTTTGTCATGTTATTGGTGGTTCTTCTCTCCCTTTTTTATTATTTTGTGTTCCCCCCCCCTTGGTTGTTTTTGGATTGTTTGTTGGGGGTGGTATTTGCAGCAGTGCTTCGGAGCTAGGCAGGTTAGTGTTGCGTTCCAATGTCCTAGATCAAAGCTGGTCGATGTGTTGTTTCCATGTTCTGCCATCATCTAGTTCAAGTCGGTATGACCGGGGCCCTGTAATTTGTGTAATTGTGGCTGGAAGCCATAATGGGTCCCCGGTAAGATTTTTGGCATAGACTAGGTCTCCAGTGGTAAAGGAGCGATATTTACTTGAGGAATCAGGGGGGTTTCAGAGGTGTAGGTGGGGTGTAATCTATCTAGGTAGGAATGCAATTTTCTGCCCATGAGGAGTTCTGCTGGGCTTTTGTTAGTGATTGTGCTAGGGGTGATATGCTGAATTGTTAACAGTTTGTTTAGTCTATCTTGGATGTCCCCAGTGTCCAGTTTGTCTAGGGCTTCTTCTGTATAATGAACCATGTGTTCAGCTCATCCATTTGAAGCCAGATGAGCCGGCGCTGTTAGGGCATGTCGGATGCCTTGTGCAGCTAGGTATTGCTCGAAAGCTAAGGCAGTAAATTGGGAGCCATTGTCAGATACTACTACATCTGTAGCAAAGAGTTTGTTCAATTGTTTTATAATTACTACTGAGGTTCAATTGCCTCAGTAGTTGTGGACGCCATAAGAATAACCTCTAGCCAGTTTGAATAAGCATCAACAATTATCAAATATGTATTCCCTTTCATTGGCCCTGCATAATCAATATGGAATCTCGACCAGGGGCCTCTGGGAGTTTCCCATTCTAGGGCTGGTGCAAGAGGGGGGTAGGCCTTGATTTCTGGCAGTCATGGCATGTTGCCACCCATTTTTCAATGTCTTTGTCCAGCCCTGGCCACCAGACATAACTCCTGGCCGGGGCTTTCATTTTTACTATGCTTGGGTGTCCCTCATGCAACATGCACAATACTTCCCCCTGCAATTCGTTGGGAATTACCACCCTGTCCCCCCACAATATACAACCCTTTTCAAGGGACAGTTCAGTCTGCTGTGTGTGAAAAGGTTTAAAACTCTCACCTCTATCCTCATCCGGCCAGCCCTTCCCTACCCAATGCAGAATCCGGACTGTCAGCAGGTCTTTCATGGTAGCTTTAGCAAAGTCTGCTGCGGTTAGTGGCAGATTCAGCCATGTCTCGATCTGAAGAGTGGAGATGGTGGGAGCTGGGTCATCTTCTTGTCGGGCAGAGGGGAATGGCTTAAGGCATCTGCATGGGTGATGGTTTTTCCTGGGCGATGTATGAGTGTGTAATTGTATGCAGCGAGGAATTCCAACCAACTCATCATTCTTGGCGATAGGATGTTCAGGGTTGGTTTGTTCCCTGCCAGAATTCCTTGCAGGGGTTTGTGGTCTGTGATTATAGAAAATGTCCTACCATATAGGTATTCATGGAATCTCTTGACACCTGCTATAATGGCGAGGGCTTCTCCTCGTCGCCAGTGTTCTGTCCTGGGAATAGAAGTACTTGAGACCAGTGTTCATCAAACAGCTCTTTATTATAAACCAACTCAGTGACTTCGTAAAAGAACATTGCCGGAGCCGCGGCAGCTGTTATTATAGTGGCTGCTCATGGCTTCCAGCCAATGACAGCTCTTTAAGATTTTCCGCTGTTAGGCGGGCCAATTGTAATGGTACTTTACTAACCAATCCTATTGCAGCCTGCTCGGCCAATCAGATTAAAGTATTTGGAGTATTCTAATTCTTATTACACAATAATTATTGTTGTTACATACTCATTAGAACTCTCAGCATATATTGTTAAGTTGGAACTACCCTCACTATTTTCTTTTTCCAGCTTAAACAGGGGAGTAAATAATATCTGGATTGATCAGGTTTATCTACACATTTAATTGTGGTCGATATCTAAAGGATAATTATAATTTTGCAAACAATATTCAAGGAAGGAAAGATTGGATATACAAATATGATAGATGGACAGAGAGATAGATGGTTAGTAGACAAACAGAAGAAAAAGAGTCACCAAAGACAATAAAATCAAAGAGATGACCTTGTATCTATTACAGAGCCTTTGAGATGGTCCATGGAAGAAAATACTATTTTCTATTCCAAAAATGTAATCAATATTTTTCCTGGCTCCAGGCCATTATCTCACAAAAAGAAGATGTGGGTATTTGTTAGAATCAATTAATATACTATGAATTGGAAGTTTTACAAATAAACCATATGTCTTTGAACCCTAATTCTCCATTCTTGGTATGAAATTATTAGATTAGATTTGCATGGCAAATATAGAATTAATGTCATACAGGCATCTCCAGTCAGAATTATTAGTGGTGAGTTTCATTTAATAAACTCCAATACGTTTGATGCTGTCTTTGAAAATACTTGGGAGTCCTACTATCTATTTTATATAGATAAATAGTATCTATTTCACTAGAATGGACAATCCTCATAAATTCAAACCACAATATATATTCCAGAAGGATGCTAGGTGCCAGCCACCTGAATAAATGAGAATTCTTAAGATTATCAGTTAGCTTCTCTCACTAATGTTCTGTTTTTCATACTCATTATGTTTGCAATTCTGCTTGTCATTTTGACTCAGCCATAATAATTAGAACATAGTCCTTCAGGAGATTAGAATTCTAAAAACAAATGCTTTATTATTTTAATATAAATATTACTGTTGAGATATCAAGAAGTGCCTGATCTATAATATAATTGTTTGCACTAAGGGAAAATTGTATGAGTGCCATTAATAGAGGATTTATAGGATATAGAGGAAAAGAGAAAACAAGAACAAGATTATAAGATTTGGAAAAGTAATCCAGGGTAGTAGAAAGATATGTTAGACATGCCTGTTATTTAAAAACAGGTTGAGTTTGCCATAAAAGAGATTAAAGAGACTTGGGACATATGAGGTTCTACAGGCAAGAAAATAGTAACACAATATGTATGTGTTCACTCTAGATGTTCAAATCACCAGGACCAGATGGACAACAGTCCGGAGTTTTGAATGAGCTGGCAGGCATGATTTCAGAACATCCAAACTATATCTTTCAAAGATCCTGGAGTACTGGGAACTACCAGATGACTGGAAAAGAGATGATGTGGTCCCCACTTTGAAAAAAAAAAAGGGGGGGGAATGGATCCAAGAAACTACAAACAAGCATCTAACATCAAAATCTTGGAAGATCTTGGAAAAGATAATCAAGCAATGGATGTGTGAATACCTAGAAGCAAGCAAAACAATTACTTAAAGTCAACACTGGTTTATCAAAAAGAGATTATGCCCAACAAATCTTATTGCATTCTTTGATAAAGTGACTAAATTAGTGAACCAGTAAAATGTTGTGGTGTAATTGGACTTCAGCAAGGCAGTTTACAAAGTAGATACTTCTTGATAAGATAGAAAAATGTGGAATAGACAGCATCACCACCACATTGATTTGTAAGTGGCTGACAAACCACACTTAATGTATTGTCAATGGGAACTACCAATACATGGAAGGAAGTAAGCAGTGAGATACCCTAGGGTTCTGCTTAGGCCCAGTACTCCTCAACATCTTCATAAATGTTTTAGATGATGGGATAGAAAGGAAACTCATCAAATTTGCAGGTGAAACCAAGCTAATAATAATAAACACTTAGAAGGAATAATAAACACTTAGAAGATACAGAAAGAGCTTGACAGACTTGGGCACTAAAGTCTATCAACATAATAAAATTCAGTGGTGAGAAAAGTAAGTTTTTACACTTAGGCAAGAAAAAATAAATGCGGCTCAACAGCAGTAACTTTGAGAGGACTCAAGGAATCCTAGTGGACAACCATTTAAGTACAAGCCAGCAGTGTGCAGCAGTTGCCAAAAAAAGGCCTATGCTGCATTAACAGAGGAATAGTATCAAGACCATGAGATTAGTACCACTATATACTGCCTTGATAAGATCACACTTGAAATACTCCTGGGGTTAGACTAGAAGACCTCCAAGGTCCCTTCCAGTTCTTTTATTCTATATAATAAGGTCTCCCCTCCAAATATTAAGAAGAGGTAGCCATGCTGAAAAATTATGACCAATTCACCAAACTTCTCAGAAAGTTAACAATCGGTTCTCCCGAAGTGGTGTGAACTGGCTGAATCCCACCACTTCCTAGTGAGGTGTTGTTGTTGGTTTTTTTTTAGTTTTACAGGTTGTTTCTTTCAACTGGAAATGGAAGGGATCTTGAATGTTTCAGAACAGAATAAATGCTTAAAAGATCTAGCTTAGTGTATTGATACATAGAATAAAAAGCAGTGTTTCTGGTACTGCTGCAGATGTAGTTCATATAGATTCAGAAGAAAGGCCACTGAAGATACATGTCTAATTTTACTGGAATATATCTAGTTAACATTAAGATGGCATAAATATTTTAATTGGAAAATTTTCTTAGAAGGATGAAGATTTAGATCTATTCTAATAGTGCAGAACTGCCAACCCTGGATATCTGTACCAATACAAGGATTTAGGGAATGGCATTTATTTTCAATATAGCATTCATCTTGCCATAGTAATACATACTAATAAAAATAAATATTCCCTGCAATTGAATTTGACTCCTGATCATTTCGTGGACACATCTGTCCAGTTTCTCTGGCAACAACAGTGATGTAATTGGTCAATGCCTTCTCAGTCTAATCTAAAATGAGGGGATTTCCTGGTAGTCATATCATTAACTTTTGATGGAGAAAATAAATAAATAAATGAGCTAGTGTCTTTTGAAGTGTGGATCAGATCTATTCTGCCATTTCATTTGTTATTATTCAGTGAGCCACTCTGCCCTGATTCACTCCAGCATTTGGATTTCACCAAGAATAATTTTAAGATTAATTCCAAAATTAAAGTGTGCAGAGTTTGCTGCTGCTTTCATTTCATTTGCATGACACAGGTCATAAAAGAAGCTGTGTTGAAAGGGGAAAGATAGGAAAACATTGTAGTGAAATTCTGAAGGAAGTGAGCAAACTAGAGAGCTAACTCCTCACTACAGGGATGATGGACCTATTTAATTGGCACCAACTGGGTTTCAGAGAGACTTTGGAATTATTCCAGAAGATCTGATACATGGTTTAGCTGAAATCTTAGTTGCAGTTTGGAATGAGAGGGCATCTTGGACCAAATCTTGCCTAAAGAATATGCTGTCTCCTCACATCCCACCATGGATCCTAGGACTGCCCTTGGTTTATAGAGGAACTGAAGGAGGTAAAACAAGAAAAGACACATCTAGACTACCATTGGAGGACTTCTAATTATGATTCTGAGTTCAAGGCACTATTAAGACCTATTCTGTTGTGTTAAGGGCAGCAAAGTATCAGTCCTGTAACAGTCCCTTCTGAGGAGACACATTTGTAAAGACACTATCAAGAATATACTAGGCACCTGCCAGAGAAAGTCCACAATTAAACCTCTGGCTTTAGGTCCTACTGGCTGGGTTTGAGGAACTGGACAGAGTTTCAGAGCTGTGACCTTGCCTACCTGCATCTTATATTTATATGTCTCTTCATTGCTCCCAAGAGATCTGGGTAGGTGCTGGTGCTGGTAAATACATCCCTGAATGAGGGGATGATCCCACTGATACTGTCCCCTTCCTCATCACTGGACTTAATCTTTTTGGACAATTTTTTCTGGATTCCAATCTTTCCTTTTTATAGAAAGTTTACTGTTCTGCAGGTTCAGAGAACCTGGAAAAAGTTGGTTCTCTGGACCTTTTTTAGTCCAGATTTTAGTTCCATGCATGGACCAAAACAGCATTAATTGTACTTATGGGTAACTTCAAGTGGGAGGAGTATGGTTGTTGTTCAAGTATCATTGCTCACCTTGACTTCCTAGTGTCTTTTGTTACCATTGATCTTGATACCCTTCTGGACTGACATTAGGAATTAAGAGTAGAATATGCATTTTTCTGGTTCTTCTTCTTCTAGTATATAAGTTCTAGTCAGTGTCGATGGGATGAGAATCCTAGGTCACAACCGATGCTTTGTGAGGTGCCACAGGGCTCAACATTTTCTCCATTACTTTTTAACATTTACTTGAAACTATTGGGTAAGATCATCTAATGGAGCGGGCTGAGGTATCATTAGTATGCAAACAACAATTAGTGATATATAACTACTCTGTCCCAGGCTGACTATTGAGTTCTTGTCTCAGGGTCTGGAAGCAATGAAGTTCTGGATGGAGAGGGAAAGACTTTGGCTCAACCATGACAAAACCAAGTCGTTATAAGGTTTTAGCTATCCTCCTTTTTCTTCCAGATATGGTAATGCTCTATTTTAGTTCTGGGTGCAGCTGTACATTTTTAGGTTCTTTCTGGATTCCTGGCTCCTGCTTGGTGGCAACTGTATCTCCAACAGGACTTTTATGAATCATCATTGTTTGTGCCAAGTATGTTCTTCCCAGGACTGGGATACATTGCATATAAGCACTTCTGAAAGGTCCTGCAACATTTTGTTTGTAGGAATGTTTTTGAGAAACATCCAGGAGTTGCAATTGGTCCAGAATGTAGCAGCTTGGACCAATTTGTGAATTTCCAGTCAGCAAATTTACACTTTTTCTATGCAAGTTGCATAGAAACTGGTTTCCAGTAGGTTTCTGGATGTAATCCATGATGCTTATTGTCAGATATTTATTTATTCTTCAGGACTTACATAGCCATCTATCTCATATGATGATTCTAGGTGGCTCACAACAATCCACGAAAAACATAGTTAAAAGAACATAAATTAAATCCCACATGGCATGGGACTGATATCCAAGGATAAGGTGCTAGCTCACAGGGCAAGGTCCAGTGACACAGTCTGCAAGGCAAGGCAAGTCCATGAGGCAAAGGCACAAGGCAAGGCACAAGCACAAAAACAAGGCAAGGCTGAGTTTCCTCCCCCTCCCACCCCCAAGACCAGGGAAATGCATGCAAAAGCAACAGTTGACAACTCTATTCTTCATGCCCCTGAATGGAGTGGGAGAGGCAACTGTTCCTCATCAGAAGGGATCTGCTGCCTCTCAACATTACCGTCTGTCTGCAGCCAATCCTTCCCCACATCTGTGAGGCAGCTCCTTGTCCAGTTGACCACCTCCTGCAATGACTGGGGCCTGAGGGTCTGGGACAGCAAATCCCACTCCTGACTGGCCCCGTCCCGCTCACCCCATCCCTCCCAAGAGTCCCCATGCAGCCCGTTTTGGATGCAGGTAAGTGCAGGGCACATGTAGAGGCTCAGGGAGGGCAAAAAAAAATGAGCCTCCTGGAAGATCAAGAAGGCTGGAAATGGGCCCATTACCAGCTTCCAGAGAGCTCCCGGAGCCCTGTGAGGCTGTTTTTTGCCCTCCCGGAGGCTCAAGAAAAGCCCCCGGAACCCAGGAGGGCAAACACTCACTCCCCCTGCCATCATGCAGGAGGTCAGCTAGGCCACTCTCACCATGGTCAAACCCACCCAGCAACCCTTTGCTAAAATTCTTTGCTAAAATTTTTGAAGCCCACTTCTGGAGACGTGCCATCCCCATTGTACAGTCCCAATTCCAACTCCTCCTTCTCCGAACCAAGATCTATGATACAAAGAAAAGACCAAATCAAGAAAGAAAATTCTCAGAAATGTTAAGGGTAGGAGATTTAATGATCTGTTCACAGGCAAGTCATACATAACAGGGCTGTGTATGCCAGGAAGTTGGTTGGGCAGAGAAGGTTTGGATTTATGTTAGCAAAGGAACTCCCTGCTCTCTGACAAAGCTAAAATAATTGCAGCTTCTTTAAGAAGTCAGTCTGATGGACCTGTTAAAGTATCACTTGATGAAGCAATGAGTAAAACATAAATCAGAGAGAGGTGTGTGTGCTGCTCATGAGCTCTGTTCCGAACTGTAGAAACCATCTGATCAGCTACAAGGATTTCTGAATACTCATTTTTATAGCCAGTCATTCAAGCTTTCACTTCAACAGATGTTGTGTCTATTTATAGCTCAGGCACTCCAGATTAATTCATTCATCAGATGGACTTGGAAAGCAGAGTGAATTGTGGAAATAACAAATGGATGTACTGAACTGTGAAAGGCAGCATTAACGTATTTAAGGTGTGGATAGAAAATTAATCTCCTCATGGACCAATTTATTTGCAAGATAAAACATTTTGTTGTGTTTGTGTGTGCTTGTGCGTGAGAGGGAGAGACAGTGAAGAGAAATCTTGTTCGTATTGCATAACACATATCAAAACCAAAAGAAGAGATAATGGCTCATAATAAATGTTTGTACATTCAGCTCAGCAAATCTGACACATTTTTAAAGACGCAGGTGCTATTATTGCAAAATAATTAAATAAAAGACATTGTGATTATGTGTTAATTTTGTTAGTTCAATACAGGAAATTTTATTGATCTTATTGCATATCACAATCAAGTAAGATCATCACTGTGGAAAAAGAATCCACCATTCCCTGACCCCTTTTGCGTGAAAAAAAAAGCATCTACAAAAACCTATAAAAGAAAAAAAGGGCTGTTGTAGCCTTTTTTTTTTTACCTGAATCTTCCACATTGATTTGTAGAACTGCCATTTCTTTCCCTACAAAATATTCAGAATGATGCTTAGAGATGAAAATGGAACAAGGTTACCAACAAGAGAGACAAAAATAGGAAAGGAGAAATAAAACACTGTGCCATTGCTTTGGTTTGTAAAAATAACTCTACATTTCTATTGTAGATACAGATTAACAGAGTTGGAAGGGACCTTGTAGGTCATTTAGTCCAACCCCCCTCCCATTAGTCCAATCCCCTAGAGTCTCAACTTCATTTTTATAGTATGGTGACCAAAATGAGATGCAGTACTCTTGGTGTGGTATTACTAAAGCTTTATAGAAAAGTATCAGTACCTCACTTGATCTTGTTTGTATCCATCTGTTACTGCGATTTAGGATTGCATTAGCTTTTCTGGTGGCTGCTGCATACTGCTGGCTCATATTTAGCTGGTTGTCCACAAAGACTCCAAGTTCTCTCTAACAGTTATTGCTATTAAGCCTGATTTTACCCAGTCTGTATGTGTCCTTTTGGTTCTTCTTGTCTAAGATTTTACTTTTCTCTACATTGAATTTCATTTTGTTAGATAGGGCCCAGCTTTCAAGTCTGTCAAGATCTGGATCTAGGGGGTTGGCTATTCCTATCATTGTATTTATTCTCACAAAGATATTTGGTGAAACTGACAGTAGTTTTTCTTCCCAAAATGAGAGTGGAAAATTTTAACAAACCATTTGCAAATAAGTTGTTGGCTTTCAATGCAATGTATTTAGTTAATTTCAATTGTGGTTATTTCAATCTAAATAAAGTCCAATGGATATTTTTTGCCTTGGTCCCACCTACTTCTTTGTAAAGAGCAGAAAGTCTGTTTTCAAGTAGAAACAAAGCAAGGGTGCTTGTCCTATAGGACAATATTTATTATATGTACGTAAAAAGCAGATGATCACAAGTTTCTCATTTATTCTGTTAATGCAAGCACAATTATATGTATCAGGAATAATTTTTGAGGAAATGAGAGAAAGATTTTGCTATTGATCTTCAGGACAAAGAGAAAGACTATAGACAGGAAGTATCTAAATTTGATAAACACATAAGCAACAATTTCTTTCTTCTTCCTGTAAATTAATGTTATTAAATGTTAATTACACAGAATTCTCAATTGTATTCTGAGCAGGGGTAGGATTCAAATTTTTTTACTACCGGTTCTGTGGCTATGGCTTGGTGAGTGTGGTGTAGCTTGGTGGCCATGGCTTGGTGGGCATTGCAGGGGAAGGATAGTGTAAAATCTCCATTCCCACCCCATTCCAGGGGAAGGTTACTGCAAAATCCCATTCCCACCCTACCCAGCAGGGACAGCCATAGTTGGTATTTCCCGGTTCTCCAAACTACTCAAAATTTCTGCTACTAGTTTTCCAGAACTAGTCAGAACCTGCTGAATACCATCTCTGATTCTGAAGCATGAAGGAACTCAAGCTTTTATTAGCAATAATTGATAACAAGGTGGATTGTTTGTAATAGCTACAGAGAGAATTGCAGGCCCTGTAATTTTAGGCTATTTCTATAGTATTGTCTTATATCCTTCTTTAACTATTACCATACAAAATACAGGATGAAGCTATAAAAACCTATACAATAGTTGGATGAAAGCAACCAAGTTCTTGTACACAGACATATACATTACATTATATATTATGTCTAATCTCTTTATAAATAATAATATAATAAGTGATGCACTTGTATTTATTCAGAAATGATTTGTAAAGCAGCCTCATTCATCTTAATTATCAATAAATAATCCAAATAATATATATAAATCATTGACAATATCTCATGGAAAAATATCTCATCTTAGATATGAACCACGTTTTAATTTGGTTAAATGAGATGCAAACTCCCACTCATCAGTGAATATGTTCACTCATCAGTGAACAATTTTGGATAAATTGTTTTAATAATCCTAAAATGTAATTATCCTGAGAAAAGCCATGAAATCAGAATCGTAAAGGCTATTCACTATTTAATTGTAAATTAAATCCATGGTAATAGGTAGCTCAAATGTTAAGCTGTTCTTATGTGATGGCCATTACAAGTGAGATAAGTGAATGTGAGGTAGATGGCTATATAAATTGAATAAACGAATGAATGAATGAATGAAAAATTGTCCATTGTAGAAATATTTTTTTAAAATGATGTCAGTAATTTTTAAATAGTTGAATTGTTGCATATGTGTATACATGTACATGCATGAGTGTTTACACATACACACATTCTTTTCTTACTGCTGCTTTTAAGATGATGTAAATATTGTGCTTGAGAAATCTAACTCCCTGATACAGTAAACATATTGAAGGCAAGATGTCCTTGATGTTAGCTCGTATAAGATGTTTGCAATCAATCATTGTGCATAATGTCATACTTTACTGTAGCTGAAAATCTATTTTCTCTGGATGGAACGAAAATCATTCCATCGCTCGAAACCTTTTATTAATTTCATTTATCCTTTCCCATACCCACTTATAAACAGCAGCGCTGACTTTTCACTTATAAACAGTAGCGCTGACGTTTATTGAACAGGAAAGGTCGATTCGCCTGAATTCTGAAAATGGGGATTGGGAATATGCAGGTTTGGTGAAACAATTCTCATCAAAAAATCTGTGAATCATTCCTATGGTTTTAGCTTAGATTCTGAAGTTTCAAAAACTATGATTTTAATAGAAAACCTACAGAGGTGATATATACACAGTATTCTTCTTTTCATTCCTGTAACAGTACAATCTGCACATCCTTTTTCAGAGTGAATTTCTCAAGTCTGTTCCCCCCTCCCCATTTTACTGCCTTTCTTCAATAGGTTTTTCCCCCTTGCTGTTAATACACTGAGGTGTTATTCAGTATCACATGATATTCAAGGCTCCCCTTTGCAAGTGCCATTCCTGATTGCAGGATCAGTCAACAATCTCATGATTGTCAAGATTCTATAGCTTTAAATGCCTCAGTTACCAAAAAGATGTGTAAGGCTAAAGTTGGTGTTTAGGATCCTATCTCTAGCCTAAGCAGAAGTATTTATCAGCCATACAACATGCATGTGGTTAAAGAGATGGAAGATTCCCAGGCCAGGCCAATCTGGATAGGTAATTTCCATTACAGACTATACTTATCAGCTGTAAGATTATGGATGAGTTTCAAGTTGAGCACATGGAATTCAAGACAAGGAGGGAAAAAAAATACAGAAATTGAAGTTTAGGGTGGGACAACTTTTCGCTATCTCATCGCTATGATTGCTACTTGGTAGATTACATGGTTTTGGGGCCCATCCTTCTTGTCTTTCACTGTTCTACATGCAGTGGTGTGATTCAACCAGTATAACAACCAGTTCGGTGAGTGGGCACTTTGCACATATGCCCAATGTTTAGAAAAGACGCATATTATAATGTTAAAATAGGGAAGGGTTGAAGGCTTTTTTTCATGGCTTAGTCTAGACCAAGGTTTGCAAAGTCACAGCATCATGGTGACAACACATGACATATCATGATGTTTTCCCCCTTCACTAAAATGGTGTGGGCACAGCCAGAGCATGACACATCTGGCCCATGGACCACTGGTTTGACACCCCTGGTCTAGGCCATACATCTTTAGCCTTATCAGGGTTTTCTCATTGCTATATAACCAATTTTCAAGTAGGCATGGATGATTTTCACTGGAGGAATCATAAATATCCTTATAGATGCAGATGCCAAAGACAGCAAAGACATTCTGTTACTTTTGATTCAATTCTTTTTAAAATGGTCAAGAAGTTATTTAATAATATCATCCATGCAGTTTTCATCCAGTCTTACCTAGATTCTTGGTGTTGTTATTTTTCTTGGCATTCCATATTATTTCTAAATCATAGAATCTTGAAATAAAATCCATTCTGCTCTATTTTATAGAAAAGGCATGAAATATGGTATTAACATTTTATTTCAGTATTCTTTTTTACTACCCAATAATATATCCTTAATTTAATTTCTGATAATCGTGGGCCTTTCCAGAACCTTGACTTCAGTGTTATCTTTACTCATTTAGTTCTGAATGCTTAGTATTTATAGTTCATACATTCAATAAATACCATGCATCCTCATCACATGTATTACAATTCATTAGTGCTATCCAAGTGAAGTGACAGGATGCAGTACTATTACCAAATACTTGTTTTAATGCAATTGATTGCAACAAGGTTTTTACACAAAAATACATTTATGTCTGGCTTATCCTCTGTCTCTTTGGTTTTACAATCTCCACTATTGCTGTCAATGTATTCCCATGGCTGTGGCTATAGCTCTTGCAATTTTAGCTCCTGAAGATGGTTGTACAGCTGTTCAGTCTTGTTAAGCCTTGAGAGGTCTCTCGATCTACTGTCAATAAATCATACAGAGAAGAACCAACTTCCCCAATAGCCACACTTCACATTATGTCTTTCTGTTAACAATCCTTATGTACGGCTTCAGTCGCCACTATGAAAATCAACCTCAGATCTCCTTTTTGTCATTGGTTTTCCCCACAAAAAAAGTCAAAGGTAAGCAAGACATCTTTTTTGAAATCTGAGCAGAGCAATGAATCCCTGTAACCAGGTGAATTTGCCAGCATAATCAAAGTTTACTATGCCTAGCTGATGCCTTCATTTGTATTCTTTGGGTACAGAATTCTAAGCATCTCTGGATTAGGCAATTCATGCCTTATAAATATAATGATAAAGCTCTAGGCAATAAATATTAATAGCTTTTAGCATCTTTTATTCAGGTTACTTAATAGAACCTTGCAAGATTACCTAATTAACAATGCATTAAAATTATGCAAATAAGAAGTAAATTACAAGCATAAGGGTAAACATTACCTAGATACAGATATAAGAGTCAAGTGACAAACTTGCTCTGTGCTCATTAAATTTGCTGCTTTGGCTGAAAAAGTAGAGGAAGTAGAGAAGCAAAAGGAGTTGAATGTCTTTTGTGAGGAAGAACATGTGCCAGAAGCTGACTGATAAAATTCTTCTGATAGACCTTACTGCCTTCAGAACTTCATGGCCCATCATCACCTTGGCCATTCCAATAATTCAGATTGGATGTCCATCATGTAGCTGAACTTGAGATTAGCTTTTTCAGGTAATAGGGCTTCATAACTGCCAGATAAGGCACTGCATATCTCAATATTTGGAATTCAAAACAACAAATCTGTATAAACTCCTGCTTTTTCCATTTCAGCTCATTAGCCAAACATTTCCCAACTTCTTACAATGTAGCCTTTATCTTAAAGTTGCCAAGGTTGAGAAACACTGTTTGATACCATTCAGAAATTCTATATCAAAGAATTTTTCTCCTGTTTAGAAATAAAAGGAATCAATTTTCCCTTGCAGAGTGGGGAAAATTTTGTCATTTATAACATGGGTAATGAGAACCCAACATTATACTTCACTAATTTCCTCCATTCATTGTGACAGCTGATGTTCCCAATGAAAAGCATCTTTGGGACAGCTGATGTTTTCCTTGATTCTTCTGTTGATGGCATCCAATCACATTCACCTCAATATGCATATCCACTGACTACTATCCTGTCAAGGAATATAAACAGACACCATAAAGATTCTAGGAATTACATCTTATAGGCATAGGGTATAATATTAAAATTCTGAAAGTCTGTCAGGGTTTCTTTCTGCTCCATCAAGGTTGCTTTGACTTTCTGCACCCATATCATTAACACTTTTGAGACAGAAGGAGTTGTATGCTGAGATGGGGGGGCTAGAGAAATCAATCAACCAATCAATCAAATAAATAAATACTCCCTTTTTTATCCCCAGGGGATATCTGAATTATGACTTTGTAGCCAATTTACACCAAATACTAGGGGAAACATGTATGGAAGATATGATATACTTTAGATTGGTAGTTTGGTACTTTTATTGATTTTCAGTTGTAGAAAAATAGTATGTTGCAAAGCAGGATCAGGCTGAGGCAATTGCCCATAAATTATTTCCACAAGCATAAGTTAAATAACTGTTCAATATGTTCAATAATATAGGTTTAATAACTGTGTGGGCAATTTAAGCTGCTGCACTGTAATCTCATCTATGAAAGTGGCTGTTGCACCAGAGTCTAAAAGAGGAGAGAGCTATATTTCTATGCCCAAGAGGGTACCACAAATAACAAGGGATAATTAAATGCACTTGTCTGTGGTCAGATGTTTGACCTCTTTTAAATTCTCTCATTGAGCATTTGGGAGGGGAGCCTGTGAAGTTTCTAAAGACAAGGCTTTGGAATTATTCGGTTGCTTGCATGCTAGGTGTCCTGCAGTTCCACACGTATGGCAATTTGCAACTGACTCAGAGGTACTTCAGTGGAGCATGTTTTGGCTAAACATCCTGGGATTACATCAGAGAGACATAAACCAAGGTCTCTTCTTTTGTATTTCTCTGCTGGGAAAAGAATTAGTTCACTGCTTCTATTTGCATGAGGTCTCCAGAATTGGAGTAGGAGGAGGTCATGGGGCAGGGAGGGGAGGGCAAAGAAAAGCAAAAAAAAAAAAATCCCTTTATTATTCCCTCTGTGCCTCAACTTCCTCAATGACCCTTCAATTAGCACATACAAAATTGGAACTATTCCTCCATATTCTCTGATATTTCTTCTTTCATCCTTCTTTCATCTCTCAATTCATCAAAAAGTTTGTTCCCCAAGCTGGTCAATCAGAATCAGATCACTCTACCCCATCTTGCTGGCACAGATAAGGAGACCTATCTCCTTATAGATAAGGAGATCTATAGAAGATCTTATAGATCATGCCCCTTATCATCAGGGGCATGATGCACGAAATTCTCTCCCCAGAGAAGGTCATCTGGCACACACAATTAGTATCATTTTTGTGCCAAGGAAAAATCTTGCTATTGTCACAGACAATAATTTTTAATTTTACTTGTATTATATTTTAATTGCAATTTTAGCTTCTGAATGGTCATCTTACAGCTGCCAAGTATGGATAGTATTATTTACTTTGTATTTTATTGTTTTCCTTTTACTCAAATGTTATATTTCTCTGCCTGGAGAACTTTGGCTACTAATGTATTAAATCAATGTCTACTATGTATTCCAGACTCTGATTATGTTGCTTCAGCTTGTGAATCTCCCAGTTTGCTGTTACTTTCCTAATCAAATAATCAAAAGCAGCTCTTAATCTTTGCATGAAGTTCTGGTAATTATCCGGTGATGGATCATTGCTTTTAATGAGGAGCACAGCCCATTTGGCATCCCCTTCTTTCAACAGAGTAAAAACAAAGGCACTTAGAGCATCTGTAAGAAATTCTTCTGGCCAACTTGCATAGGGTTGTGAAGGTCAGAAATTGATCCTGAGACCACTGAAATCTGGCAGTCCTCCTGAGAATGAAGCAATACTCATTGGATTACAAGTTGTTGATTGCTCCTGGCTGAAGCAAGCCTTTTCTAATGGTATTATGGAGATTCATTATTTGCATATCCATTTACTTTTGATGCTATAAGAGTACCTTGGCATTTCTTTTGCAAGGAATGGAATGGCCTGAGGATTCATCACCATCTACAAAATCTAATGGTTTATCACCTTTTTGATGGGAGAGTAATGAAGATTTCAGAATTGGTATTAGTCTGTCAAGGAGAGACCAGGTCAAGAAACAGACAAACCAAGAATTCCAGTACTCCTTTATTGCTATTGGGCAGAGTTTTCCAATCATGGCAATTTCCAGCTATATGTACTTCAGTTCTCAGAATTGCATAGCCAGCATAGCCATTGCTGAGAATTTTGAGAATTGAAATCCGCTCACCTTCAATTTTCCAAGGTTAGAAATACTGCTATATATAGGTAAAATAATACAATATTGAAGGTCTGCCAGAGTTTTTCACTGCCCCTTTTTCTACAAAACAAAATAATGCTAGTTTTTGTTTCTTAGACTTTCCATTTTCTCTGAATTGATAAAAAAAATCATGTATACATAGCATAATTACAAAGATACAGAGGATATCTTTACACCTTTGAACTGCATACCCTGAAAAGAATTCATCATCTGTTAAGCTAATAAACTAAGTGTGAAAATTTAGCAGGGGCAAAAAAACGAAACATGACCACAGAGAGATTATTCTAAATAAGCAGAAATATACTTGAATTTGGCCTCAAATTCCTAGTAACTAAAATCTTTTAGGATGTAATTGACTTGCCATGAATTCCATGGGCAAAATTTTCTCAGACAATCTAAAGAACATGGTCATAACTTTTCAAGATAAAAATATTTTAATACAATGGTATTTTTTTATTCCATATAATGCATGCATTTAATATGAAGAATATTGGACTCCAGCTACAAAGAATATATTGATATATCGTATATTTAATTTAAGCATGGGCTGAATTTGATTAAAGACAATGCACTCTAATCAAATATGGTAGAAAGGAAAATATAATTAGAAAGTGTACACTGTATATGGACTCATCTATTTCATATCAAAATATGTGACCTTGCTTATAAGTAGAGATATTTATATTTTTTCCTATTTGCAAGTCAAAAACTTGGAGTTTCATAATTTTTTTAGTTTTAGTATCAATAGTATTTTTCATCCATAGCCATATCTCTTTTTTATATGCTCTAACATCAAAATACAAAGTATATACAGATTATAAGATTATTATTAGTTGGTCATGAAGTCAGCCAGATGCTCAGACTGGATTTGCCATTTCCATATACTTATAATTGGTAAACATCTTTCTTTCCAATAGTTCTATAGCTGTCATCCCTGGTTGCTCAGCCAATACACTTGAGCCCATTTTCACCAGATATCCAGGAACTCCAACAACTAATATGGCCTTTGTTGATCTGGGTGATGACGGAGCTGGAATATTTTTCTGCAATTTATGTCTCACCATATTTTATTATGGGAGAAACACTCTTTGTCTGACTCCTCTGATGAAACTTGTCCAGTATGATTGAACCTCAGGCTTAATTCACATCTTCCTTAGAGTGCACAAGCCCCACAACCATATCAGTATAGTGCCTCACTGACAGTTTATTATTATTTTGGTGTGTTCAAATCAGTTTGATTCATGGCAATTGTTTGGACAAAACCCTAGTTTTCTTGGCACAATTTTCAGAAGTGGTTTTCAGTTGCCTCTTTCCTTGAGCTGACAGAGAGTGACTGGCCCAAGGGCACCCAGCAAATTATGGTCTTGAGGCCAGATGAGAACTCACCATTTCCTGATTTCTAGCTAGGTACTTTAACCACTACACCAAACTGGCTCTTGGTTTTAAAAAGTACAATATTTGTCCTCCAAACAATGGAGGACCACTTTTTTGGCCACTTTTTTGTTTTGTTTTGTTTTGTTCATGTCATCTAAAATTTATCCAACTTTTCTTAAAAATTACTTTTGGAACCTGATGTTCAACTTGGTGAATAGTGGATATCCTAAATCAGGTGTTTTGGAAATGTAAGACTGCAAAAAGTACTGGTTGCTTTAAGTCTAGAAAGCAAATGAAAATCTTGTCAGTTTTAGTTTGCAGTCTGCTTTGCCTGCATGAGTCTTTCTCCCATTTTATCTTTCACTGCTAACTTAGACTCCTTCCATTCTCTGCACACACTTTACAGTCTGTGGTATCCCAAGTACCTTTTGCCCATGTAACAGCTGATTTCTTTGGCTGTACATTTAATATCAGAAAAGATATTACAGTAGTTGTTTCCCAACACAGCACTTGGATTATAGCCTTGGCTCCAAATTACACCACAGCTAATTCTACTCAGCAGTTCTATGTTTGTCATCATAGTAGGAGTTATTCCTCCATAATTTATGACTGCCACTTGGCACAGAACATACTTAGTACCTATATCTTTGGCCAAAAAAGCTACTGATTCTTTCATTCCCAGGGTTGATTGAAAGCCATCAACACTAACTGCTCTAGTCTTTGAACTATGGCAGACTAAAAATCTCTGGTTCAGGCCCTAATGAGTCTATTTTCCAGGAAAGGGGGAAATTCATCTTTTTGTTTTCAAGGCTTTGCTTGTCATCCTTAATTTTTAACAATGCACAAATGAGACCAACAAATACTGCTGCTCTGGGATCCCAAAAAGTAGCCTTGCAATTCTCTTTTCCATTATAACTTTTATGACTGTACTTTGCCTCATCTCCATTGCATTTGTGTCCATAGTTTATCATGTGAGACTTACAACATGCTAATTCTGGAACAACCTTGTAGTCCTTCAGGAGCAAAATGGTAAAGCAGCTTTCTCTGTATGTCATCTGATTGGTCACAGCATTTCTCAAATTCTTAATCTAGGCCCTCATATATCAAAGCGATACTAGAGAGGGCTAAAGCTCTCCTCCTGGTATTAAGCCCATGTCACACTGAACCAACGGATGCAAAGAGGATGTAAAACAGACAAAAAACCTTGCCATCCATTCGAAAACGCGATGTACTCACTGCCTCCGTTTGGCTTCCTCTCTATCCGTCCAGCATCCGTTTATTGATGTTTCATCCACTCAGAAAGTTTTGGGCTGCCCAAAACTTTTGCGCGGAAGATGTATCCAGTTCGTCCGTTCTGCATCCGCTACGCATCCGCTACGCATCCGTTATGCATCCGTTACGCATCCGCTATATCCGCCAGGCATCCGCTACGCATCCACGCAACTCGCATCCGCTCGGATGCAGGGAGGAAGTGGAACGGACGCAGAAAAGATGCAGAACGGATGCAGAACGGATGCCAAGCGGAAACAAAGCATTTAAAACAGAAAAAATGTTCGCAGAGGGGACCTATCTCGGATATTAAGGATGTCTGCAGGATGCCTAGAGGATGCCTAGAGGATGCAAAGGGACACCTACACTGCCTATAAAAAGGGGGAGCAACTCGCCTGCATCTCACTTTCAGAACAGCAGCCAAGCTCTGCAGACCTCTGCAGCCTTCATCTGACTCTTCCTCTTCCACAGCATCCAGTCATGTCCACCGTGGATTGTGACAAAGTCCTTTCGGCAGCCACCATCCTTCTGCAACAGTGCGAAACCATCTACAGGCTCTGTGAACTCTACTATGGGAAGAAAAGGAGGCACCCAGAAAAAGTCTGGGTCCAAAGATGGTTCACCAGAAGAGCAGAGGATGGACTGTACAACAAGCTGATGGTGGAGCTCAGGAGCGAAGACACTCGGGCGTTCCAGAACTTCATGAGGATGCCTCCAGCCATGTTTGATGAAGTTGTGCAGCGCGTGACACCCAGGTTGACCAAGACAAACACCAACTTCCCACCCAGCCTGGAACCTGGGCTCAAGGTGGCACTCACTCTGCGCCGCCTGGCCTCAGGGACCACCTACAGGAGCATGCAGGCCATCATCAAAGAATACAAGGAGGAGTTCCTCCAGTGCCCCTCCACTGAAGAAGGATGGAAGAAAGTTGCTGAGCAGTGGTATCAGAAGTGGAACTTCCCCCACACCGTTGGAGCCATCGATGGCAAGCAAGTGGCCTGCAAAGCGCCAGCCAACTCGGGGTCCACTTATCACAACTACAAGAGGTTCTTCAGCATCATCCTCTTCGCCATGGTCGATGCTGACTACAAGTTCATATACATCGATGTTTCAGGCAACGGCTCATCTTCAGATGCCAAGGTATACAACACCAGTGACCTCAAGGAGGGGCTGGAACAGAACCTCATGGTGGGCTTCCCAGATCCAGACCCCCTGCCCAATGACACACAAGATGTGCCCTACTTCATCATGGAGGATGACGCCTTCTCCCTCACAACCTACCTCATGAAGCCCTACACCTCCAATTAACTCACCCATGAAGAGAGGATCTTCAACTACAGGCTGTTCAAGGCAAGGCGGGTGGTGGAGAACGCCTTTGGCATCCTGGCCAACAGGTTCCATGTACTTCTCACCACCATGCAGCATCGCCCAGAGACCATGAGGAGGATCATGGAAGCTTGCTGCATCCTGCACAATCTCATGCGCACCCGCTACCCAGTCTTGCAGAACAGGCTCGTGGACCTCCAACAAGGCAAAGGGGACATGGAGCCTGGGGAATGGCGGCAAGGGCGAAACCTGATCGACACTGAGGATGTGCAAGGCCCCAACAGAGCCTCACATGAAGCGAAGAAGCAGCGCAACCTCCTGAGACACTGGTGCAACTCCCCAGCTGGAGCAGTGGAGTGGCAAGACAGGATGGTTGATGCTTAATGGATGCTTCCTTCAGCCTGTCTCATCACACGGATGAGATTGGGCCATGTATGTTTGGTTGGCCTACAGTGAACAGGCGTTTAATAAAGGGTTGTGTTTATATTGACATGTGTGGATAATTATAAGACAAAAATGAATCTCTGGTACTCCTCTTGGTCACTCAGTCCCAGGGGTGAAGGGTGCAGGTGCTGTGGAGGTGGCTGGTGCTGGAGTACTTGTCATCAGCTCCTCCAGAAGCAGAAGCAGCAGAAGCGCCAGCCCCAGAAGAGCGAGCCCGTGCTGCAGAAGCCCCAGGAGAACCAGAGTGAGGGCCAGGGGGCAGGATGGTAGTCCTGTCCCTCTTGCCAGGGCTGGCAGCAGATGGCTGAGGCTTGCTGTGCTTCTGCATGGTTGTGGGGTTGCTGGCTGGAAGGAAGGCTGGCAGGGAGGCAGGCACCAAGGCTGGCAGGAAGGAAGGCAGGCAGGCAGGCAGGCACCAAGGCTGGCAGGAAGGCTGGCACCAAGGCAGGCACCAAGGCTTGCAGGCAGACATGAACCAAGGCTGGCAGGAAGGCTGGCACCAAGGCAGGCACCAAGGCTTGCAGGGAGGCAGGCACCAAGGCTGGCAGGAAGGCTGGCAAGCAGGCAGGCACCAAGGCTTGCAGGCAGACATGAACCAAGGCTGGCAGGAAGGCAGGCAGCAAGGCAGGCAGCAAGGCTGGCAGCAAGGCTGGCAGGCAGACTGGCTGGCAGCAAGGCTTGCAGGCAGGCTGGCAGCAAGGCTGGCAGGGAGGCTGGCAGCAAGGCTGGTAGCAAGGTTGGCAGCAAGGCTGGCAGGCAGACATGCAGGCAGGGCAGGCAAGGTAGTCGATGTGTCTGGCAGCAGGTCTTTCCTCTGAATGGCAACCTGCTTCGGAGCTGCTTCTGTTATTTCCACGGGGCTCACGCAATGCATCCTCCCCGCATGCGCAATTAACGCCAGGCATCCATTAGGCTTCCGCTGTGCATCTGCTGTGCATCCGCTTCATCCATTCCGCGTCCGCTGTGCATTCGCTCTTTACGTTCCGCGTCCGCTTTGCTGCGCCCCCCCGGAAGCCTAGCGGTTGCGCCATCCGCTCCCATCCTCTTCCATCTGCTGGGCTTCCGTTCCGCATCCGCTTTGCATCCGCCCTGCGTCCTCCCCGCATCCGTGTTATCCGCTCCGGTTATGCAAATTTTTGCCCCTTTTGAGAGCGGATAACAACGGATGGAACATTTTGCTCGTCCGTTGTGTCCTTTTTGCATCCGTTGGCCAGTGTGACATGGGCTTTAACTTGTACTCCCTTTGTGTTTGTCCTTTATTCTTCAGCTGGTAAACTTTGGCACAATTGACCAATAGCCTTTAATCATATTTTCCTTCCGGTCTCTGAGTCTGTTTCAAATTATTCCACACTCAGTTTCATTAGGG
The DNA here is from genome assembly GCA_015471245.1 of Laticauda colubrina. Lineage (NCBI taxonomy): Eukaryota > Metazoa > Chordata > Lepidosauria > Squamata > Elapidae > Laticauda > Laticauda colubrina. The sequence goes on along the minus strand of BLBF01000017.1, from coordinate 9,557,086 downwards.
TAACATCCTATTTATAAGTCAATCTGATATCTTACAGACATCCTTGCTCTCTTGTCATATATTATAGCTGCTAATTATTACCGCCCCCCCCTGTTTTTTTAGAGGGAGGTGGCTCCTACAACTTCTTGATGGCTCTCTCTTGAAACATTAAAATAATTATACTCTCCAGGGCTACCAGAAATCAAGATATGTAATATATCAAAAGAAAAAAAACCTAACTGTAACTCTTCACTCTTCAAGAATTCCCAATAAAACATGTAACAGCTCCCTCCTCTGGCAGCTGAATTGCTCCAGAGTTCATTGGGCCACTAGGAACTATCATTTCTGTTAAGAAGGGTGCTTCTTACATGGGATTGAAAGCCCTCTACTCAACATTATAATGAATAGCTCCCAAGAGCAAGAAATCACTGATTTGCTCATCTAAAGATGTTAGCAATGTTCAGAGCATTGCTAATATTCAAAGGCAACATCATGTAGGAAATGGTCCAGGTTATAATGAACAATGTATCAGTTGTCTAGTATCCAATCACTTTGGATAAAAGCCAGACTGCTTCTACATCTAACACTTAGAATTCCTCATGATTGTAATAGATGTCTTTACTGGGGCTGTTATGGTCATTCATTATGAGTTTCCAGAAGTGGATAGTGTAAAGGGCTATCCTGTAGCTATCTATTCGGATCTTTGCATTAAAAATGAAGCTGAAACTTAATATATCTCTCTCCCTCTCTCTCTCCCTCCCTCTCCCTCTCCCTTTCCCTCTCTCCCTCCCTCCCTCCCTCTCTCTCCCTTTCTCTTTCTCCCTCCTCTCCCTCTTCCTTCATAGTCTTTAATTTTTACTTAAATACAAGCATTTCTACTTTTTTCTCAGGCTCTTCTATACCCTTGGATAGCCTCATAACCAGATAGGAAGATAGGATAATCTTTGAAGAAAAGTCACCTTTTGTATAAACCCCATCATTTCCTTTGCTAAGCTGAATTTCATGCAAGACTGCCAGTATCCAGATTCATGACTATGATCTGGTTTTGCTATTGGTTAGGCTGCCAAGAGAGCATTAAAGAACATTTTACTTATCCCAAGGTATCATCTGTGGGTGAACTTTAATCAGAGGTGGTATTCAGCAGGTTCTGACCAGTCCTGGAGAACTGGTAGCGGAAATTTTGAGTAGTTCAGAGAACTTGCAAATATCACCTCTGACTAGAGATTTTACAGTATCCTTCCTCTGCCACACCCACCAAGCCATGCCCACAGAACCAGTAGTAAAAAAAATTGAATCCCACCACTGACTTTAATACACTATGGTTGTGGACAACATTTGGAAAATGTGGGAAATAATGTTTCTAATGTGGCATTGGAATTTGTAATATTTTTATCCATGTTTGTCATTTAAAAACAGCTGTGTTTAAAGATCTGGTCCTGCTTTTCTACTTTTCTACTCAGTGCAAACCCAAACTTTGCACTGTTTTTATTATTGTCCATATGGCTATATTCCAGATATGGTTTGCATAGCTTTTCATGTAATTAACACTAATAATGGACTAATGGAATAATAATAATGGAAGACAGGTTTCCCTATTTAATATTGTCTCCTTGTTTGTATCATTCCTTCTTTGCAGATTTGTCTAATTCTGAAATGGCAGTTTTCCCTCTCTTGTTGTACCACCCAACAAGTAATTCAGTTCCCTTGTTGCTTCTTAACAAAAACTGTTCTATTTCATTCCCAGAGAGGAGAATTTGCAGTGCTCCTGCTGTTACTTCTTTAGCAACTGAATGGCTGAGAAGCTACATTCCTGTTGTGAAGCAATTTTGAGATCTAGCAAGCCAATGAGTGCAACTAGAATTTACTGTTTCAGTGAATTGCATAAACATTGGCTAGGTATCTTTCACAATATCTCAGGATTAAATAAAGTACTATGTGTTAAAACAGCAGGAGGAATAACTAAGAGTTTACTAAATCTTGTGCTTTCCAGAAGTACTGTATTAGAAGTGCAGCTGACACAATTTCTAATCAGTATAATTTGTCACACAATCAAATTTCCAAGGCCAACAGAGTTTGGGGCTTATGCCTGTCTCAAAACTCATACAGTACAGGTGGCAGTTGATGACCAATGGGGCTAGTTGAGCTGGTGGGGCAGAAAAGGCAGTGTGACAAATGATCAGCAAAGCTAAGCAGAAGGTAGAAGGACAGAAATGCTTTTGTCATTATATCCATCCTTCTTCTCTAGCAAAGTACCAAAGAGAATTAATCTATATTTATTAATAAATATAAAAATTGTGTTTTCATTTGCTCAGGAAGACTGCATGATTGGGAGACAGGTTCACCACTTTTATTGTCCCTTAAAGCCACCATAATCTTCTAATTGCCTCACTTTTTTGTGAAAGGATGCTTATTTTATTATTTATTTATTAGTCAGATTTTTATAGCTGTTCATCTCACAAAAAGAGATTCTGGGTGGTTTACAACATTCCTTCGGTCTGACATTCAATTCAGTTGCTCAGTGATTAAAATCTGGAATTTTTCTATTTCCCTTTCCTTCAATAAGATAGCATGGCTGAGATACAGAATCTGCTTATGGCATTCCACAAAAAAGTCTTATCATCAATTTGAGAAGTGAAAATGTCTATTCTATTTTGCTGTTGACAATGCAGTGGGGATTAGACTTCTCAGCATTCTTTGCTTCAAAGTTGTCTCCAAATTTCTTTTTAGAAGTATGGACAGAGGTGGGATTCTACTGGTTCAAGTGATGAATCGGTAGTTCCAGTGATCACCTGCCCCTGCCCTTTTTCTGTGCTTAATTTTGTTTTTTTGAACACAGCTGATTCATGCAGCAGAGCGGTTTGTGGCACATTAGCTGTTTTACTCACCGGGGCTGCAGCAGAAGGTAAGTATTATAGATAAAAATTGTCTTTTCTAAATGCTGTGCACGCACACAAAGCATGCATTTCATGCAGTCACTGAACTAGTTGTTACACTAGTTGAATAACACCACTGACATGTACCCTTGAAAATGATGTACATTTTTTGCCAGAAAAGATAGGAAGTTAAGGGCCTGTCACACTGGCCGATGGACGCAAAACGTATGTAAAAAGGACACAGCAGAGGAGAAAATGTTCCATCCGTTGCTATCCGCTCTCAAAAGTGCCCCGAATTTGCATAAGCAGAGCGGACAACAACGGAAAGGAATGGACAGGGGGAGGACGTAGCCAGGATGGAAAGCAGATGCTCCACAGAAGCCTAGCGGATGGAAGCGGATGGAAGCAGATGGCACATCCGCAGGGCTTCCGGGGGAGCACAGTGAAGCGGACGAGCAGCAGAAAGAGCAGATGCAGAGAGGAAGCCTAGTGGATGCCTAGAGGATGCCTAGTGGATGCAGAGCGTTCACTGCGCATGCGGGGAGGATGCATTGCATCAGCCCCGTGGATATAAAGAGAAGCAGGTAGCAAGCAGGTCACCATTCAGAGGAAAGACATGCTGCCAGACACAGCCAGCCAGCAAGCCAACAACCATGGGGAAGAAGAGAAAGCCTCTGCCATCTGCTGCCAGCCCTGGCAAGAGGGACAGGGCCACCATCCCACCCCCTGGTCCTGACTCTGCTTCTGCTGGGGCTTCTGCTGCTCGGGATGACTCTTCTGGTGATGCAGCTTCTGCTGGCGCTGCTCCTGGTGCTGGGACTTACTCTGCTGGTGCTGCTCCTGGTGCTGGGGCTTCTGCTGGGGCTTACTCTGCTGGTGCTGCTCCTGGTGCTGGGGCTTCTGCTGGGGCTTATTCTGCTGGCGCTGCTCCTGGTGCTGGTGCTTCTCTGTTGCTTACTCTGCTGCTGCTGATCCTGGTCCTGCTGGTCCTGCTGGTCCTGCTGGTCCTGCTGGTGCTCCTGGTGCTCCTGGCCCTGCTAGTGCTGCTGGTGCTCCAGGTCCTGCTGGTCCTGCTGATGCTGCTGGTTCTTAATCTGCTGATGATGATCCTGGTCCTGCTGGTGCTGCTGGTGCTACTGGAGCTGCTGGTGCTGCTGGTGCTGCTGGTCCTGCTGGTCCTGCTTTTGTTGCTACTGTTGTTGTTGTTGTTGCTGCTGCTGCTGGTGTGGTGGAGCAGCCCCTACAACCTCGAAGCCCCTCTGATGAGGGCCCAGATAGCCCTGCCAGAGGGAGGAAGAGGCATACGCATGAACGAGAATGGGAGAGGAGGCAATACTCCATCGAAGAGGAACATGAGGATGAGGTGCTGGAATGGCTGAGGGAGAACGAATATCTTTGGTGGAAGGGACACAGGCTCTATCGAGACACCAAAAGGAAGCAGGCTGCTTGGAGAGAGAAGGCAGAGAGCCTAGGCTATGCTTCGGAGGTGCTCCTCGGCTGGTGGAGGCACATGCACACCTGGAAAGGGAAGCTGCACCTCAAGAAATCTGGCCAGGCCACGGTCAAGCTGACGGGCCGAGAGACCTATGTGATGGCCAAGTGCAGCTTCTTGGAGAGTGAGATCTGCCACCGAGGAGCAGCCCGTCTGACAACCCTCTCTCTCAGGCAGTCCGCAGAGATCCAGTCCTCTTCTGGCCAAGAGTCAGCTCCTGTGTCCAGAAAGGTGTCTGTGGAGCGTGCCACGATGGAGACCCCCCTGACAGCTGCACTCCCCGTGGCGGAGTGCATGGAGGACCCCCTGACGCAGTGGGAGCAAGGAGAGGGCACTTCCTCCAGAGACCAACCCACACCCACACCCAGCTTCACCTCCACAGAAAGCAGGCAGAGAGCCAGACCAGAGGGGCAGAGCCACACTGTCCTGCTGGAGTTCAGGGACACCATCAGAAGCAGCATAGATCTCCTCTCTCAGCTGGTACACACCGATGTCCCATCTTCCAACCGCAAGCCCTTCCTCACCTACGTCAACCAGACCCTCATGAACATGTCCGAATCATAGAACCAGGTGATCAAGGACAGGATCACCGGTCTTCTTCACAACCCTCCAGACCCAGATGAACCTGCTCCCACCCAGTGCAGGTCTGTTCCTCCACCCCAGGTGATGTCACTTCCCTTCCAAGGCTTTTCACAGGTCCTCACCTACCAAAGCTAGGCTATCAGGACCTCCAGCAGCACAGGCAGCCCTTCCCAGTCCAGGCACAGGTAAATCGAATGCCACCAGTGCCACCAATGCTACTGATGCTACCGATGCCACCAACGCCACCAATGCCACTGACACCACAGATGCCACCCATGCCACAGATGCCACCCACACCACAGATGCCACCCATGCCTCACCTCATTCACCTGCAGACCAGACTTCCCCACTACACTGCTCCTTCCTCCACCCCACAGCCAAGCCTGGCCTCAGAACATCTGTCATCGGTCTTGGGACTGACACCCCATTTCATGGAGGAAGGGGCTCTCAACATCACAGGACTGAGCCAGCTCTCTGAGAGCTTCCTCCACACACCATTCCCTGTTGTCCTCTCGGGGCCAGGCACCTCAATGGCACCTCAGACCAGCACTCCAGCAGCAGCCACCTCCACAGCAACTGGACCCTTCACCCCTGAGGCTATGGGCACGCCTCAGAGTGACTGAGAAGAGTGCCAGAGACTGGGTGGCTACCTGTTGACTTTATCTTTGCTTGGGACACATGGGTCATTTTGCTTTTACAGCTTGTTATTAATAAAGATTATCTTTGCTTCACACATTTGCTTCATTTATTTTATTAACTAAAGTCTTGGTGGAAACTTTTAGAAATGGTTTAAGCCTTTGCACGCTTGTGGGATGGGTAAGGATAGCAGTGGGATGGGCAGGGATACCTGTGGGATGGGTAATAGCTGTGGGATGGGCAGGGATACCTTTGGGAGGGGTAATAGCTGTGGGATGGGTTAGGATACCTGTGGGATGGGTAAGGATAGCAGTGGGATAGATAAGCCTCCAGTGCAAGCATAGTGGGACTGTATGGTCCACCCACCCAGGTGGACTTTGGCCCTTTATTATCAATAACAATGTAATCATTGATCCACACATTTCAACATAAACACAACTCTTTATTAAAAGCCCTGTTCATTGTAGGGCCACTCAACATACATGGCCCAATCTCATCAGTGTGATGAGACAGGCTGAAGGAAGCATCCATTAAGCATATACCATCCTGTTTTGCCACTCCACTGCTCCAGCTGGGGAGTTGCACCAGTGTCTCAGGAGGTTGCGCTTCTTCTTCCCTTCATGTGAAGCTCTGTTGGGGCCTTGCACATCCTGAGTGTCTATCAGGTTTCGTCCTTGCCTCCATTCACCAGGCTCCATGTCCCCATTGCCTTGTTGGAGGTCCATGAGCCTGTTCTGCAAGACTGGGTAGCGGGTGCGCATGAGATTGTGCAGGATGCAGCAAGCTTCCACGATCCTCCTCACGGTCTCTGGGTGATGCTGCATGGTGGTGAGAAGTACCTGGAACCTGTTGGCCAGGATGCCAAAGGCGTTCTCAACCACCTGCCTTGCCCAGGACGGCCTGTATTTGAAGATCCTCTCTTCACGGGTGAGGCATCTGGAGGTGTAGGGCTTCATGAGGTAGGTTCTGAGGGAAAAGGCGTCATCCCCCACGATGAAGTAGGGCACATCTTGTGTGTCGTTGGGCAGGGAGTCTGGATCTGGGAAGCCCATGATGAGGTTGCGTTCCAGCCCCTCCTTGAGGTGACTGGCGTTGTATACCTAGGCATCTGAAGCTGACCTGTTGCCTGAAGCATCGATGTACATGAACTTGTAGTCAGCATCGACCATGGCGAAGAGGATGATGCTGAAGAAGCCCTTGTAGTTGAAATAAGTGGACCCTGACTTGGCTGGAGCTTTGCAGACCACGTGCTTCCCATATATGCCACCAATGGTGTGGGGGAAGTTCCACTTCTGATACCACTGCTCTGCAACTTTCTTCCAGCCTTCTTCAGTGGAGGGGCACTGGTGGAGCTCCTCCAGGTATTCTTCGATGATGGCCTGCAACACTTCTCTGACCACAATGCTGATGGTGTTGTGTGGCACCTTCCAGCCATACTGCATGCTCCTCTACGTGGTCCCTGAGGCCAGGTGGTACAGAATCAGTGCCACCTTGAGGCCAGGGTCCAGGCTGGGTTGGAAGTTAGTGCTCTGCTTGGTCAACCTGGGTGTCAGCCGCTGCACAACTTCATCAAACATGGCTGGACGCATCCTCATGAAGTTCTGGAATGCACGAGGGTCTTCGTTCCTCAGCTCCATCATCAGCTTGTTGTACAGTCCATACTCTGCTCTTCTGGCCATCCATCCTCAGACCCAGACCCTTCTTGGCCGCCTCCTTTTCTTCGCGTAGAACAGGTGACAGAGCCTGTTGATGGCTTCGCACTGTTGTAGAACGATGATGGCTACCAAAAGGAGTGTGTGATGATCCATGGTGGAGATGACTGGATGCTGTTGGAGAGCAAGAGCCAGATGAAGGCAGAAGAGGTCTGCACCGCAGGGCTGCTGGACTGAAAGTGAGATTCAGGTGAGTTCCTCCCCCTTTTTATAGAAAATATAGGTTTTCCACTCGGTGTCCTTTTGCATCCTCTAGGCATCCTGCAGACATCCTAAATATCCAAGATACGTCCCCTATGTGAACGTTTTTTCCATTTTAATGCTTTGTATGTGAGCTGCATCTGCTTTCATCCTTTCTATGTCTGTGCTACTAATGCTTTGTGTCCATTCCGTGTCCGTTTTGGTTCCTCCCTGTGTCCGTTTTCCGCTGGAGCGGATTTGAGTTGCGTGGATGCGCAGCGGATGCCTTGCGGATATAGCGGATGCGTAATGGATGATGACGGATGTAGAACGAATGTTCCCTGTATGCGTTGCAGATGCAGAACGGACGCGTTGGATACATTTTCCGCTCAAAAAGTTTTATGCAGCTCAAAACTTTTTGAGTGGATGAAATATCAGTCGACGGATGCTGGACGGATAGAGAGTATGAAAAACGGACGCAGTGAATACAGAACGGAAGCATCGCGTTAACCAACGGATTGCAAGTGTTTCTCTCCATTTTACATCCTCTTTCCATCCGTTGCTGCAGTGTGACAGGGGTTTTATGTTGTTCATCTCTCTTTTGGATGCAATGGATAGGTTTCCAGATTTCTTGATTATGGCTTATGGTGGGCACCTTTTATTATCTCCAGGATGATTATTTGAAAACTTCCCTGTATCACACTTGATGGGTCAACTTATTCTTCAGCAGTGATGATATCATAGTTTTTTTTTTTAATTGAATCAAGATCTAACCTCCTCTGTTTTACCAACTGGGATTATGGAGGTAGTTCAGAAAACAAATTTCCAATGGATTCTTTGACTAAATTGATGGGACTCAAAATTCTGTCTGCTGGACTTCACTATGTAATATATCCACATGGATTGTTACTCTGTGAAACAGAGACAAGTGTTATAGGGGCAATATATCTTCCTGTATTTGAAGAGATCCCTTGTCTGTAATCTGCAATTGTTGGACCCATTGCTCCTGGGGTTGTCATTCCATTATCTATCCTTCCTTTCAGTGTCAGCAACTGCCATTGTATTCTACCCCATTCCCAAGAATCCTTCATGCCACCTTAGTGGCAGCTAGAATTTGCTTTTCTGCTTAATAGAGTCTGAGCATTCATATCTGCTGGTGTGAATATGTCTTTTCTTCCTATGGCATCTCAAGAAAAGTCTGGGTTACTCCTCTCCTGAGCACATACAGTTCTCAAAACTCAGACTTCTTTCATTATAGTGCAATTTTACTTCTATTGTCCCACCGTGCGAATGAAATCCCCCTAAATCTCCTGCTCATTGCCATGAGCTAGCTGCAAGACTTTTCAGTGGGCTTTCCTTCACTTCTTTGTAGCATAGCTTCTATGCTGTTTTCTTGTGTTCATTCTTCTCAGAGTTAGTTAGACTGGAATAAAGGACACCTGAGTTACCAAAGATACCTCCTCTGGGCTGCAGAAACTGCCACCAGTAGATGGCAGCAAGTAGTTAGAATTTTGGTTTTCTTGGCTGCCATTTAGTGGTTGTATAGGCAAAGGTAAAGGTTCCCTTTCCATAGTTTTTCTCGGGGGCAGTACTGCCCAAAGACATCTCCATGGTTATATGGCCAGCATGACCAAATGCCGAGGGTGCATGGAATGCTGTTACCTTCCCACCAAAGTGGTCCCTATTTTTCTACTTGCATTTTGACATGCTTTCGAACTGCTAGGTTGGCAGAAGCTGGGATAAGTAACAGGAGCTCACTCTGTTACACGATGCTAGGGATTCGAACCACCAAACTGCCAACCTTTCTGATTAACAAGCTCAGTGTTTTAGCCACTAAGCCACCACGTTCCTAGTGGTTGCATAGGGCCTTGCAATCTAGAGATGGTAACCTAACTATGACCTATAACTTGTTTCCAAAAGAAACATCAGGAAAAACATTGAAATATATATGTAAAAAAATAAGAAATGGAATGGTTGAAGTGCCCATAAGAATATTCAACGTCTCTAAATTTACAAATGTAGAGACAGTTAACTGATTAGCTTTGGGAAGTAGATAAGCGAGCTCATCAGGTCTGTTCTTAATTGGCTCTCTGGTTTAATTTTCTCTCTTTTTTTAAATGGAGCATGGGGCAGATTAAAGTGTGCCTCTTTGGATTGCCATAGTGGTTGTAAAGTAGCAGAGGAGAAGAAAGTTCACAGATTTGCCCTAAGAGAGACTTAGTTAGAGGCAAACCAATAATAATAAAAAAATATAAAGTAATATTTTCAATATCTAGCCAATAATAGTGTATTGCAGGAGAGTACAGGAAAACCACTAGATCAGAGGTGGTATTCAGCAGGTTCTGACCAGTTCTGGAGAACTGGTAACAGAAAATTTGAGTAGTTTGGAGAACCGGCAAATACCACCTCTGATTGGTCCTGCCCCCATCTATTCTCTGCCTCCCGAGTCCCAACTGATCAGCTGGTTCTTCTTTTGTTACCCTGCACATGAGAATGGAAAGCAGATTAGTGGTGTGGGGAGGGAATGGGATTTTGCAGTAATCTTCCCCTGCCATGCCCACCAAGCCACGCCCACAGAACTGGTAGTATTTTTTTTTTAATCTCACCACTGCACTAGACCCAAGTATAACAAAACAAAACACAGAATTCTTAGTTCTTTCATACTATCTAATGATCAACTAGATTTTTCTAGATCTCCTGATCTTTAGCCATGAAGCCACTCTGCTTCCCATCATTTGATGATGTCAAAAGAAGAGGAAAAGCATCTTTATTCACTTTCTATGTGTCGTATATCATGCTATACAACTTCTTTACATAAACTTTACAAGTCCTGCATATCATTTTTATTCATTAGAGAATTTTCCAAGTATCTTGATCATTCTGGTTGTTGCTTGATTCTTTTTCTCAGTTTCTTAGTCCAGAAAGATTATTTTTCATTTGCAATGGCCAAACCCATATATCAAATTCAAAGTGTGTTTACATTTTAGTTGTTTTATACATGCATTCCAATATTGAAGCTTGACTTTCAATTCTTTTCTTGATGATTCTTAACATCAAACACATCCTTTTTGTAATAGACTCATAGCAGGCAGCATTCTTATATCATACTTAATAATGTTATTTGTTTGGTTTCAGCATAATGTGTTATGATTTGTACACCATAATAGATGGATTATTGTGCTATATGAAATCAGACAATGATTGTTTACTAATTGAACTTTATTTAAATGAAATGTGACATAGTATAATGTGTAAAGATAACCTGACTTAAATTTTAAATGAGTTATCCATCACAGAATGAAAGTCATGTTGTGGAATGGCACATTTCTGCCAACATAAACTCACTTTCTCTCTCTCTCTCTCTCTCTCCCCCCTCTCTCTCTCTCCCTCTCCCTCTCCCTCTCCCTCTCCCTCTCCCTCTCCCTCTCCCTCCCTCTCCCTCTCCCTCTCCCCTCCTCTCTCTCCATCTTTCTACTATCTCTCTATATCTACAGCTTGTCAACAGCTCTGTATCCTTTTTTACCAAATAGTTACCAAATAGTAATAGTAACTATTACCAAATAGTTACCAAATAGTTACCAAATAGTTACCAAATAGTGAAACTCTTCTGTAGAACTCGAATAGATTTAGATGGAATAAAATGCTCAAGGAAACCATTTAGATGTCTTGTTTGTAAGTTAAAACAAGATACAAACTTAGTCTGGAAGAGATCATGTGCTTATTAAACACGCTGTCCTATGCTGGAAAAGTTGCACTAGAAAAGAGAAAGTTGTTTTGCTACTCTTTGTTTTGTTTTGTTAGATGCTGGAAGCCTAGCACACAAAATTTGCAGTTCAAAAAAGTCCTAAGGCTATTTATCTTTGGAGGACTTTGAATGATAAGTAAAATAGATCAAACTCACCATTTTTTTTTTAATATTGAGGTTGCTTTGTAGAAAATATTCCTATAAGTCTCTCCTAGTCAAATTATGCTCTTTGAGGGAGTTTGTCAATAAAGTATATATGCATTGCTTTCTGAAATGAATAAATATTTCTCCAAAGGATAATTTTTGGGAGCTGAACTATTTGAATAAAAGGCTTATTTTTTTATTTTTTATTTTAAAAAAGGCTGTATTCAAATAAAAAAGCAATTACTGGGCAAGACAGCAGGCCAGTTGGGTTAGAAGAGAAGACCAGAGGTAAGTAAGGAAAAGCTTAAGGGGAGAGAGAGATTCAGAGATGAAGCAAAAAAAAAATAAATGAAAAAGAGCTATGAGTCCCTTAAAATACATTCCTTTTCTTTATTACATCTTCCTTCCTTCCTTCCTTTTTTCATTCCTCTCCTTCCTTCCTCTCCTTATCTTCTCACTTCTTGACAGAAGTGGTCTCAAAGAGCTTCTTGGGAAGAAATATTTAGTGGCATATTCCCCTGACTTTTAATTGAATGTGGGCATTCAGTAAGTCTATAATCACTTCAGAAATGAGTGTATGTTGCAAGATAGAACATTCACATCCCTATTGCTGTTCACTATAAAAATGTACTGATTAATCTAAAGCTCCCCTAGATTCCTCTGTTATCTTCAAGTAGGAGAAAAGGTACAGAAGAAAGAGACAGATGCTGCTACAATTAGTTATCAACAAATGAGTGACAAATCTGGCTCTTGCTCTTTTAGGGAGCAAAATATGGCTCAACCTTGATTTAAAAAGAAAACAATTGTTTAAAAATGTGATTGAAAACAGTAATGTGATTGAAAACTTAAATCCTATGCAGATTTACTTGAGTGTCTCATCATGGGACATGTCTACGTACATATGGAACAGCTTTCATTGTAAGCAACCTTAAAATATATCTTTGTCTGTATGTTTAGCCATCTAATCCATTATTACAAGATAGAAGATTTTTCTCCAAATATTACGAAGAAAAAATCTTACCTTGTTATCTATCTTAGTTTATTTTTGAAAAAATCTTTGTAAGGAGACAAAGATAATCTGTTCCTCACATTTCTTTCAGACATTAATGGAGTTAATTCTCCAGAGACCATCAAGGTTCCAAAACAAAATGTTCTTGCCATTCCTATTTCTCCTGATATATTAATGGAACAGGAAATAGAAATTACATTTCTGGATCACTCTGCGGCTATTTATTGGAGTGCCATAAATACAAATGCTCCATGGCACAAAGCCATACAAAATAAAATGAATCTATGGCAATTTGTAGAGTTCACGTTTTTGTTCTTTTTATTTATTAATGAAGAGGGAAAAACATTTTTCTATCAAACTATAGACACAAACAATTAGGTGTCAGTCAATGATTTGTGTTGTTTACATTTATAGTAGCACAGAGAATCCACTCCAAAGTCTGTTATGTAATTTTCAGAGACTTGAGTCTTAAGTAACATTCTGGACATAACTTCAGCCTTTCAGTGATGGCACCTTTCCAGTCTTGATTCCCTTTTGAACTATTTTTAAATAGGTCTTAGGTATTTTTTCCAGGACTACTTTCAATTTGATAGCATGATAATTTGTATTAATTATTATCATGTTTTTTTTTTCTGACAATTTGCTCTAAAGCATTTTTGTAGATAGTAATAATTTGTATTTAAAATCCTGAAACCATTTTTTAAGATTGCCTAACTGGTGATAATGGCCCTAGATCTGGAAAAATCTGAATGGCATATATAAAAAGAGGAGAAGACCAATGAACATGAGGGATACCCAGAAGAAGACAGAGAGATACTACATACTACAATATCAATTAACAATTGAAAATCAGAAAATCAAGAACCAGAACGTTGAATGTCCCTTGATAAACAAAGTGGAGGAGGAGGAGGAGGAGGAGGAGGAGGAGGAGGAGAAGAAGAAGAAGAAGAAGAAGAAGAAGAAGAAGAAGAAGAAGAAGCAACTGTATACATTAACAGATACTTAAATCTTCCACCCCCCTTTTTTTAGTTTGTTCATCCCAGGTTTTGCCTTTTTGACATTAAAAGTTGAAAGTCATGAATATTCAACTCTGAAGAGAGCATGGCAATATTTCTGAGTGACAAAAAATGACCTACCATTTACCGTATTTTTGAGGCCACAGCTATTGATTGTACTTAAAGTGCCACTGGGTCAGCCTTTATCAGAGAAGCAGTCTTTTAATAGTAATTGTCTTAATTTTCTGTTCTGTTCTAACTTTTGGCTTAGCAGTATAATAACAAAAAAGTAAATACCATTATTATAAGATCTATATTATTATTTTTTCTTTGTGAGACAATACATCATGAGGTTAATACTATGTTTAATTTATAGGCAAGTGAAAAATAAAAATAAAATATCACCATGCTACCTTGTTATTAAGTCTAACAATGATTCCCTAAAGATCAGCAAGTTACTGAAAAAATATGAATGTTTCATCTTGGTCATTTTATTAATTATAGAAAGTACTTTCTGGCTTTTAAAGTGAAAGTGCATGGATTTTTAAACTGATATTCTTCTTTGGCCTTTTCTAGTGTCCTGGATACTCTAGCACCGTGTTTACTCCAAAATAAAAATAGCATAGTTGAAAAAAATAACAAAATAATAAAAACCATCATTTTAAAGAATCTACGCACTTACCTAGTAATTTAACTAGAGATAGATAGATAGATAGATAGATAGATAGATAGATAGATAGATAGATAGATGATAAATGATAGATAGATAGATGATAGATAGACAGACAGACAAACAGATGAGAGAGAGAGGAGATTTGTTATGATTTGACACAGCCAAGAATCGCATGATATTTTTTTTAAGTTTGTCATAGCATAAAATAGAGCCATATCTAACTTGGCATCGAGTTAACTGCATTAATTTCAAAGTTCAACTCAATATGATGTTCAATTTTTATCTCACTCCTTATGAATGTTGTCCAAAGAGGGTATTTAAGAAATTTTCATCACTGCTTTGAAGCTTTGCTTTGTTTTGTTTCATCACTGAGAGGACCATAATGGAACAGAATTAAACTGCCCTTTCTCAGCAAAAGCAGCTCCTGATTTTTTTTAAATTTGCAGAAGAACTATCTCCTAAATTAGGGGCTACAACCTTTCCTGCGCTAAACGTCACATATAGCCTTTGAGAAGTATGCTGTAATGAATACTACTACTACTACTACTAATAATAATAATGGGTAAAGCAAAGAGGGAACTTAAATATAACAGGATTACATTCACATTTACGTAAAATGAAAACTAAAGAAAAAGAACATAACTCCGCCCACGTTTTTTGCTTAATAATGTTGAAAGAGTCATATTGATGACAATGTTTAGTGGTTTGAAAGCTGCAACCAAGACTCCTAGGGCCTTTAGTTATGCATTGTAAGCTTTTAAATTGATTGGAGGGAAAAATAACATATACAATCATATATATTTACTTTGCAATTTTTTGAGGTGGCAATTAGTTTTAGAAGACTGGCTCTTTGCCTTTTCTTTACTGAATATCAACAACATGACATTTCCTGGTTGACTGAATGTGGAAGGCATATTTATGTGAATGGCTTGTCAGGTAGTCCAGACAAGAAGCACATTAGCCATCCCTCTTGAATGTCGGCATGGGAGAGGGAGAGTGATGGAAGAGGCAGAGCAGGAGGGTACATCAAACCACAGGCCTTTAGGAGAAGTGCACTGTTCAGGGATAGAAATGAGATGCGGGCGGGTGCTGCTCATGTGTGTCTTCTTCTTTCACTTTGTTGGGCCTGAAGATGCTCGTTGCCTTGGTTTATCCAGTGACAGTGATGGCATCGCAGGAATTCATGGTTTAATTACAACATTCATCATGTAATGGAATCCTTTTTCTTTGACCACATTTCTTGGGGGAAGCAAGGGCATCTGGGTAGATGGGGCAAGCTCTGCAGCATGGTGCTGCAATGGACAAATGGATAATGGAGTGGCTAGAACAAGGGAAGGAAAAGGCCATGTTCCCTCTTTCTTCTCCTCCTCCTCCTCATTCCCTCGTGCCAACCACTCCATTTGCCATTTCTCCATTGCAGTGCAGTGTCCAAGATCCACTTTGATAGCAGGGGGGATAATTTAACAACTGGTTTGCCCAGAGTCAGTTTGGCCATCATGAGAGACTTGTCCCACATGTGCAGTGGAGCTGGAGGATTCGGATAGCCACTCCCTGACTTGGGCAAATTGGATGTTAAATTATTTGAATCCCACCACTGATGTTCACCCTCTTGAATTATTTGTAAATATAATAAGGTGGCATAGAAACAAATAAGAACTTTCTATTCTGAGCTCTCTCTCTTTCTCTCTCTTGTCCCCAAGATGCTTTGATTAGACAAAAAGAGCAGTCTAGCTTGAAAGGAACCTATCAATCATTCAGTCCAAGAAATCCCCTTCTGTAAAAGGCATTTGCAGTGCATCAAAAGTTTTTACTTTTGGGCTGAAAAACAATTCTTAAGCAATGCATCAGAGGCTGAACTTGTGAAAGATTTTGACTATTAAAACCCTCCATTCAGTTTCAGGTTAAAATGATCCCAGGTTAAAATGATCCCAGATCTTCAGTTTCAGGTTAAAATGATCCATTTTAAAATGATCCCAGATTGGCTTGATTAATGTTTCTGTCAGTTATTTTTTCATTTCTTCCAGATTTACTTTATTTGACTTCCATTTGTTCTTTATACTGGATCCAGACACTGACCATGTCCTTTCTTATTTAAAGATCAAACATGTGATCAAGTTTAACATACATAGACTTATTTATTCATTTATTAAATTTATATGATCACCCAAATTAAATCATGAGTTTGGCAGCTAAAACTGTTAAAAATATCCAAATAAAATATTCATAAAAAAAATAAAGCACACAATAGCTGGAATAAATCACAAAAACAACAATTAGCAGAGCCATGGACTCTATTCCATTTTTAAAAATCAACCATGGGTAACTTAACCCCATGATGTTGTTTTGAGAGAAATAACTCTTTGCTACTAATAAATAAATAAATAATATTAGGGTTTCCCTATGTCCAAACAAAATTATGGTGCACACTGGAAGAGAGAGGGTCACAGCATCCTTTCTGAATACACAATTAAAGGCTGGGTCACACTGGCTGACGGATGCAAAACGTATGCAAAAAGGACACAACGGACAAGCAAATTTTCGGGGGTGGCTCCATCCATTGTCATCCGCTCCAGGAAGTGGCAAAAATTTGCATAAACAGAACGGAAAAGAACGGACGTGGGTAGTATGTAGCAGGGATGTTAAAAGGATGTTCATAGGAAGCCTAGAGGATGTACATAGGATGCAAACCATTCACTGTTCATCCTTTCTATTTCTGTGCTACTAACGCTGTGTAGACATTCCGTGTACCTTTTGTTTCCTCCCTCTTTCCATTTTCAGCTGCAGCGGATTTAAGTTGCGAGGATGCCCAGAGGATGCAGAGAGGATACAGCAGACATTTAACGGATGATAAACTGTTATAGAACGTTTGTTGCTCGGATGTCACGGATTTACATCGTACTCAGTGGAAAGTTCATCCGTTCACAAAGTTTTGTGCAGCTCAAAACTTCTTGAGCGGATGAAATCTCAGTGGACGGATGCTCAAAGGATAGAGTGTATGAAACACATATGCAGTGAGTACACAACGGATGCATAGCGTTTTCCAATAGATGGCAAGCTTTTTTTTAACGTTTTACATCCTCTTTGCATCCATTGGTGCAGTGTGACATGGGCTTTAAGATCACCTTCTTCCAATTGAAAAAAAAAGGAAAAGCAAGCTGTTAGAAATGAAAATACACGATGTATTTCAGCTGGAGATAGTGGTCCTTGTATATAAACTGAAAATTATTTGGGAAGCGGTTCTTCAGAGCACATGGGAATGTGAGCTCAGCATCTCTTTAAAGTTAGCCTAATTAAAAGTGTTGCCTTGTTAGTGATGCTGCCCTTTGTGAAGCACCTCTTCTGAATCATATTTGAAGCATGAACAGTTCTCATCTTCCTCTCTGGCTGGTAATTAATATTTTATGTCCAATTATTTAAGGATTATTTCTGTTTATAATCCCTGCTCAAAGCATGAGATAATCTATTTTAGATGTGATTCTAATAAAAGAGTAGAAGAATTTGGCTGTTTTGTGTTTTTTTTCCCTTTTGTTTTCTTGGTTTTCACTACATCATGAGAAGTTACTAAAGTTCTTCCCAGGAGCATCTCTCAGTCAATCAACATACTTGTTTGCAAAGAGTAGAATTTATTATGCTCCAGATTATAATAATGGTGTTTGAGGTGTGTAAACTAGATACAATTAAAAAAAACAGAAAATCATGCAATAATAAAAAGAAAAATCACTGATTTCTATTTTGTACACTTTCTGCTCCTATTTTGCTACACCTTCTGTAGGATCAATTAGGAAAGCTAATAAGAATCAAAAAACTTAGGGAAACAACTTTTTCTTAAAAAAAAAAAAAGGTAACCATAAACAGTTTCTCTGTGAGGGAGATGTACAATTTCTAAATAAGTTAAATAAAAATAAAATAAAGACAGAATTATTTCAAAAGGAAGACGATGTGCATTGCATATAACAAGGTTTATATTCTTTTATGGTTTCTCCTTTCTTGTCCTGGTAGTCTTTTGCATCTATGAGTGTCCCTCTCTTGGTTTTTAAAATTATTATTTTTATACTGCAATGATCACTTTTGCTATTATGTTTTTTTTTCCTTTGAATGTGTAAGAATTAACTTTTAACTCCTCCATGTGACAGTGCTGGGCCTGGCAGACAGCTACACAGAATTTTACCATTTACCATGTGATTTTAGAGTCTTTGGCTGTAAGAAAATATCTTACATAAGACCTTTATGAATTTCAAGAATAGCATGAATGAAAGCATGAATAGAAGAGATGATTCCACCAGACTGTCAATCATTTGGAAACCTGCACTCACAAATAGAAAGAAAGATTTACACCACAAGCCAGGCAAACACCTGGGCACAAACAGATTCCTCCTGATACCTCCAGCTCAAACACACCCCAACCAGGCACCCAGATGAAACCTAGCTTCCTAATAGATGATAGCCATCCTTTTTCTCGAAGCCAAGCTGCACTGAAATCCTCCAATACAGGAACACAGTGTCGTCAGCCAATCAAAGCCACAAAACAGACAGAAGAAACCAGAAACACCAATCAAACAAACTCCAAGACTAATAAACACAGACCAAGACTCCAACCCAATCAGGATGAAGAAAAAATCATCCTGGCACAACAATAGGCTAGCCTCAAATTTAAAACTAACAGCTGTGATAGCCTGACCAACATACAAACTCCATAGAGAAGCCTGATGATGGCAGATGAGATTCTGCTAAAACGTTGCTACAACTTTAAAAGCGCTACAATGACGTGGGATAATACCCGAAGGAAGCTGAACTGCATTCATGTAAGTAAGGGCGAAAACTTAAAAAAACATATAATACCCGAAGGAAGCTGAACAGCACACACACACACACACACACACACACATATATATATATATATATATATATATATATACATACATACATACATACATACATACATACATATATATATATATATATATATGTTTTCTTCGCCTTTAGCGGGTACTTACATGTGTGCTGTTCAGCTTCCTTCGGGTATTATCCCACGTCATTGTAGTTCTGTTAAAGTTGTAGCAACGTTTCAGCAGAATCTCATCTGCCATCCCAAATATATATATTTGTTTTTTTAAGTTTTCGCGGGTACTTCCATGTGTGCTGTTCAGCTTCCTTCGGGTATTATCCCACGTCATTGTAGTGCTTTTAAAGTTGTAGCAACGTTTCAGCAGAATCTCATCTGCCATCATCAGGCTTCTGTATAGAGTTTGTATGTGGGTCAGGGTCTCACAGCAGTTAGTTTTAAATTTGAGGCTAGCCTATTATTGTGGCAGAATGTTTTTTTCTACATCCTGATTCGTTGGGAGTCTTGGTCTGTGTTTATTGGACTTGGAGTTTGTTTGATTGGTGTTTCTGGTTTCTTCTGTCTGTTTTGTGGTTTTGATTGGCTGGCAACACTCTACTCCTGCACTGGAGGCTTTCAGTGCAGCTTGGCTTCGTGTGAAAGGATGGCTATTATCTATTAGGAAGCCAGGTTTCATCTGGGTGCCTGGTTGGGGTGTGTTTGAGCTGGAGGCATCAGAGGGAGTCTGTTTGTGTCCAGGTGTTTGCCTGGCTTGTGGTGTGGAGATCTTTCTATTTGAGTGTGCAGGCTTCCAAATGATTGACAGTCTGGTGGAATCATCTCTTCTATTCATGCTTTCAGGTCTTTTTTCAATCTCTATGGCTTCTCTGATGATTCTGTGGCTTGGGTTTTCTACAGTGGCTAGGGTTTTAGTGCCATTGAAGTTGATGTTGTGATCTGTGGTTTTCATGTGTTGGACTAGTGAGGAGGTGTGTTCCAGCTTTTTTACTGCATTTTTGTGTTCATACAGGCGGGTACTTATTCTTCTATTGGTGTGTCCAATGTATGTGGCCGGGCATGATGCACAGGGAACTTCGTATATTCCTTGGTTTTCTAGGTCAATTTTGTCTTTGGGGTTTTTAAGGATGGCTGCTATATTTTTATCTGTTTTGAAGGCAGTCTTGATGTGATGCCTGTGTAGCATCTTACTGATTTTATCTGCGGTACCTCTTATGTAGGGCAGGACAGCTGTTCCTTAGGTATGTTGATCTTCTAGGTCTCTGTTAAGTCTTGGTGTGTTTTTCTGGATCAAGCTGGTGATTTTGTTTTTGTGGAAGCCGTTGGCTGTCAACACTTTAGTCAGGGTGCATAGTTCAGTTTTATATGTGTCTTGTCTGCCAGGTGTTTGGTTCTGGTAATTAGTGTTTTGGCCACGGAATTTATCTGTGCTGGGTGGTGGTGGGATTGGGCGTTGAGGTAGCGGTTGGTGTGTGTTTTCTTCTAGTATATGGTGTGTCCCAGTGTGCCATCTGTTCTTTTGTAGATTAGTACATCTAGCAATGGTAGCTGTTTGTTCATTTCCGTTTCCATGGTGAACTTGATTTTGGGGTGTGTGCTGTTTAGGTGTGTTAGGAAATTGTTTAGGTTTTCTTTTCCATGGGGCCAAATCACAAAATGTGTCATCGATGTATCTTAGCCATAGTTTGGGTTTGTGGGTGGCATTAGCCAGGGCTCTGGATTCAAATTCTTCCATGAACGGGTTTGCAATGACGGGTGACAGTGGTGATCCCATAGGGGCTCCTTCAATTTGCTTGTATCTTTGTCCTTTGGATATGAAATATGTGTTGGTTAGGCAGTGTTCTATTAGTTCCATGAGGTCTTTAGCTGGTTGGTATTTATTTTTGATGATTTCAAGAGTTTCTTTTATCGGGACTTGAGTGAATAGTGAAACCACATTGAAACTTACAAGCAGATCTTCTTGTTCCACGTGTAGATCTTTGATCATTTCTAAGAAGTGGTATGGGTTTTGTACATATGAAGCTGCGGTTTCAGCATGGGGCTGTAGTTGTTTTGCTAAGTGTTTAGCTAGGTTTTGTAATGGTGCTCCTTTGGAGCTGACTATGGGTCTGAGAGGTATGCCTTCTTTGTGTATTTTTGGGAGGCCGTATAATTTGGGGCATCTAGAAGATTTTTCTCTTGGGATGATCGTCTGTTGGATTTCTTTGCTTATGTGGCTGGTTATAATTTTCTTCTTGGTTTATTTTTCCAGATATGTGGTTGGGTCTGTTTTTATAGGTTTGTATGTGGAGTCTTGGAGTAGGTCTGTCAATTTTGTTTCGTAGTCTTTTCTATCCATTACTACTGTGGCATTCCCTTTGTCTGCTGGGAGTATTATTATGCTGTTATCATTTTTCAGGGTTTGTAGTGCTCTGAATTCATCTTTTTGCAAATTTATTTTTTGGTGGTTTCGTTGTGCATAAGATGTGAGTAACCTGGTGTCTTATTCTGTCAGCTTCATCTGTATTTAATTTGGTTAGGCTGGATTCTACTGCACATATGATGGATTCTGTGGGGATTTTTTTGGGTGCTTTGGCATAATTAAATCCTTTGGTTAGGAGATCTGTTTCTGTTTTGGTGAGTTCTCTGTTGGAAACGTTATATACTAATTGTTTCAGGTGTTGTTGTGAGTTGTTGGGGGTTTTCTTGTCATGTTCTAATTTTTTTAGTTTCTTTAAGAGTTTTTCATTTTTGTAAGTGGTTTCAGTTTCAGCTATCCAAGTTGTATTCTGGATTCGAATTCTTCCATGAACAGGTTTGCAGTGACGGGTGACAGTGGTGATCCCATAGGGGCTCCTTCAATTTGCTTGTATCTTTGTCCTTTGTACATGAAATATGTGTTGGTTAAGGCCCTGTCACACTGCCCAACGGATGCAAAACGTTAGTAAAAAGGACACAACGGACGAGAAAAATGTTCCATCCGTTGTTATCCGCTCTCCAAAGGGGCAAAAATTTGCATAACCAGAGCTGATAACACGGAAAGGAACGCATGCGGGGAGGTCGCAGAGCAGATGGAAAGCGGATGTGGAACAGAAGCCCAGCGGATGGAAGTGGATGGGAGCTGATGGCACATCTGCAAGGCTTCCGGAGGACCTCAGCAAAGCGGACGTGGAACAGATACAGCGGATGCAGAGCGGACGCGGAACGGATGAAGTGGATGCACAGCGGATGCACAGCGGATGAAGCGGATGCAGAGCAGAAGCTTAGCGGATCCACAGCAGAAGCCTAACGGATGCCGAGCATTAATTGCACATTCGGGGGGGATGCATTGCATAAGCCCCGCGGATATAAAGGGAAGCAGGTCGGAAGTAGGTCACCATTCAGAGGAAAGACCTGCCTCCAGACACATCAAGTGCCTTGCCAGCCTGCCCTGCCTGCATGCCTGCCTGCATGCCTGCCTGCCAGCCTTCCTGCCAGCCTCCTTGCCAGCCTTGCTTTCTGCCTGCCTGCCAGCCTTGCTGCCACCCTCTCTCCCAGCCTTGCTGTCTGCCTGCCTGCCAGCCTCCCTGCCAGCCTGCCTTCCAGCCTCCCTGCCAGCCAGTCTGCCTGCCAGCCTTGGTGCCTGCCTGCCTTCAAGCCTTCTTGCCAGGCTTCCTGCCAGCCTTCCTGCCAGGCTTCCTGCCAGCCTGTCTGCCAGCCTTGGTGCCTGGCTGCCTGCCAGCCTCCCTGCCATCCTCCCTGCCAGCTAGCAACCCCACAACCATGGGGAAGAAGAGAAAGCAGCAACATGCCGCCATCCCTGGCAAGAGGGACAGGGCCACCCCGCCACCCCCTATCCCTGACTCTGCTTCTGCTGGGGCTTCTGCTGCTTCAGATTCTGGAGGAGCTGATGATGCTGCTTCTGGCGGTGGTGCTTCTGCTCATGCTTACTCTGCTGAGGCTGCTCCTGGCAGTGGTGCTTCTGCTTGTGCTTACTCTGCTGAAGCTGCTCCTGGCGATGGTGCTTCTGCTGGTGCGTACCCTGTTGAAGCTGCTCCTCGTCCTGCTGGTCCTTCTCGTCCTACTCGTACTCCTGGACTTGCTCGTCCTGCTCATGCTCCTGGTCTTGCTCGTCCTGCTCGTCCTACTCGTGCTCCTGATCCTGTTCATGCTCCTGGTCCTGCTCATGCTGCTGGTGCTGCTGGTCCTTACTCTGCTGCTGCAGATCCTGGTCCTGCTGGTCCTGCTGCTGCTGCTGCTGCTGATGATGATGATCCTGCTGCTGCTGCTGCTGCTGATGATGATGATTATGATCCTGCTGGTGATGATGATGATGATGATTATGATGATGATGATCCTGCTGGTGCTGCTGCTGGAGGTGGTGTGGAGGAACAGCCCCTACTGTCTGGGAGCACCTCTGATGAGGGTTCATCTGGTCCTGCCAAAGGGAGGAAGAGGCATATGCGGGGACGGGAGAGGAGGCAATACTCCATTGAGGAGGAACACGAGGATGAGGTGCTGGAGTGGCTGAGAGAGAATGACTATCTGTGGCGGAAGGGACACCGGCTGTACAGGGACACCAAAAGGAAGCAAGCTGCTTGGAGAGAGAAGGCGGAGAGTATGGGATACACTTCGGAGGTGCTCCTCGGCTGGTGGAAGCACATGCACACCTGGTACGGGAAGCTGCACCAGAAGAAATCTGGCCAGGCCACGGTTAAGCTGAAGGACAGAGAGACCTACGTCATGGTCAGATGCAGCTTCATGGAGGGTGAGATCCACCACCGAGGAGCACCAGCAGCCCCTCTCACTACCCTCTGTCTCCAGCAGCCTGCTGAGAGCCAGTCCTCTTCTGGCCGAGAGTCAGTTCCTGTCTCCAGGCAGGTTTCTGTGGAGCGTGCCATGGTGGAGAACCCACGGACAGCTGTTGTAACAGTGTTGGAGTGCGTGGAGGATTCCCTGCAGCGGAGGGAGAAAGGAGACGGCACGTCCACCACAGCCTCTACCCGCATCCACCCCCAGCTCCACCTCCATAGAAAGGCAGAGAGCCAGACAGGAGGGGCAGAGCCACACTGTCCTGCTGGAGATCAGGGACATCATCCTCTCTCAGCTGGTCCACACCGACATAGATCTCCTCTCTCAGCTGGTCCACACCGACTCCTCATCCTCCAACCGCAAGCCCTTCCTCACCTATGTCAACCAGACCCTCACGGACATGGCGAAACCCCAGTATCAGGGGGTGAAGGACCAGATCACCGAGCTGCTTCACAACCCTCCAGGCCCAGATGAACCTGCTCCCACCCAGTCCAGGTCTGCTCCTCCACCCCAGGTGATGTCCCTCCCATTCCAAGGCTTTCCACAGACCCTCACCTACCAGGGCTACGGCTACCAGGAGCTCCAGCAGCACAGGCAGCAGCCCTTCCCAGTCCAGGCACAGAGTCATCGGGCGACACCCTTGCCACAGGTTCCAATGATGCCACAGATGCCACCCATGCCAACGATGCCACCCATGCCAACGATGCCACCCACGCCACTGATGCCACCCACGCCACCGATGCCACCAATGCCAGTCCTCACCCAGCTGCAGACCAGACAGTCCCACTACACTGCTCCTTCCTCCATGCCATGTGGTGTCAGCCCCAGTACCAAGGACAGATGTAGTGAGGCCGGATTTGGCAGTGAGGTGGAGGAAGGAGCAGTGTAGTGGGACTGTCTGGTCTGCAGCTGGGTGAGGACTGGCATTGGTGGCATCGGTGGCGTGGGTGGCATCAGTGGCGTGGGTGGCATCGTTGGCATGGGTGGCATCGTTGGCATGGGTGGCATCTGTGGCATCATTGGAACCTGTGGCAAGGGTGTCGCCCGATGACTCTGTGCCTGGACTGGGAAGGGCTGCTGCCTGTGCTGCTGGAGCTCCTGGTAGCCGTAGCCCTGGTAGGTGAGGGTCTGTGGAAAGCCTTGGAATGGGAGGGACATCACCTGGGGTGGAGGAGCAGACCTGGACTGGGTGGGAGCAGGTTCATCTGGGCCTGGAGGGTTGTGAAGCAGCTCGGTGATCTGGTCCTTCACCCCCTGATACTGGGGTTTCGCCATGTCCGTGAGGGTCTGGTTGACATAGGTGAGGAAGGGCTTGCGGTTGGAGGATGAGGAGTCGGTGTGGACCAGCTGAGAGAGGAGATCTATGTCGGTGTGGACCAGCTGAGAGAGGATGATGTCCCTGATCTCCAGCAGGACAGTGTGGCTCTGCCCCTCCTGTCTGGCTCTCTGCCTTTCTATGGAGGTGGAGCTGGGGGTGGATGCGGGTAGAGGCTGTGGTGGACGTGCCGTCTCCTTTCTCCCTCCGCTGCAGGGAATCCTCCACGCACTCCAACACTGTTACAACAGCTGTCCGTGGGTTCTCCACCATGGCACGCTCCACAGAAACCTGCCTGGAGACAGGAACTGACTCTCGGCCAGAAGAGGACTGGCTCTCAGCAGGCTGCTGGAGACAGAGGGTAGTGAGAGGGGCTGCTGGTGCTCCTCGGTGGTGGATCTCACCCTCCATGAAGCTGCATCTGACCATGACGTAGGTCTCTCTGTCCTTCAGCTTAACCGTGGCCTGGCCAGATTTCTTCTGGTGCAGCTTCCCGTACCAGGTGTGCATGTGCTTCCACCAGCCGAGGAGCACCTCCGAAGTGTATCCCATACTCTCCGCCTTCTCTCTCCAAGCAGCTTGCTTCCTTTTGGTGTCCCTGTACAGCCGGTGTCCCTTCCGCCACAGATAGTCATTCTCTCTCAGCCACTCCAGCACCTCATCCTCGTGTTCCTCCTCAATGGAGTATTGCCTCCTCTCCCGTCCCCGCATATGCCTCTTCCTCCCTTTGGCAGGACCAGATGAACCCTCATCAGAGGTGCTCCCAGACAGTAGGGGCTGTTCCTCCACACCACCTCCAGCAGCAGCACCAGCAGGATCATCATCATCATAATCATCATCATCATCATCACCAGCAGGATCATAATCATCATCATCAGCAGCAGCAGCAGCAGCAGGATCATCATCATCAGCAGCAGCAGCAGCAGCAGGACCAGCAGGACCAGGATCTGCAGCAGCAGAGTAAGGACCAGCAGCACCAGCAGCATGAGCAGGACCAGGAGCATGAACAGGATCAGGAGCACGAGTAGGACGAGCAGGACGAGCAAGACCAGGAGCATGAGCAGGACGAGCAAGTCCAGGAGTACGAGTAGGACGAGAAGGACCAGCAGGACGAGGAGCAGCTTCAACAGGGTACGCACCAGCAGAAGCACCATCGCCAGGAGCAGCTTCAGCAGAGTAAGCACAAGCAGAAGCACCACTGCCAGGAGCAGCCTCAGCAGAGTAAGCATGAGCAGAAGCACCACCGCCAGAAGCAGCATCATCAGCTCCTCCAGAATCTGAAGCAGCAGAAGCCCCAGCAGAAGCAGAGTCAGGGATAGGGGGTGGCGGGGTGGCCCTGTCCCTCTTGCCAGGGATGGCGGCATGTTGCTGCTTTCTCTTCTTCCCCATGGTTGTGGGGTTGCTAGCTGGCAGGGAGGATGGCAGGGAGGCTGGCAGGCAGCCAGGCACCAAGGCTGGCAGACAGGCTGGCAGGAAGCCTGGCAGGAAGGCTGGCAGGAAGCCTGGCAAGAAGGCTTGAAGGCAGGCAGGCACCAAGGCTGGCAGGCAGACTGGCTGGCAGGGAGGCTGGAAGGCAGGCTGGCAGGGAGGCTGGCAGGCAGGCAGACAGCAAGGCTGGGAGAGAGGGTGGCAGCAAGGCTGGCAGGCAGGCAGAAAGCAAGGCTGGCAAGGAGGCTGGCAGGAAGGCTGGCAGGCAGGCATGCAGGCAGGCATGCAGGCAGGGCAGGCTGGCAAGGCACTTGATGTGTCTGGAGGCAGGTCTTTCCTCTGAATGGTGACCTACTTCCGACCTGCTTCCCTTTATATCCGCGGGGCTTATGCAATGCATCCCCCCCGAATGTGCAATTAATGCTCGGCATCCGTTAGGCTTCTGCTGTGGATCCGCTAAGCTTCTGCTCTGCATCCGCTTCATCCGCTGTGCATCCGCTGTGCATCCACTTCATCCGTTCCGCGTCCGCTCTGCATCCGCTGTATCTGTTCCACGTCCGCTTTGCTGAGGTCCTCCGGAAGCCTTGCAGATGTGCCATCAGCTCCCATCCACTTCCATCCGCTGGGCTTCTGTTCCACATCCGCTTTCCATCTGCTCTGCGACCTCCCCGCATGCGTTCCTTTCCGTGTTATCAGCTCTGGTTATGCAAATTTTTGCCCCTTTGGAGAGCGGATAACAACGGATGGAACATTTTTCTCGTCCGTTGTGTCCTTTTTACTAACGTTTTGCATCCGTTGGGCAGTGTGACAGGGCCTTAACCAACACATATTTCATGTACAAAGGACAAAGATACAAGCAAATTGAAGGAGCCCCTATGGGATCACCACTGTCACCCGTCACTGCAAACCTGTTCATGGAAGAATTCGAATCCAGAATACAACTTGGATAGCTGAAACTGAAACCACTTACAAAAATGAAAAACTCTTAAAGAAACTAAAAAAATTAGAACATGACAAGAAAACCCCCAACAACTCACAACAACACCTGAAACAATTAGTATATAACGTTTCCAACAGAGAACTCACCAAAACAGAAACAGATCTCCTAACCAAAGGATTTAATTATGCCAAAGCACCCAAAAAAATCCCCACAGAATCCATCATATGTGCAGTAGAATCCAGCCTAACCAAATTAAATACAGATGAAGCTGACAGAATAAGACACCAGGTTACTCACATCTTATGCACAGCCAAACCACCAAAAAATAAGTTGCAAAAAGATGAATTCAGAGCACTACAAACCCTGAAAAATGATAACAGCATAATAATACTCCCAGCAGACAAAGGGAATGCCACAGTAGTAATGGATAGAAAAGACTACGAAACAAAATTGACAGACCTACTCCAAGACTCCACATACAAACCTATAAACACAGACCCAACCACATATCTAGAAAAATTAACCAAGAAGAAAATTATAACCAGCCACATAAGCAAAGAAATCCAACAGACGATCATCCCAAGAGAAAAATCTTCTAGATGCCCTAAATTATATGGCCTCCCAAAAATACACAAAGAAGGCATACCTCTCAGACCCATAGTCAGCTCCAAAGGAGCACCATTACAAAACCTAGCTAAACACTTAGCAAAACAATTACAGCCCCATGCTGAAACCGCAACTTCATATGTACAAAACTCATACCACTTCTTAGAAATGATCAAAGATCTACACGTGGAACAAGAAGATCTGCTTGTAAGTTTCAACGTGGTTTCACTATTCACTCAAGTCCCGATAAAAGAAACTCTTGAAATCATCAAAAATAAATACCAACCAGCTAAAGACCTCATGGAACTAACAGAACACTGCCTAACCAACACATATTTCATATACAAAGGACAAAGATACAAGCAAATTGAAGGAGCCCCTATGGGATCACCACTGTCACCCGTCATTGCAAACCTGTTCATGGAAGAATTCGAATCCAGAGCCCTGGATAATGCCACCCACAAACCCAAACTATGGCTAAGATACATCGATGACACATTTGTGATTTGGCCCCATGGAAAAGAAAACCTAAACAATTTCCTAACACACCTCAACAGCACACACCCCAAAATCAAGTTCACCATGGAAACGGAAATAAACAAACAGCTACCATTGCTAGATGTACTAATCTACAAAAGAACAGATGGCACACTGGGACACACCATATACCAGAAGAAAACACACACCAACCGCTACCTCAACGCCCAATACTACCACCACCCAGCACAGATAAATTCCGTGGCCAAAACACTAATTACCAGAACCAAACGCCTGGCAGACAAGACACATATAAAGACTGAACTATGCACCCTGACTAAAGTATTGACAGCCAACGGCTTCCACAAAAACAAAATCACCAGCTTGATCCACAAAAACACACCAAGACATAACAGAGACCTAGAAGATCAACAGACCTATGGAACAGCTGTCCTGCCCTACATAAGAGGTACTACAGACAAAATCAGTAAGATACTACACAGGCATCACATCAAGACTGCCTTCAAAACAGATAAAAATATAGCAGCCATCCTTAAAAACCCCAAAGACAAAATTGACCTGGAAAACCAAGGCATATACGAAGTTCCCTTTGCATTGTGCCCGGCCACATACATTGGACACACCAATAGAAGAATAAGTACCCACCTGGATGAACACAAAAATGCAGTAAAAAAGCTGGAACACACCTCCTCACTAGTCCAACACATGAAAGCCACAGGTCACAGCATCAACTTCAGTGGCACTAAAACCCTAGCCACTGTAGAAAACCCCAGCCACAGAATCATCAAAGAAGCCATAGAGATTGAAAAAAGACCTGAAAGCATGAATAGAAGAGATGATTCCACCAGACTGTCAATCATTTGGAAGCCTGCACTCTCAAATAGAAAGATCTCCACACCACAAGCCAGGCAAACTCCTGGGCACAAACAGACTCCCGCTGATACTTCCAGCTCAAACACCCCCCCACCAGGCACCCAGATGAATCCTGGCTTCCTAATAGATAATAGCCATCCTTTCACATGAATCCAAGCTGCAGTGAAAGCCTCCAGTGCAGGAGCAGAGTGTTGCCAGCCAATCAAAGCCACAAAACAGACAGAAGAAACCAGAAACACCAATCAAACAAACTCCAAGTCCAATAAACACAGACCAAGACTCCCCACCAATCAGGATGTTGAAAAAAACATTCTGCCACAATAATAGGCTAGCCTCAAATTTAAAACCAACTGCTGTGAGACCCTGACCCACATACAAACTCTATACAGAAGCCTGATGATGGCAGATGAGATTCTGCTGAAACGTTGCTACAACTTTAAAAGCACTACAATGACGTGGAATAATACCCAAAGGAAGCTGAACAGCACACATGTAAGTACCCGCGAAAACTTAAAAAAACAAATATATATATATAATTTTGGTGAATATACTTAATAGAAATAGAAAATCTGGTTTTGCAGCTGTATCATCTGCAAACTGACTTCTACTGATGGAAAACCATGAAAATATAATGTAAAATAGGCTCCCTCTGATGTGCCATATCATGATAGACCTTCTTGATTATAAATTGAGAAGCTTGATAGCGAAGGTTGGATAAAAGGCTCCTTGATGTTCTCTGAGCTTGTTTGTTTTCTTGCAGAAGTTTCATTATCCAAAGTAAGTAACTTCATCATGCTAGTAAGAAATGAAGTTTGCTGTTAGTTTATATTCTGGTGGCTTGCCTGTTAGTGTTGGTGGAGGTGATCTTAGAGATTCTTTGATTGAGTTGTTTGCTTTTGGGTTCTTTGGCAGTTTCTTGAGTGGGTATTGCTTAGTTGATTGTTGATCTAATGTTAACCTTGGAGTTAATCTATGCTGATGTGGTTGCTGATTGCTGGTGGAGAGGTGCTTAGGTTCCCTTTTGTCTGGTTGGTTGTCTCTTGTGCTTAGTTATAGTTGTTATTAATATCTATATTTCTATTGCTGGGTGATTTTTTCAGAGTGCCAGGTTTCTAGAAATTCCCTAGGATTTTTGAACTTGGCTCAGTCTAGGATGGTCACATTTTCCCAATTAAAACTATGGATAAATCTGTCTATAGATAGTGAAATTAAAGAATTTTCACCATGTCTTCTGACTACCAGTTGGTGTTTATAGATGCATTCCGCCAGTCTTCTCCCTGCTTGTCCAACAAAGGGTTGTTGTAGTCCTTGCATTGTATGTTGTAGTTGACTCTTGTTTTTTCTTCTGGAGTTATTGGGTCTTTTGGTCTGCTTAGGGCACAGGGTTCAAACTCAATAGGGTCACAGGATGTATTGTGATGTATCAATGTTTTTTGCCTTTGTGGAGTTGGGGTGGGTGTGGCCTGCATGTGACACATCTGGCCTGTGGGCCACCAGTTTCATACCCCTGGCTTAGGATGTTTTGAAGGACTTTAGTTGGCTTGTTTGCTATGCTGATTTCATGTGGTTGTTGTAGTCTGTTGGTGGTTTCTGACATATTCTTGATGTATGGCAATGTAATTCTTTTTAGGGTTTGTGTTGGTTGGATAAAGCTTGAAAAGCTTGATAGAACTTTTAATTTCAGACAGAATGAACGGTTGGTTTGAATACAGTTAGTCCTCAACTTACAACAGTTCATTTAGTGACCATTCAAAGTTACAACTCTGAAAAAAGTGATTTGTGACAATTTTTCACACTTACAACTATACGATGGTTATGTGATTAAAATTCAGATGACTCATATTTTTATGATGGTTGCAGTATCCCAGGGTCATGTGTTCCCCTTTTGTGACCTTATGACAAGGAAAGTCAATGGGGAAGCCAGATTCATTTAACAGCTGTAATACTAACTTAACAACTGCAGTGATTCATTTAACAACTGGGGCAAGAAAGGTAAAAAAACGGGGCAAAATTAACTTAACAAATGTTTCACTTAGCAACTGAAATGTTGGACTCAACTGTGGTCATAAGCTGAGGACTACAGTCATCATGCTATCGCTGTTCTGCTGCTTCTCACTATTTTAATAGATTAAGTTTCATCTAACTTGTTTCCTGAAAATGCTGATAAATACATATAATTTCCTTTTCCCTTTATTTATAGCTTAATGACACAATTCAACCGCAGCATAAAATGTTTCATTCACAGTTGAAGGTTACAGCAGCATATATTTATTTTCAGCTCACAAAGCCTCGGCCAAATCTTGTGCCACTTTCTGGTTTCTTTTCTAGGGGAAAGCATGTAGAGTCATTGAGCATGGAATCAAGGGCTGTCTTTTAACAATTGTAGGGATTTATATATTTCAACTTTTTCCAGCAGAACTTGCAGTAAATGTAGTAGAACACTCTCAAATGTGTCCTTAATGCTTTGTTTTGTCAAAGAGGCAATCCAGCCTCCTAAGCGAATGGAGTCTTCTTAACCATAAGCAACATTCCTGAATCGCAAAGATTTCTATCTTTGGGGAATCTTACCCACAACTTAGCAGTCCAATAGGAGACATGGGGATGGAGTGACATGGACAATTAATTTTTCTGAGCTTGCAGCTTGAGCCCTCATCAGTGAAAAGGGCAAAGAGATATTTCATGAAGAGGTAATCTGCTTTTTTTCCTCTCTTTCAATCATGCATTTACTTACCAATCCATTTTTAAGGCCAATACTCAGAATATCAAAGGGACAAACAATAGGAATAACAATAAAAAGAAACTAGGAAGGAAGCAATAAGAAATAATAAGGATGACAAACATTAAAGTATGGATGCCAGTTTGTTTGTACATGAGGGAGATATCACCTGCTTGGTAATAGCACTGCCTTTGAAACAGAAAATAAGTTAGCAAAGATAAGGTGATTACCCAACTGAAATATAATTAATAATGCATGGACATAAAGGAACAGAAAAAGAAGATTGGTTTAAGAAGCTTACAGCCACAAAAACTAGCATTTCATTGAACTTCTCCAGAAAATACTGAGTGTATTAAAGTGATCCACCAGAAGATGAAACATTTGTAGCTTGCTACAAATTCTGCTCATTTTTCTGCTTATGAAGTTCTTTAAAGTTTGCCTAATTTTGGTACTCAACTATTTAGCATTAAAGATGCTTCAGTGATTTTTTTCAGATGTTATTTAACATTGAAAAGAAGTTATTGAATGACATAATTCCTGGACATATTAGGATTGAATAAAAATCAGTTGCAAACAGTTCTGTATTAATTTGTCAGCTAAGAGCAGATGCCTCTCTTTTCAAAAGGATTGGAAAACTATGGAAACTGGTTGGGCAAACTGGCTGACAAATTTAGTAGTTTTCCTCACAATGGAAGCAATGAAAATAACATAAATTAATGTCTGGTGGAGATCAGTAGACCTATTAAAAATAAAATAATAATTTCCTGGTCAAATCAGGTATAAATTACATAGATACTGAGAAGATGGTAGTAGTTTTAGTTAAAAGTGTGTACATTAATATTTATTTTGTGTCTTCTTCTAATTAATTATCCATAATCCAATCCATTATCCTCCACTCAGAGACAAACAACCTACTCTCTAACAAATAGTTTGGTTTCAGAAGGAAACTGTGCTGTAACCTGCAACTCTTGCACTGTATAAAAACATATGGACTACACAACTTGATCAGGGCAAAGCAAAAGATGCAACCTCCATAGCCTTTGGTTCAGTGGTGCATGACAAACTACTCCTAAAACTAAGGTCTTATGGTATCTCTGGATACCTCCATAACTGGATAGAAGCATTCCTGTCAAACAGGCAACAAATGGTCAAAATTGGAAGCGTCCTATCAAATCCTGCACCTATCAACAGTGGTGTCCCCCAAGGCAGTGTTCTAGGACCAAATCTCTTCATACTCTATATTAATGACCTCTCTGATTATATTAAGAGCAACTGCATTCTTTTCGCTGACAATGTAAATCTATTCAACCCCACTGACAATGCTGCTACCCTTGAAAAAACTTCGACTATGTGTCAGAATGGTCAAACAAATGGCAACTTCAAATCTCAACAAATAAATGCTCTGTCTTACATACTGGCAAAATAATATCAAAAAATAAAATACAAGCTGAATTGTCAAGACTTTGTTGATGACAAAAACTTTGTCAAGGACCTTGGAGTACTCATCTCTAATTATCTAAGTGCTAGAGCCCACAGTAACTACATAGCCAAAAAGGCATTAAGAGTTGTTAACCTAATCCTATGTAGCTTTTTCTCCGGTAATATCACTCTATTAACTAGAGCGTATAAAACATTTGCTAGACCAATACTTGAATACAGCTCATCAGTCTACACCCCGCATTATATATCTGATATTAATACAATTGAGAAAGTCCAGAAATATTTTATGAGAAGAATCCTCCACTCCTCTACTCATAGCAGAATACCTTATGCCACCAGACTTAAAATTTTAGACCTACGATGCCTTCGATTCGATCTAAGTATTGCATATAACATTATATATTTCAATGTCCTACCTATCAATGAATACTTCAGCTTCAACCAAAACAATACAAGAGCACAAAATTGATATAAACTAAAGATAATCCATACCAAACTTGATTTCAGGAAATACGACTTCAGAAACAGAGTGGTCAATGTCTGGAATATTCTTCCTGACTCTGTGGTTTCTTCCCCAAACCCCCAATCTTCAACAGTAGACTGTCTAACTACTGACCTTACCCTTTCCTAAAGGGCCTGTCACATAGGCCGACGGATGCAAAATGTATGTAAAAAGGACACTGCGGACGAGAAAATGTTCCATCCATTGTTATCCGCTCTCAAAAGTACCCCGAATTTGCACAAGCAGAGCGGACAACAATGGAAAGGAAGGGACGGGGGGAGGACATAGCCAGGATGGAAAACGGATGCTCCACGGAAGCCTAGCAGATGGAAGCGCAGATTGGCACATCCACAGGGCTTTTGGGGGAGCACAGCGAAGCGGACGTGCAACGGAAGGAACGGATGCAGAGCGGATGCAGAGCAGATGAAGCGGATGCAGAGCGGAAGCCTAGCAGAAGCCTAGTGGATGCCTAGCGGATGCAAAGTGTTCACTGCATTGCATCAGCCCCGCAGACATAAAGGGAAGCAGCTTGCAAGCAGGTCACCATTCAGAGGAAAGACCTGCTGTCAGACACAGCTCCAGCCAGCCAACCAGCCAGCCTACAACCATGGGGAAGAAGAGAAAGCCTCTACCATCTGCTGCCAGCCCTGGCAAGAAGGGCAGGGCCACCATCCCACCCCCTGGCCCTGACTCTGCTTCTGCTGGGGCTTCTGCTGCTGGGGCTGACTCTTCTGGTGCTGGAGCTTCTGCTGGCGCTGCTCCTGGTGCTGGGGCTTCTGCTGGGGCTTATTCTGCTGACGCTGCTCCTGGTGCTGGTGCTTCTGCTGGTGCTTACTCTGCTGGCACTGCTCCTGGTGCTGGTGCTTCTGCTGGTGCTTATTCTGCTGGCACTGCTCCTGGTGCTGGGGCTTCTGCTGGGGCTTACTCTGCTGGCGCTGCTCGTGGTGCTGGTACTTCTGCTGGTCCTGCTGGTGCTCCTGGTCCTGCTGGTGCTTATGGTGCTCCTGGTCCTGCTGGTGCTCCTGGTCCTGCTGGTCCTGCTGGTGCTTCTGGTGTTTACTCTGCTGCTGGTGCTGCTGGTGGTCCTGGTGCTGCTGGTGCTGCTAGTGCTTCTGGTGCTTCTGGTCCTGCTGGTCCTGCTTTTGCTGCTATTGTTGTTGCTGCTGCTGCTGCTGGTGTGGTGAAGCAGCCCCTACAACCTCGAAGCCCCTCTGATGAGGGCCTAGATGGCCCTGCCAGAGGGAGGAAGAGGCATACGCGTGAATGAGAATGGGAGAGGAGGCAATACTCCATCAAAGAGGAACATGAGGATGAGGTGCTGGAATGGCTGAGGGAGAACGAGTATCTTTGGCGGAAGGGACACAGGCTCTATCGAGACACCAAAAGGAAGCAGGCTGCTTGGAGAGAGAAGGCGGAGAGCCTGGGCTACACTTTGGAGGTGCTCCTCAGCTGGTAGAAGCACATGCATACTTGGAAAGGGAAGCTGCACCTCAAGAAATCTGGCCAGGCCACGGTCAAGCTGACGGACCAAGAGACCTACATGATGGCCAAGTGCAGCTTCTTGGAGGGTGAGATCCGCCACTGAGAAGCAGCCCCTCTCACAACCCTCTCTCTCAGGCAGCCCGCAGAGAGCCAGTCCTCTTCTGGCCAAGAGTCAGCTCCTGTGTCCAGGCAGGTATCTGTGGAGCATGCCATGAAGGAGACCCCCCCGACAGCTGCATTCCCCATGACGGAGCGCGTGGAGGACCCCCTGACACAGTGGGAGCAAGGAGAGGGCACTTCCACCAGCGACCAACCCACATCCACCCCCAGCTCCACCACCACAGAAAGCAGGCAGAGAGCCAGACCGGAGGGGCAGAGCCACACTGTCCTGCTGGAAATCAGGGACACCATCAAAAGCAGCGTAGATCTCCTCTCTCAGCTGGTACACACCAACATCCCATCCTCCAACTGCAAGCCCTTCCTCACCTACATCAACCAGATCCTCATGGACATGTCCAAATCACAGTACCAGGTGATTAAGGACAGGATCACCGGTCTTCTTCACAACCCTCCAGACCCAGCTGAACCTGCTCCCACCCAGTCCAGGTCTGCTCCTCCACCCCAGGTGATGTCACAGCCCTTCCAAGACTTTCCACAGCCCCTCACCTACCAAGGCTACAGCTACCAGGAGGTCCAGCAGCACAGGCAGCCCTTCCCAGTCCAGGCACAGGTACGTCATACGCCACTGGTGCAACCGATGCCACTGATGCCACTGAAGCCACCAATGCCACCGACGCCACCGATGCCACCCACACCACAGATGCCACCCATACCACATATGCCACCCACGCCTCACCCCGCTCAGCTGCTGACCAGACAGCCCCACTACACTCCTCCTCCCTCCACCCCACAGCCAAGCCCGGCCTCAGAACATCTGTCATCGGTATTGGGACTGACACCCCATGTCCTGGAGAAAAGGGCTCTCAACATCATGGGACTGAGACAGCTCTCTGAGAGCTTCCTTCACACACCATCCCCTGTTGTCCTCTCGGGGCCAGGCACCCCAATGGTGCCTCAGACCAGCACTCCAGCAGCAGCCACCTCCACAGCACCTGGACCCTTCACACCTGAGACTATGGGCACGCCTCAGACTGACTGAGAAGAGTGCCAGAGACTGGGTGGCTGCCTATTGACTTTATCTTTGCTTGGGACACTTGGGTCATTTTGCTTTTACAGCTTTTTATTAAGAAAGATTATCTTTGCTTCACACACTTGCTTCATTTATTTTATTAAATAAAGTCTTGGTGGAAACTTTTAGAAATGATTTAAGCCTTTGCATGCTTGTGGGATGGGTAAGGATAGCTGTGGGATGGGTAATAGCTGTGGGATAGATAAGCCTCCAGTGCAAGCATAGTGGGACTGTATGGTCCACCCTCGCAGGTGCCACACCTATGGCCCTTTATTATCAATAACAATTTCATCATTGATCCACACATTTCAACATAAACACAACTCTTTATTAAATGCCCTGTTCATTGTAGGGCCACTCAACATACATGGCCCAATCTCATCCGTGTGATGAGACAGGCTGAAGGAAGCATCCATTAATCATCTATCATCCTGTCTTGCCACTCCACTGCTCCAGCTGGGGAGTTGCACCAATGTTTCAGGAGGTTGCACTGCTTCTTCCCTTCACGTGAGGCTCTGTTAGGGCCTTGCACATCCTGAGTGTCTATCAGGTTTCGCCCTTGCCTCCATTCCCCAGGCTCCATGTCCCCATTGCCTTGTTGGAGGTCCACGAGCCTGTTCTGCAAGACTGGGTAGCAGGTGCCCATGAGATTGTGCAGGATGCAGCAAGCTTCCATGATCCTCCTCACAGTCTCTGGGCAATGCTGCATGGTGGTGAGAAGTACCTGGACTAAATAAATGAATGAATGAATGAATGAATGAATGAATGAATGAATGAATGAATGAATGAATAATGTTCTTAAAATTTGGCAATACCATAATTCTAATTGTCCAATAATAATTGAGAATTATT
Source organism: Laticauda colubrina (assembly GCA_015471245.1). NCBI lineage: Eukaryota > Metazoa > Chordata > Lepidosauria > Squamata > Elapidae > Laticauda > Laticauda colubrina. The sequence goes on along the minus strand of BLBF01000017.1, from coordinate 9,519,615 downwards.
CATTGAATGGAGGATTCAGGTGTAACATAAAAACAAATAATTGCTGAAAGTGAGAAGAGCTGAATGTTCACATTAAAATAGTTTAGTAAAATAAAAGGATGTAAAAGATGTCAAAAGAATTGGCCAACTAGATTGTTTATAGAAGTTATTTGGGAGACAGTTTGTTCTGTCAAACTTACCTAAGTTTGAATCACTGCTAAACTTGACCATGTATTGCTTTTATATGGGTTTGTCATTTAAAATGATTAAAATATAACTCTTTGATAAAAAATTGGCTATATTATCAAATTCAATTGAAATTGTCATTATGGTTATTGAAAACTTTTTTGTTTCAAGTTATATTTGATTCTCATCTGAATTAATTGAACTAATTGTTCACTACTATAAAGATGCAATACATATGCATGGTTTTAATTTCATTTTTCATAAGTTATTTTAATATCAGGTGGCAGAGTCTTGCGATGGCCTAGAACTGGAGCCCAGGATGCTGTGAATTCAATTCTAGGTAGAGGTAGATATTTCTCTCTCTGGGCACAATGAGAATATGTCTACTGAACAAAACTCTGCATTGGTGACAGGAAGGGCATCTGGCCATTAAACAGTCTGCTAGCTCCATTCAGTTGCCCAGACTCTACCCTGCAAAGGAGTATGAGGTCATTAAAATATTACTACTACTACTACTACTACTACTACTACTACTACTACTGTTGTTATTATTATTATTGTTATTATTGTTATTGTCATTATTATTATTGTTATTATTGTTATTATTGTTGTTATTGTTATTATTGTTGTTATTGTTATTGTTATAGATGGCAAGCCTCAGCTGATACTGGCTGTATTTGAAAAAACTAAACAAGGTTGACCTTGTTATAACAGGATGTGAGCAAATACTTCTACACCCTGCATTCCCTAGAATATAAGCCACACAGGAAAGTTGGGGGATGTGGGAGGCATTTTGGAAATCACTTATTTTTCTGCAAAAAATAATGCCTATCTTGACTTTTCCATATCATCAACAGGAATTGTACTTAAATCAGTGAAACTTTCACTTTTATGCAGCTTTGAAAATGAAGATTAGAAACTTGCAGAGGGAGTGGGAGACAGAGATCATAATAACTATTTTTTTAAAGTATTTATTCAAAAGTACAATTATCCTGCAGTTTATATTGGAAAGACTACATGAAAATGGGTGCTGCTAAAATACACAGAAAAAAATTCATGAAATTGCAAAAATACCCAGGCAATGGATATTCTGAGTTACTTTTGAGAGGAACATTTGACATCTGAAAACAAGTCCTTTTTGCCTGCGAAAAGAGTCCAGGATGGAATGAATAAGTGTAGAAGCTTTATAAATCAGCAGAGCAAAGATCTTTTGGCTGAAAAACATTTGAGTAAAAGCTCAATGCTAATTAAATCAGCAGGTGGAATAAGATCCAATATTGAAGACATGGAGTGGAATTATTTTGACAAATAGGCTGGAAATGATCAATTTTAGAATATGAGCCAGTGCAATTTTTAAAATATTGGTGATTACTAAATCATATCCATGTTGGCAACATGGTCAATAAAGCAAGAACTCAAAGCTCAGAATATAAAGACAATTCATTTAATGTTTTATTTCTTTAATGTGTTCCAAATGAGTCACAAACGATGTTCTTTTATTGTGATAGTATCAAATGTATTTATTTAAATAAATTAAATATATGAATACATTAAGAAGTTGATTTTAAAACTTGATGCTAGTAAAAGATGAAGTAAAATGACAAGTTGACTACTAATATGGCCAGTAAATAATAAAATGTTCGTGTAATTCCTTTCTGCATAACATTTCAACAAGCCAAAATATAATAAAAGTATGGATAAAACTAAAAATTAGTGGTCCATGCTAGCACTGACAAATGCACAGCATTTTTTGTATTTATATGTCATTGGGCTAACATATTTGGGTTGCAAACATCTGCCCATCCTCTAGCTCTTTGCTTCTGTCTCACATTCATCTTATTTTTTGCTGCTCAGATAGAAGCACCACTATTTTATAGATTGCTTTAAGAAATTCACAGTGACATCTATTTGTCATATAAACTTATCCTAAGATCAATCATGGTGGCGCAGTGGTTAGAATGCAGTATTGCAGGCTAAGTCCACCCACAATCTGGAGTTTGATCTTGATGGGTTCAAGTTTGACTCAGCCTTCCATCCTTCCAAGGTCAGTAAATGAGGACTCAGATTGTTGGGGGCAATATGTTGACTCTGTAACCACTTAGACAGGGCTCTAAATCATTATGAAGTGGTATATAAATCTAAGTGCTTTTGCTATCATTTTCTTACAAATGCATTATATTGTTGGGTAAGTTCATAACATCTACCAAAAAGCTAAAACCAGTGTAGGAACTGTAACAGTAATGCAAAATGTCTATGGAAATTCTCAGTCATCCAGGACATGGTTGTCTCAAAGGTGCTTTTTCAAGAAGCAACTGGACTTTCTGTTTTTTCTTCGCATACATTTTGCTTCTCATCCAAGAAACTGTTTGAATGAGAAGTGAAACGTCTTCAAAGAAAAATAAAAAAGTCCAGTTGAAAAAGCATATTTGGGACAGTAATGTAAAATATTTCAGTTGCTTTTTAAATTTAATCTCATCAAAACTCGAAGCAAGATAAGATCAAAAACTTGTCTAGATATTCAAGTGAACATTTGGAGAAGAATTAGGTTCCTCTCTGGTTTCTTGGCCTTCATGCATTTGGTGGTTTTTTAGATATTTAAAATTGATCTAGTCCTTAGTGTTCAAATTCGCTGGAGGAAGGTTGAAGAAGAAATAGTCTAAGTAGCTATAGTATACATAGAAGTAGTCTTGCATCAATTGCAATCAATGTATTCACAAGGAGAAAAGTTACATATCTACAACTGTATTTTGATTTATGTTTATGCTGTATTTTTTCTCCAGGACCTCAAGTTGAAGTTTTTAATTTTATGGATGGCTGTGAATTTGACCCCTTTTTCTTCATGTTCTATTAATTATAGTGAATTTATCCATGATTCTCAGATTCTCAGAGTGTTGTGCTAGTGGAAATGGCAAAATATCATCATAGTCTCCGCAAACCGTTGAATACCTGCATGTAGTTAATGAATTGATCCAAATTAGCTAGTTATTTTCATAGGTACATAAGGATTTCATACTGTGCAAATTCAACACTATAATCATTACAACAAATTAATCTCTATAATTTTCTTTCATTATCTAGAAGAATTAATTGCATCTATGATAAATATTGAGAAGTGATCACCTTGCTTGAAAAATGTCATCATATAATCACAAATTAGGGCAAAATGCTGTTTTGGAACTGAATCCAGAGATTAAGTACTTTACATTTCACCATGTACATTTGGTGTACACCAAGTACATTTCACCATCTGCAATTCCACTGGTGTCAATTTTAGCAGCGGAACAAATATATATTTTCTACTGTAAGCCATTGATGAGTACTTAGACATACCAGCTGATAAGCTTCAAAGATTTAAGAGTTTTTATATGACATCTGAATCAGAAACCTATCATTAAAAATATAGCCATGAAATCTAAACTATATATTTTCAGAGAAGATGGTAAATTAAACCTTGAGCATATCATTCATCAATAAGCACAAGCAATAGTTTATGAGCAAATCATTGAAGTATGCTATGATCAGTCTTAATACTGTATGGGTCAGTAAGATCCAAGGTTGGTAATTCTAATGGCCTTCTGGGAAATAATTAGAATAAGAAATATATTTATGTGTCTTCTGTTATAGCACTGAAAATAAACCCAGAAAAGATAATTATTATTTTTTTTACAAAAACTGCTTGTCCCAAATACTTAATATTTGGAATAGATCACTAAATAGATAGTATTAGTTTGTTCCCATGTTCTAAAATAATATTTGATCACCTAAAGTTATTTATATTTTGACATTATTTATCATTGGATTTATTGGATTTTTATCTAGCCTTAACTGATTTATTTCCAAAAATTTGTAAGGCAGAGCTGTCAAACTGCCAGCCCATGAGCTGGATGCGTCACATGCTGGCCACACTAATGTTTCGCGAAGGGAAAAAAAGCCCTGATACATCACGTGATGCCACCATGACCATAGGAGTTGGACACCCCTGTTGTCAGGCATCGGTAACAGATTTTTAAGATTACCTATATATCCTAGAATTTTCAAGAAAAAGTGGGTGTGAGAAAATAGGTGAATAAAAATTCAATATTCAATCTGGCTGTCTGACAAACCAACCATAGAATAGGAGAATATCAAAAAACATCAGAGCTGAAAATTAAAATGAAAGGTTATGGAATAAACTGTCTGTGCATTCCAATGGGAATCAGCATATTGAGTGCCATACAAAAAATCTTGGACAGCACGTACAAAATCTGTGTATTGACAAAAAAGCAATGCATGTCCTTTCTTTCCTTATTTAATGATGGGTTAGCCTATCCTAAATTGTACTGCTGGGCAAATATGCAGTACTATTGCAAAATAAATTCACTGTGGCATTTTATAGTAGAAAATCTTTTTTTTTTTTTTTTGCAAATTTTGCAAATTGCCTTAATAAAGTAATTAATCACCATTAGTATATTAGGTTCTGGACCTCATTCCTTATAATTCACCCCAACTGCACCACAATGTATTTATATAGATTTGCAATGTTTCATGAATCTAATGAAATACAATTAAGTTAGTGTATGTTTTACTATTAATAAAACATTAATCTTTAAAATGTTTTTTTTAATTGTTTACTATAACTATGCTTTTCCAAATTCTCTTCCCAAATTTCTCCCCTACTTTCCAGAAGTGATATATGATTATTAATGAGAAGGTGTTTTGAACTAAAACTTTCCAATTAAGCTCACTGAGCAGTTATATTACTTTGCCTTGTTTTGCCTTCAAGTTGCAATTGATTTTAAATTTAAGCTCCTTAAACAGCTAATGGATACATTCTAAAACTGTTGTGGGTTTAATACATTTTTTAATTACTTGGCTATAGTACAATTGATACCAATCATTGTTGATATTGTCAATATCATTGTTATTAGGTTAATTGCAGTTCAGTTACAATTTGTCAAATGCTAGGAATTTTTACACATAACAAAGGTCTAAAGCCCATGTCACACTGGCCAACGGATGCAAAACGGACACAACGGACGAGAAAAATGTTCCATCCATTGTTATCCGCTCTCAAAAGGGGCAAAAATTTGCATAACCAGAGCGGATAACACGGACGCGGGGAGGACGCAGGGCGGATGGAAAGCGGATGCGGAACAGAAGCACAGCAGATGGAAGCAGATGAGAGCGGATGGCGCAACCGCAGGGCTTCCGGGGGGCCTCAGCGAAGCAGACGCGGAACGGATACAGCGGATGCCGAACGGATGCCGAACAGATGAAGCGGATGCACAGCGGATGCACAGCGGATAAAGCGGATGCACAGCGGAAGCCTAGTGGATGCACAGCAGAAGCGGAACGGATGTCGCACATTAATTGCTCATGCGGGGGGAAGTATTACATAAGCCCCCCGGATATAAAGGGAAGCAGCTCGCACGTGGCCAGCACTCTGAGGAAAGACCTGCTGCTGGACACTTCGAGTTCCTTGCCTGCCCTGCCAGCCTGCCTTCCAGCCAGCCTTGGTGCCTGCCTGCCTGCCTGCCTTCCTGCCAGGCTTTCTGCCAGCCTTCCTGCCAGCCTTCCTGCCAGCCTTCCTGCCAGCCTTCCTGCCAGCCTTGGTGCCTGCCAGCCTCCCTGCCAGCCAGCAACCCTACAACCATGGGGAGGAAGAGAAAGCCTCAGCAACCTGCCACCATCCCTGGCAAGAGGGACAGGGCCAACCTCCCGCCCCCTGCCCCTGACTCTGCTTCTGCTGGGGCTTCTGCTGAAGCTGCTCCAGGCGGTGGTGCTTCTGCTGTTGCTTACTCTGTTGAAGCTGCTCCAGGTCTTGCTCATCCTGCTCGTGCTCCTGGTCCTGCTCGTGCTCCTGGTCCTGCTCGTGCTCCTGGACTTGCTGGCCCTGCTGGTGCTTACTCTACTGCTGCTGATCCTGGTCCTGGTGTTCCTGCTGCTGCTGCTGCTGCTGCTGCTGCTGATGATGATGATGATTATGATCCTGCTGGTGAGGATAATGATGCTGATTATGATCCTGCTGGTGAGGATGATAATGATGATGATGATGATGATGATCCTGCTGCTGCTGCTGCTGGTGGTGGTGTGGAGGAGCAGCCCCTACTACCTGGAAGCCCCTTTGATGAGGGCCCATCTGGTCCTGCCAAAGGGAGGAAGAGGAGGCAATACTCCATTGCGGAGACGCACGAGGATGAGGTGCTGAAGTGGCTGAAAGAGAATGACTATCTGTGGCGAAAGGGACACCGGCTGTACAGGGACACCAAGCAGAAGCAGGCTGCTTGGAGAGAGAGGGCAGAGAGTATGGGTTACACTTCGGAGGTGCTCCTTGGCTGGTGGAAACATATGCACACCTGGTACGGGAAGCTGCACCTGAAGAAATCTGGCCAGGCCACTGTGAAGCTGACAGACAGAGAGACCTACGTCATGGCCAGGTGCAGCTTCCTGGAGGGTGAGATCCACCACCAAGGAGCACCAGCAGCCCCTCTCACTACCCTCTCTCTCTGGCAGCCTGCTGCCACCCAGTCCTCTTCCGGCCGAGAATCAGTCCCTGTCTCCAGGCAGGTTTCTGTGGAGCGTGCCATGGCGGAGAACCCGTGGACAGGTGTGGTAAGCATGGTGGAGTGCGTAGAGGACTCCCTGGTGCGGTGGGAGAAAGGAGACATTGAGTCCACCACAGTCCTAGCCGCATCCACCCACCCCCCCAGCTCTGCCTCCGCAGAAAGGCAGAGAGCTGGACAGCTGGAGGGGCAGAGCTACAATGTCCTGCTGGAGATCAGGGACACCATCTGGACCAGCATAAATCTCCTCTCTCAGCTGGTCCACACCGAGTCCTCATCCTCCAACCGCAAGCCCTTCCTCACCTATGTCAACCAGACCCTCAAGGAATGGCGGATCCACAGTACCAGCAGGTGAAGGACTGGATCACCAAGCTGCTTCACAACCCTCCAGACCCAGAGGAACCTGCTCCCACCCAGTCCAGGCCTGCTCCTCCACCCCAGGTGATGTCCCTCCCATTCCAAGGCTTCCCACAGGCCCTCACCTACCAGGACTACGGCTACCAGGAGGTTCAGCAGCACAGGCAGCAGCCCTTCCCAGTCCAGGCACAGAGTCATTGGGCGACACCGTTGCCACCTGTTTCACTGATGCCACCGATGCCACCCATGCCAATGATGCCACTGATGACAGCGATGGCACCCACGCCAGTCCTCACCCAGCTGCAGAGCAGACAGCCCCGCTACACTACTCCTTCCTCCACCCCACAGCCAAGCCCGGCCTCAGTACATCTGTCATCAGTACTGGGGCTGACACCCCATGGCATGGAGGAAGGACCTCTCAGCATCGCGGGGCTGAGCCAGCTGTCCGAGAGCTTTCTCAACACACCCTCCCTTGTTGTCCTCTCGAGGCCAGGCACTCCAGCACCACCCACCACCACAGCACTTGGACCCTTCACCACTGAGACTGGGCACAACTCCGAGTGACCAAGAAGAGTGCCAGAGACCGGCTAGCTGGCTACCTGTGGACTTTATTTGGACACTTGACTTGGGTCATTTTTTTTTTACAGCTTGTTGTTCAATAAAATTTATCTTTGATTCACACACTTGCTTCATTGCTTTTTTTTAATAAAGTCTTGGTGGAAACTTTTATAATTGGCTTAAGCCTTTGCAAGCTTGTGGGATGGGTTAAGATAGCAGTGGGGTGGGCAGGGATACCTGTGGAATGAGCAGGGATACCTTTGGGATGGGTAATAGCTGTGGGATAGATAAACCTCCAGTGCAAGCATAGTGGGACTGTTTGGTCCACCCTCCCAGGTGCCACACCTATGGCCCTTTATTATCAATAATAATGTAATCAATCATCCACACATGTCAACACAAACACAACTCTTTGTTAAACGCCCTGTTCATTGTAGGCCCACCCAACATACATGGCCCAATCTCATCCGTGTGATGAGACAGGCTGAAGGAAGCATCCATTAAGCATCTAACATCCTGTCTTGCCACTCCACCGCTCCAGCTGGGGTGTTGCACCAGTGTTTCAGGAGGTTGCGCTGCTTCTTCCCTTCCTGTGAGGCTCTGTTGTGGCCTTGCACATCCTGAGTGTCGATCAGGTTTCGCCCTTGCCTCCATTCCCCAGGCTCCATGTCCCCATTGCCCTGTTGACGGTCCACGAGCCTGTTATGAGATTGTGCAGGATGCAGCAAGCTTCCACGATCCTCCTCACGGTCTCTGGGCGATACTGCATAGTGGTGAGAAGTACCTGGAACCTGTTGGCCAGGATGCCAAAGGCGTTCTCCACCACCCTCCTTGCCCTGGACAGCCTGTAGTTGAAGATCCTCTCTTCATGGGTCAGGAGTCTGGAAGTGTATGGCTTCATGAGGTAGGTTCTGAGGGAGAAGGCGTCATCCCCCACGATGAAGTAGGGCACATCTTACATGTCGTTGGGCAGGGGGTCTGGATCTGGGAAGCCCACGATGAGGTTGCCTTCCAGCCCCTCCTTGAGGTGACTGGCGTTGTGTACCTGGACATCTGAAGATGAGCCATTGCCTGAAGCATCGATGTACATGAACTTGTAGTCAGCATCGACCATGGCAAAGAGGATGATGCTGAAGAAGCCCTTGTAGTTGAAATAAGTGGACCCCGACTTGGCTGGAGCTTTGCAGGCCACGTGCTTCCCATCTATGGCTCCAACAGTGTGGGGGAAGTTCCACCTCTGATACCACTGCTCTGCAACTTTCTTCTATCCTTCTTCAGTGGAGGGGCACTGGAGGACCTCCTCCTTGTATTGTTTGATGATGGCCTGCACCACTTCTCTGACCACAATGCTGATGGTGTTGTGTGGCACCCTCCATCCGTACTGCATACTCCTGTAGGTGGTCCCTGAGGCCAGGTGGCACAGAGTGACTGCCATCTTGAGCCCAGGTTCCAGGCTGGGCCGGAAGTTGGTGTTTGCCTTGGTCAACCTGGGTGTCAGCCACTGCACAACTTCATCAAACATGGCTGGCGGCATCCTCATGAAGTTCTGGAGCGCCCGAGTGTCTTCGTTCCTGAGCTCCACCATCAGCTTGTTGTACAGTCCGTACTCTGCTCTTCTCCTGATCAATCTTCAGACCCAGACGCTTCTTGGCCACCTCCTTTTCTTCCCATAGTAGAATTCACAGAGCCTGTAGATGGCTTTGCACTGTTGCAGAAGGGTGGTGGCTGCCAAAAGGACTGTGTTATGATCCACGGTTGACATGACTGGGTGCTGTGGAAGAGGACGAGTCAGATGAAGGCTGCAGAGACCTGCACAGCTGGGCTGTTGGTCTGAAAGTGAGTTGCTCCCCCTTTTTATAGGCATTATAGGTCTCCCTTTGCATCCTTTAGGCATCCTCTAGGCATCCTCTAGGCATCCTGTAGACATCCTTAATATCCGAGATAGGTCCCCTCTGCGAACGTTTTTTCCATTTTAAACGCTTTGTTTCCATGCTGCATCCATTCTGCATCCATTCTGCATCTGTTCCACTTCCTCCCTGCATCCGAGCGGATGCGAGTTGCGCGGATGCGCAGCGGATGCCTAGCGGATATAGCGGATGCGTAACGGATGCGTAACGGATGCGTAGCGGATGCGTAGTGGATGCATAACGGATGAATTGGATACATTTTCCACGCAAAAGTTTTGGGCAGCTCAAAACTTTCTGAGCGGTTGAAATGTCAATAGATGGATGCTGGATGGGTAGAGAGGAAGCAAAACGGAGGCAGTGAGTACATCATGTTAACCAACGGATGGCAAGCTTTTTTGTCCATTTTACATCCTCTTTGCATCCGTTGGTGCAGTGTGACAGGGGCTTATACTTCATTTCTCTTTGCTTGTTTTTTTAATACAGAAAGAACAAAACTGAAATCAAGAAAACACAAAAAGCAAAATTAAACAAATGTAATTAGCTGCTTATTTTTAAATGCGTAGTTTTAAAACAAGTAATCCTAAGGAATGATATATTTTAAATATATATTCAATTTTTTATAAAAATGTATTTGTGTTGTAGAAATCATTATGAGGAATTACTTTATTAGAACTCTTAGGTGTAAAAATAGAAAGCATATTTCAGTAACACAGGCCTCAATTAAAAATATTGGCTGTTCTATTAAGCTTTCAACCAATACTATTTCTCACGTATTACATATTCCAAGAAAAATGCACTTTATTTTCTAGTGTTTTGCTGTTGTAAATTGAGCAGTAGAAAACAAAAATTAACCATATTTTCTAGAAAGATTTTAAATGGTAGAATTTAAATAATTTGGATATGCACCATTCTCCAAATACCATTCATTCTCCAAAAGTCTAAATCTAGAATACTATTGTTGTATAATATATGTGAGATGTGTGTGCATTAATATTTTTCCTATTATGTCTGTCTGGTCTTACTAGTACAGGCAAACACAGCCAGAGGATATGGAGAAGAATCCTGCCAGAAAACAATTTGTGTTCTTGTATTTATATTCCTTCTTTGTACAACAAAGTAGAATAGACAAAAATGCACATGGACAAACATACAAGAAGCTAGGGATGGGTAGATTTACTCCAATAGTTGGTTTCTTTAGTTTGTTGAATAGATCTCAGATTCATTAAAAACATCTCTGCTGAATGGTCATCACAGGCATTTATTAAATTTATCTATTTGATCTGAATCATTCATGAAACTCATTTCAGAGATTTGATTGAGTGAACTTGAAATCAATTTTCCAAAGGGAAGTTGAACATACCAGAAACATATGCTTGCTCAGATTTGGTTGAGAGTGAAATGATACACTAAAATGTATTATGAAAGAGACAGAAAATAAATTTATGCTATTTATTCATTTTGATCATATGAATTATGAAAATGAAATACATTTTTTATACATAATATTTACCTGTGGGGATAAATAAGTTCTAAGTACTAAGTACTTACTACAGTAAGTTCTAAGTTACTGAATCAAATTATCTTAGTACAGAAGTCCAAATTTAAGTATTCCCCTCTGTAGTACCCTTCTGGCAAAAATGGGGTGGGGCGGTTTGCATGCAGCCCCTTGCACCTTGTTTTCACCCTCCATGGCCTCCTGAAGCATTCTGCCAGCTGTTCTGGGCTGTTTTGGGGGGCATTTTTCAGGTCTTTTAGGTGCTGCAGGAGCCATAAAAGATGAAAATGAGGCATGGGAGAGCCACATGCAGCTTGTTTCAGCTGCCAGAGACACTGTGGGCTGGTCCTTTGATATTTCCAGGCTGGCCTCATGGGCTGGATTTAAACACTCTGCAGGCCAGATCTAGCCTGCAGAGTTTGGGCCTTGAGTTTGACACCCCTGTGTTAGTCAAACCTGAGGCCCGTGGGCCGGATGTGGTCTGTGATAAGCCCACACAGGGCCATCCCGGAGATGGCGAGGGACTGGCCCATGTTGCCCCACCCAGGTCCAACTCAGCCACACCCATCCAATCAGCTGCAATGATCAAACCACACCCCTCTGCCCCCCAAAGGGCAAATAAAATCCTGATATAGTCTGCAATGAGATGAAGTTTGAGATCCTTGCCTTATGTGATCTAGCTTGTGGAACTTTCCTCCCTGTTAGAGCCATCTGGCCACATCCTGTTGCCTTTCTGAATCTATCTGAAAATGCTTTGTTCTGGAAGCTTTGAAGCTGGTCATAATGACACAGTGAAATAATTCTGCTGGTAGTTTTTGTTTGTGTATATGTAGGAGAATTTTTTTAATGATGAATAAGCATTTTCAATTGAAAAAAAGGAACTGAAAAATACTTTAAAATATTTTACAAATAGTTCTTATGGTTTTTAATGTTTTGTAAAACATACCAATTTAATAAAAACTGTAATGCTAAGAATTTAATAAAACTACATATTTTCTGTTGGGGAATCAAATTAAATTTGAGTAAATGAAATTAAATTGTGATGGCAACAGAAGCCATGTGTTCTTTGCTCTTTAAAAAGTTATGGCAGTTTGGACTACTTCCTTAAAAAGCTACTGCTATGCATAAGGCTGACATTCTCTGAAGTCATTTTCATGACATCAGGAGATAAAACAATTGCTCTGTGGAAAATCTGTAGGAGTTCTGGTTGCCATTCTTATAAGAACATTGGCTTCCATTTTGCCATATGTCTGTAGGATGTAGAAAGTGATGTTGATGATGCAATCTGTCAAACAATGGTAGCTGAGAAAATAATGGCTATTTGGGACAGTGGACAATGTGCTATGAAATTCTCAGCCCATCAGCTGAAGTTCTGACCAAATTAAATAATTAAGCAGCTGATTGAGATCAACATAGAGTCCAGACATTTGAAGACATGCTTTTTTCAGATAGTAAGACATGCTTTTTTCAGATAGTAAGTACCAGGTGCAACCTTTAATATCTCTGTTACAAGAACAGACTTTAAAGAAAATATCTGCTGAATCTGAAGAAATAATCTACAGTCAGACAATCAGGAACATTCAGGGGTGGGATTCAAATTTTTAATAACCAGTTCTGGGGGTGTGGTTTAGGTGGTGGGCATGGCGTGGTGGTCATGTGACTGGGTAGACATGGCTTGGTGGTTATGTTATTGGCTGGGTGTGGCCAACTCAATATCACTCACATCAAGGCACGCATCTCCTCGCCTGGCCTCTCATGACTGTGGGGATGCTGCAACAGTTGTATGAAAAATGGTCATAAGTCACTTTTTTCGGTGCCATTGTAAGTTTGAATGGTCACTCAACACAAGCAAAGTACCAGCAAAGGAGGGGAAAAAACTCTAGAGACGTTCCTGAGGCAGGAAGTCTAGTCCCGCTAAGAATGTAATAAGGGTTAACAGAGAGGCAGTTTCTGTAAGCAACACCAGAATGTTTCCTTCCTGCCTTCCTTACAGGATTAGGCCAGTAATTTCTAACAACCAGTTCTCTGAACTGCTTCGAATGTTAACAACTGATTCTAGAAAAAAGGTGCAAACTGGTAGAATCCCACCCCCGGGAACACTCCCCTAAATTGTGAATGGGAGTGCCTAAATTGTGAATGGTTCAAAACAGCTCACTAATATAAACTAATAACTGCCAGCACACTTCATGGTTGCAAATAAAGGTAGTAAGGAAATTTAGGTAGTACCTAAAACAAGGGTGTCAGACTCTCAGCCTGCCAGCGGATGCATCACTTGCTGGCCATATCCAACCCCAGTTTAATGAAGGGAGAGAAAGATGTGATCCATCATGTGATGACAATGTGACACTGCAAGTTTGACACCCTTGCCCTAAAATAAAGCCGTCATACTCTTCAAGCAGCTAGCCAAGTACTTGAGAGAATGATGCATTTCAAGATTCCAAACAATGGGTCTAGCGAGTTCTTGTTAATTTAACACAGTATTAAAGATTTCATAATATGAAATGGGATGTGCTATGTGATGGATTTTCTCTTTCTTCCTTCAGCTTTCCATTAAATGTGTTCATTTCATGACACCACATTTCACTGTACAAGACAAATTCAAATATTCATATTTTCATATTTCAATCATTCATGTGCAATTCTTCATCAAGTTGAACCCTGTCTCATTTGGTCTGAAAGATATTTTTTTATAACATCATTGTTCAAAAAAGCACAAGGCAGTTTTGATATATGGAATAACTATATATTTATTAAACCTAACCTTTCTGACAAGTTTTAGCATTCTGTACAACTATTTTGAATATCATTGTGATATTATTTAATTGTAGAAAATATTCATACTTGCCCTTATTCAAGAATAATTTTGGTTGTGTTCAGCAGGATTTACTGTTAGGAATCAGGATGGTATACAACTGGATGCAAATTCATCTCCAATTCAGTTTTTCTTTTTGGATGCTAGAATATAACAAGAGGTGAAATATCATAGCTAGCTGACCATGGTCTGCTGAGAGACATACTTTAAAAAAAAATTGTGGGCATAGCCTTTACTTACCTCTGACCATTTTTTAACCTGCAATTTAAATCAATCACCCAAATATTTTTATTCTCTATGCAGTCTGAAAAAAAAAACTGTATTATAACAATCTTGATTTGCGTTTGCAGAACTTCATTTTTTGAATCACAAATACAGAATTTTAAAGGAAGAAAAGAGAGGGAGAGAGAGAGAAAGAGAGAGAGACCACATCTAGTTTAATCCTTGTTAAATAGAGTACTCATCTGTTTAATTACCTTTTTAAAAAGAAATCTTTATACAATGCAGATTATCGTTTGGCATGAGGAGAAAAATATTTGTGCAGAATCTGCTTGTAAACAAAATATGAGTTTGTCAGGGATGGGATTCAAATTTTTAACAACTGGTTCTGTGGGCATGACTTAGTTGGTGGACATGGCTTGGTGGTCATGTTATTGGCTGGGTGTGGCCAACTCAATATCACTCACATTGAGGCACACATCTCCTCACCTGACCTCTCATGACTGTGGGGATGCTGCAACAGTGTTAAGTGTGAAAAATGGTCATGCTACTTTTTTCAGTGCCATTGTAACATTGAATGGTCATTCCACACAAGCAAAGTACCAGAAAAGGAGGGAAAAATAACTCCAGAGAAGTTCCTGAGACAGGAAGTCTAGTCTGCCAAGAATGTAATAAGGGTTAACGGAGAGGCAGTTTCTGTAAGCAACACCAGAATGTTTCCTTCCTTACAGGATTAGGCCAGTAATTTCTTCTAACAACCAGTTCTCCAAACTACTTAGAATGTTAACAACCGATTCTAGCGAATAGGTGAGAACTGGTATAATCCCACCGCTGGTTTAAGTGCCTCCCTTACAACATTGTATCATCCAATCATGAGAACTATGCATTTGTTTGAAACTATGTGTGAAAGGAATGATTACCAATGTTAATTTAAAATTTCATTTCAAAATTATAAAAGAGCTAAAATTGAACTATAATAATTAAATATTTCAAATACTGAGTCTATAAATTCCATTGAGTCATTTCCATTTACTTTTATACTAACAGCTTCCTTACAGTTAACCAGCAATCAGATTTTTTAAAATCCTAACTCTCAAGCTGTGCTTTGCCTCATTGCTTCCTTATTCAGCAGGCTTTCCTGATTGTGGAAATTTCCATAATTTTAATATTTCTGGAGTAGCCTAGGTTACTCAAGAATAACCATTTGTTAGAAGTGCCCATTTGCAAATGTGAAGTTCATATTTCATAACAGAACAGCATCGCTTCTGATTCTGATTTGTTTTTTAGTTCTACTTAAAAAGAAATGGTGAGCAGTGTCATTTCCTTCTCTCTTGCAATCCCTAGCTTTAGGACCTTGGAAATGATAGTCAACCTCTTTTCAAAAGGACAGTTCTGCTTTTGTTTTTTATTCTTACAACTATAGCACCCTCTACTGGGGAAAAAAATAATTAGATGGACAACTGCAATCTATATTTTTATAAAATCTTCTTACAAATAATATTATAGGCATTTGAGCAACATAAAGAAAAATCTAAAATTTGACTGCTCTAGTCGCACAGAATCTGCTTGTTTCTAATCAAGATTTTCATTAGGAAATTTTTGAAATATAACTGCCATCTTCTCTGACTAATAAATATATTCTCTTGATTCTGCTAGGAACTAAAGTATAACTGTATTTTATTTTAAGCTCCTCATCTTTGTCTCAGACATTTATATACATGGCTTTATAACCTTCTCATTAAAGAGTCATGGTTAAGTTTCTTTTGTTATGATGCACGAACAGGTAACACAAAAGACAAACAAACTCCAGTTTTTGCTCCAGTAACACAAAAGACAAACAAACCAACTTAAATTGTTTGTATGAAAACACACAAAGATCAAATGTATGTATTGTTACCTCAGGATCATCTCTACTATTCCTTGACTTTATTACAATGATATATATGATGTATGTGGAACTAAAGAAGTTTTTTGGATTAGAAGCAAAGAAAAAAAACCAAGGAAGTCCAGTTGCTCTTTGGAAAAAGGACTTTGGGGACAGTCATGATCTGGGTGATTGAAAATATCCATAGACAACAATATTGTTATTACCTGATGTTATTACAGATCTACCAGAGCAAGAAATAGAGGAACATATTCCTACCATAGCAGGTAGAAGAGAAAAGGAACACAGGAGAAGCAAGGGAACAGCAGCATTGCCATATTCCAGAGAAGAGCTGGAGATGTGTCTTCCAAAGGTAACTTGCTATTGCAACATATATTAGGATGGAGAGAAATAAAATGAAGACATTGCCCACTATTACAAAAGCAACAATGGCAGTAAAGACTATGTGGATACAAGCACCAGCATTAGAGTCCTTTGTGTCATAAGTTGATAACACCAAAGAAGTGTCTTGGCAGTCAGATAGATGATAGATAGATAGATAGATAGATAGATAGATAGATAGATAGATAGATAGATAGATAGATAGATA
>BLBF01000017.1:9488567-9502916 GCA_015471245.1 Laticauda colubrina | reverse complement strand
TAGAATAGAATAGAATAGAATAGAATAGAATAGAATAGAATAGAATAGAATAGAACAGAACAGAACAGAACAGAATAGAAAATAATAGAATTATTTTTTGGCCAAGTGTGATTGGCCACACAAGGAATTTGTCTTCATGTGAAATGTTTTCAGTATACATAGAAGAAATACATTTGTCAAGATCAAGAAGCGATGCTGATGGGGCAGTAGACCTGGACATTTTCTTTTTTTTTTTTGAAAAGAGTTTTATTAATTTTCTACAAACACACAACATACAAAACATTAAAAACATCTGCTCTCATATATACTTCCGGTGTGTCAGTTGGTTCATCAGTTTTGTGCATTCATTTTATAGTCAATTACAATTATATTGCATAACAATTCATATTGTCAATCCATATCCTAGTATTACTAAAAACAAAGAAAAAAAAAAGAAAACAAATTTTGACTATATTTTTAATCATTCATGCTTTGTGAGATAACAATACTTTAAACAATTTATTCTATAACAAATCATATAATCATAACAAATCAATCCTAAAAATCCTTTATAGATATAATATTAATGTTCTATTATCGTATTTTATCATCTAGCCATTGATAAAAAAGATCCCAAATTTCATAAAATTGTTTATCTTCTTGCTCTCTAATTTCAAATGTCAATCTACTCATCTCAGCACATTCCAATATTTTCTTAATAATTTCTTCCTGTAATGGTATTTCCTCATTCTTCCAATTTCTAGCAAATACAATCCTAGCCGCTGTTAATACATTTACAATCAAATATTTCAAGTCTTTATTATATGTATCAGGTAAAATTCCCAATAAAAAAATCTCTGGTTTTAAATCTATGTGTTTCTTTGTCATTTTTTCCAACCACATGTGAATTTTAGTCCAATATTTTCTGGCATCCTCACAAGTCCACCACATATGATAGTATGAGCCAGGTATCTGATGACATTTCCAACATTTTTCAGATTTGTTCTTGAACATTCTTGCTATTCTTGTCGGGGGGAAGTGCCACCTGTAAAACATCTTATACAAGTTTTCTTTATATGCTGTTGACATTGTCATTTTATAATTTTGAGACCACAATTTTTGCCATTCCTCTAAATCAATCCCATATCCAAAATTCTTCCCCCAAGCAATCATAGTTTCTTTAACTTGTTCTTCCTCTAACTTAAATCCCAATAAATAACCATATAATTTTTTAATTACTTTTTCATCAGTACCCATCAATATCTTATCTAAGTCAGTCTGTTTATCATAGAATCCTTCCATTTTAAAATCTTCATCATATCTTGAGTGTATTTGCGTATATGAAAACCAATTCATCCTTATACCTTGTTTCTCTAAATTTTGAATCGATTTAAGTCCACCCTTTTCATCCAACAATTCCCCATATCTAACTGTTTGTTCCTTTTTATAGATCATAGGATAAGAAAATGCTTCAATAGTCGATAACCAAACTGGAATTTTCAAATAACATTGTTTTTTTATCTTCTCCCAATTTAACCACAAAGACTCCCGTATATAATGTCTTCTAAAATACCCCTGTGTTTTAGTTCCCTTGTACCATAAAAAAGCATGCCAGCCCAACAATAAATCATGTCCTTCTAATGTCAACAATCTATGTTTTCTTAATGTTATCCATTCTTTGACCCACATCAAACTTGCAGCTTGATAATACAGTTCCCAATTAGGCAGGCCAAAACCTCCTCTAGTTCTAGCATCTTGCAAAAGCTTTAACTTTATTCTCGCTTTTTTACCTTGCCATATAAACTTCAACATGATTTTATTTAAGTCTTCAGAATAGCCTTTTCCAAGTCTAATTGGTATTGTTTGAAAGAGAAATAAAATTCTGGGTAAAATATTCATCTTAATTGTTGAAATTCTCCCTATTAATGACAATTGCAAGCTTTCCCATTTCTTCAAGTCTGTAATTATCTGTTGTTTGAGTTTAATATAATTATTCTCTTTTAATGTGCTACATCTTGCTGTCAAATATATCCCAAGATACTTAACCTTATTTATAACTTGGATTTTCAAAAGATCTGTCAGTTCTTCTCTTTGTCTCAGTAACATGTTTTTTGTCAAGATCTTTGTTTTATCTTTATTTATTTTCAAGCCAGCCATCTCACCATATGTCTCTATCTTTTCCAATAATTTTGGAGCAGTTTCTAACGGATCTTCCAGAATAAAAGCTAAGTCGTCAGCAAAAGCTTGTAATTTGAATTCTTCCTTTTTAATTTTCATTCCTTTTATACTTTTGTCATCCCTAATATTTCTATTCAACACTTCCAGAGTCAATACGAATAACAAAGGAGATAGGGGACACCCTTGTCTTGTGCCTTTTCTTATATTAATAAGATCTGTAAATTCTCCCTCCAACATTACTTTTGCTGTCTGTTTATTATATATGGCTTCTATTGCTTGAATAAATTTTCTGGCAAAACCCATCTGTTCCAATAGTAATAACATAAATCTCCAGTTCACGTTGTCAAATGCCTTTTGAGCACCTAGGAATATCAAAGCCATTTGCTTCTCAGGATGAGCCTCATAATATTCCAAAGTATCCAAGATTACTCTCATATTGTCTCTAATTTGTCTCTTTGGCAGAAATCCATTTTGATCTGGGTGAATAAAATTATTTAAATATTTTTTCAGTCTTTCTGCTAAAATTGAAGCAAAGATTTTATAATCTGCATTCAATAAGGAAATAGGTCTATAATTCTTAATTTGCAACGGGTCAGCCTCTTCTTTTAGGATAAGTGTAATATAAGCCTCTGACCTGGACATTTTCTAACTCCACCTCAGTGACACTCAGTGACATTTTCAAGACAAAAAAAAAAATTCATACTCTGAAAAGAGTATGATGCAACGGAATCTATCACCAGCACTTAGTTAATAAAAACGTAGCTCTTTGAAAAAGTAGAGGAAGTGAAAAACAGAATATTTCTACTGTTTCTAGATAGCAGGCTTTGAATATAAATTATGTAACCAGGTTTTCAGTTATTTGCATACTGATGAATCGATTTACATTCCTCTTGTCATGAATATAATTCCAGGACACATTTTTCATCTCCAGTTACAAACAAGGACCAAAATAGAGAAGCTATTCATTTCTTAGGAAAATGTAGTTTTCTCAGGTAAAGCAGCCATGAGATGACTTGTGGCATCAAAAATAAACACAATACAGCAATAAAAAGACCTTGAGAGATAGAAACCAGAAACATCCCTTTGGAGGATTGGTCAAAAGCTATCTTCATTCTTCTTCCTGGATAACCACATGACTATAGCTGGCTTGCAAAAAGAGTCTCAGAAGTGATTAATGTTCTTAAAATGTGTTCATATGGTATGACATGATTCCTGACATTTATGCTCCTGGCAGGTCAAATAGCACAACCCTGTCACAAAATGGATGGTCTTGCTGGTTCTTTGCAATGATGAGGCTGATTTTTATAGGTCTCATATCTTCAAACAACAGTGCCTATGTGTCCTCTATAAACTGAAGAGTTTTAATGAAAACACTTTGAGGAAAACAATGGCTTTCATAATAAGGTCTTCAACTATGCACAAGATTATTTCTAAAATGAACATAAAAGTAAGGATTTGGCATAAGAAAATTATAGTCCACAACACAGCAGAGAGTAGGAAAATCTGTCTTCAAGTTAATAACAGCTTGAGTATCTGTTGTTGTATTTTATTATTTTTAGCTAAATCTAACTTCTCTTACTCATTGGTATTAGTCATCCAACCAGAATGACAAATAAAGCAACAGAATAATGTTTTTAAAAGGAGGGGTGATAAAATAATGAAAACTGAGGCACTGTAATTTGAAGTGTTCATGTTTTACATTATAAGTGTACCTAAGTGTATTTATTAACTGGAATGAAACTTTTTTTTTCATTCAAATTTTAAGAATATATAGATATGATACTTTCAGTGGTCATTTATTTGTCAGAAGGTCAGAATAAGAAAATACATTTAGATTCTATGATGTTGTATTATGCCAGAAAATAATATAACATCAATCAGATTTTATTCATTCTGCAATACCTGAAAAGAAACTCAAGCACATCAATCATAGGTTGAACATTATAAGGTGGAGGCAACACAAATAGTTACAATAATTAGTGTGTGTAACACACTATGCACTAAATTACAGCCTTTAGCTATTGTAATTTTCCTACAGACATGTTTTTTTTACACTAATGCTTTAGTGCAAATGCTTTAGAGAATTAGAGAAAATCTGTTTTTCTTATTTAAAAATAAATGTTGATGCATACTTGCCAAAACAGCTTGTGAACAGTTAAAGGGAATAAAATTATCTGGCTTAATCAGTAATGATGCCTTTATTTAGCCAAGCCCTTAATTATCAATAATAATTATTTCTGCGTAATTACACTGCTGTAATAATTTGTATGAGTGTTTTGCTTGTCACTGAATTTTCAATTTGAAAAGAAGACAGAAATTTGGTAAATTAATTAACTCATTATATAAAGACTGTAAACCAATTTGTTTTTTATTCTGTTTTCAGAGATACAAATATTCATTCCTTTTTAAAAAAGATTATACTTTTGGTAATCAGTTGGAGCAATAAATCATGCTGTCCTTAGTTGCTTTCAGCAGCTTTTCAGGTAAAATACTTAATCCCCAAAGGTGGTATTCAGCAGTTTTGACCATTTCTGACCAGTAGCAGAAATTTTGAGTAGTTTGAAGAACCAGCAAATACCATCTCTAACTGAAGATTTTACAATATCCTTCCCTTGCCATGCCCACCAAGCCATGCCCACAGAAACAATAGTAAAAAAAAAAAAAAAAGAATCCCACCATTGTTAATCCCTATAACAACCCTGAAGCTGACCACAGAAAATGGCTGTGGCATTTTGGGGCTTCAGTGCTGCCACAACTGGAGCTGTGAGAAAGGGAGGGGGAAGTAGAGAGAGTGAAAATAAAATACTTTCTCTTGCAAACCAAGGACATTCCCATCAGGTGTCCAGAAGGAGGGGACTGGAATCATTTAAATCTATTCTTTGAGGAATCCAACTGTCTCGGAGTTTTGATTGCTATTGGTGTGTTACTTGGAACCCTGACACCCTATTATATAGGGCCTTGCTGTATAACTCCAGGTTCCTTTTTATTATTTTTTTCAAAGCAACAGAATGTTCAAAATAAATTACATAAAAGGTTTGGGAACCATAGACACCTGGAGAAATGATGGAGGACAAATATGTGGTAAAACACAACTTGATGTTATGATGCAAAAACATATGTCATATCACACCTACCTTTTGGGGAGGAAAATAAGAAAAAAAATCTGCCTCTGGCTCCCAGAAATTTGCCTCCTTGCAGCAAATTGCAAATATCCTGTTTCAGCTACAGCACAGCCTGATTAGCACAAGCAGCTGATTGTCAGTTGGATCAGCCTCCTGATGATCAGCTGTTTTAGGCTGCAGGGATTGCCATAGCCTATTGCCACCTTTGTGCATCCTATTTTTGGCTTCCGGGTACCCCGTTTTTGGCCCATTCCGGGCAGCAGGGATTGGAATGGATTGAAAATGGGGTGCACAGAGGCCAAAAATGGGGTGTGCAGAGGCAAAAAAGGTAGATGACACCTGTAAATCATCTTATACAAATTTTCTTTATATGCTGTTGACATTGTCATTTTATAATTTTGAGACCACAATTTTTGCCATTTCTCGAAATCAATCCCATATCAAAAATTTTCCCCCAAGCAATCATTGTTTCTTTGACTTGTTCTTCTTCTAGTTTAATTTCTAATAAATATCCATACAATTTTTAATCACCTTTTCATCAGTACCTATCAAGATCTTATCTAAATCAGTGAATTTATCATAGAAACCTTCTGTTTTAGAATCTTTATCATATCTTGAACGTATTTGCGCATATGAAAACCAATTCATCTTTATGCCTTGTTCCTCTAGTTTTTGCATAGATTTAAATTCATCCTTTTCATTCAGTATTTCACCATATCTAACTGTTCCTTTTTATATATTAAAGGATAAGAAAATGCTTCAATATTTGATAGCCAGAATGGAATTTTCAAAGAACATTGCCTTTTATTCTTCTCCCAGTTTAACCACAGAGCCTCCCGTATATAATGTCTTCTAAAGTACCCCTGTGTTTTAGTTCCCTTGTACCATGAGAAGGCATGCCACCCCAACAAAAGATCATGTCCTTCTAATGACAACAATCTAGTATTTCTTAATGTTATCCATTCCTTAACCCACATCAAATTTGTAGCCCAATTAGGCAAACCAAATTCTCCTCTTATTCTAGCTTCTTGCAAGAGTTTTAGTTTTATTCTCGCCATATATATTTCAACCCAATTTTATTTAAATCTTCAGAGTAATCTTTTACAAGCCTAATTGGAATTGTTTGAAACAAATATAAAATTCTGGGTAATATATTCATCTTGATTGTTTATATTCTCTCTATTAATGATAATTGTAAGTTTTCCCATTTTGCCAAATCTATCACTATCTGTTGCTTCAGTTTAATATAATTATTATCTTTAAGTGTGCTACATCTTGCTGTCAAATGTATCCCCAAATACTTGATCTTATTTGTGATCTGAATTTTCAAAACATCCGCCAATTCTTCCTTTTGTCTTAATAACATATTCTTTGTCAAAATCTTTGTTTTATCTTTATTTATTTTCAGCCCAGCATTGTATAATGTAAATTATTGTAACTTCAGAAAAACAAAATCCAGATTGAACTAAATGTGATTTTTCAAGAGAACAGAATTATTACAGTTATAAGTTGCCATTTTTTACATGTTGATGGAGTGTTAAGAGGTATAAATGCAATTGTCAGTAAGTGTTGCTTCAGATAATATTTAATTTCATCCTATTATGTACCTAAACAATTGAATGGGGGCATGAAGATGTGAATCACTGCCACTATATGTGGGAGTGCTAATGCCTTACAGGTGTTGTCAAATCATCTTCCAAAATGAAGCCTCAGGCTGCAATCCACATTACATAAAAACAATATATCTGTGATGCCCTCAATCTATTGGCTGAAATACAGTGTGTTGATCTAGCCCAGAGGTCTCCAAATTTGGCAACTTTAAGACTTGTGGACTTCAACTCCCAGAATTCTGGAAGTTGAAGTCCACAAGCCTTAAATTTGCCAAGTTTGGGACCCCTGATCTAGCCTGTGAACCTTCTGTCAACTTCAGATGTGATGCATACAGTCCATTGAACTTCATTCTCTTCCTAGCCTTCATCATGTTACTCAGAACAATGTTTCCTATCATTAAAATAAATTAAAATGCTCAATGTAGTACATCTCAATGTAGTCTCAGAAAATATATTAGTTGTAGGTTATGTTTTACCAATTACCTTTTATGTTGAGTTTTGTGACTTTAGTTCCTGATCTTCAAATGAATCATTTGTACATCCTACCCTCTTGTGGCTGTTTGCAATATGACAATCATAAATCTTTTTTGTTTTGTTTTGTTTTTGTTTTGTTTTGTTTTTGTTTTTTAATATCTTCATTTCTGAAATTTTGCACAGGGCTGGGCTGTTGAAAATCTCATTTAAGCCTTTCAAAGTTATAATTGCTGTAAACTGGATACACCTTCCTGCTATTTTAAGGCAGTAAATGTTTTAGAAATATATAACTCCAAGTTAACATTATTTAGCTTTGATGTAGCCTGTTTAGCTTGTTTTTTTGCATAGGATTCATTACCTTAAATAGGTAATATCATCAGTACTAGTAAACTCATTACCTAAAATTCATTACCTTAAATAGGTAACATCATTAGTACTAGTAAGGAGTACTATTTGCTGTCAGTTTGCTGTCAGCTCAGAAAGCATCAAGGATCCCTTATTTTAACCCTGAGCTACAAATATTGATCCCTTCTCTGTTCCTCTCTGAGTGCCCTAGGATGAAAAGAGGGAGGGCCTGGGTCTTCCTCTGAATTTCCTCTCCCATACTCTATCTCTCCCCTGCTCTGCCCAGCCAGACTTTGCCCTTCCCCAGTTTCTTCCACAGCCAAAGGAGCCACACTTCCACTCTGTTTCAACTGTTCGGCTTCCCCCTCCAAGTCAGATTCCGACAGGGGCATGACACTCTGTCTTACATATTGGTAAAAAAAATCAGTACACCAAATACAAGCTAGGCGGATATGACCTTGTTGATGACTCTCTCTCTGTCAAGGACCTTGGAGTATTCATAACAAATGACCTAAGTGCCAGAGCTCACTGTAACAGCATTGCCAAAAAGTGTTGTATATCTAATCTTACGAAGCTTCTTCTCTGGTAATATTGAATTGATAACTAGGGCATACAAAACCTTTGCTAGACCAATACTCAAATACAGCTCATCTGTCTGGAATCCGCACTATATATTGAACATTAATACAATTGAGTTAGTCCAGAAGTATTTCACAAGAAGAGTACCACACTCCTCTGCTCACAACAGAATACCCTACACCACCAGGCTTGAAATTTTGGGCTTAGACAACCTAGAACTACGACACCTATGGTTGGACTTAAGCATAGTATACAAAATTATCTGCAACAATGTCCTACCAGTCAATGACTACTTCAGCTTCAACCACAATAATACAAGAGCACACAATATATACAAATTCAATGTAAACTGCTCCAAATTGCAGGAAGTACAACTTCAGAAACAGAGTGGTCAGTGCCTGGAATGCACTACCTGACTCTGTTGTTATATCCCCAAACCCCCACTCCTTTAACCTTAAACTATTTACGATTGACCTCATCCCATCCTAAGAGGTTTGTAAGGGGTGTGCATAAGTATTCAATTGTGCCTACCGTCCCTGTCCTATTGTCCCCATTTATTCATACCTATTTCCTGTAATCATACTCATGTATATTCTTATACTATTACTTGTAAGTGATTGACAAATCAAATAAATAAAAATAATAAATAAAACTCTGTCCTCAAGAATCTATGGGGCAAAATCTATGGTTCTGCTTATATGCATAGTTCATTTTGTTTTCATTCTTTTCACACAAATTCTGACCATTGTAATGTCCCAAAATAATCATAGTCCATCTCTGGTTAGGTTTATTTCAACACTATCAATGTTCTATTCATGCATTTTGAACTAAAATGGTACACTGACTCAGAGGCCCCACATAAAATTAAAGTAATAATGCACTGGCGAGCCTTTATAAGCCTATCGAAATAAAAGATAGGCTGATTACAAATTTGTTACTGATTTTATTGGACAGAATTAGCTTCCAGTAAAATGGATGATGAAAGCCAATGTATAATTCAATTGTATCCTGTGCTGTTAGCTGGTCATACCTACCACAATTAAGTTTCAATGTTTAAAATAAAAATACTTCCTTTCAATTAAATATTTTTTAAAAATATTTCTTTTGCTTTCTTTTGTTCTGTAATTACATCTTGCACAATATTGTGTTCTCTGCAGAAAAGACATAAAATTACAGAAAGACAAAAAATGAAAATACAGGCAAACAATAAAGGCAGAAAACAAAGAAAGAAAAAATAGGAAAGGAAAGGAAAGATATAGCTACCATAAACCAAAATGCATGTGACGGCCATCCACATTCAGCTAGGATTAAAGCCACATTGCAACAATACTGATTTTAATTGTTTTTCGGGGTTTTGTTGTTTTAGATGTAAGCAGGACTCTCTTCTTTCAGGGGAAGGTGTCCCAAAACCTGGGGGCTACAAAACAGAATGAAGGCAAATATATGTGTCCCCAGGACAATGTTGTAGGATCCAATCTGAGATGGTCACCAGGACCAGAGATTTTTTCTTCTGAGCTTTTGGACTCATGCTGGAGTCCACCTTTAGGAACTTCTCTCTAACCACAGAGAAGACCTCTGATTTGATCTTCAGTTCATTAGACTGAGATTGAGTTACTTCCTTTGAATTATCCTGGACCAGGTAAGACAAAGTTGGGCGAAATTCCCTAGCCTCAGCTTCCATCTGGTACTTGAACAACAATCTAAGACAACACCCAAGTCAAGTTTATCTCCTTCAGGGAGTAGTGATCTAATAAAGAGAAACTTACAGGGTTAGGGTTAGGATCAGGGTTTTTGGAATTTAAGGCTAGGTCCCACTGGCTGATGGACGCAAAACTTATGCAGAAAGGACAGAGAGCAAAATTTTGGGGGTGGCTCCATCTGTTTTCATCCACTCCTAAAAGTGGTGAAAATTTGCATAAACAGAACGGAAAAAAATGGATGTGGGTAGTATGTAGCGGGGATGTTAAACAGATGTTCATAGGATGAAAGTGGAGGGAAGCGGATGACACCTCCGAAAGGGTTCCGGGAGAATTTCGAAGCGGATGCATAGCGGAAGAGGTGGATGCATAACGGATGAAGCGGATGCATCACGTACACCTATAGGAAACAAAGGGGATGCCGCGCGGATGTATATCGGATACAAAGCATTCACTGCGCATGCGGGGGGTATGAATTGTGTCCGCTCCATGGATATAAAAGGATGCAGCACGCAAGCAGTCAGTATATAGGGGAAAGACGTGCTGCCACATACATCTTGAAGGAACACCATGGTTTTTCAGTCAGGCAAGAAGAGGAAGTCCGTGTCTACTCGTTCAAGCCCTGGCAAGGTGAAGAAGGCCAGAACCAGCATCCCATCCCCTGGCACCTACTTTGAAGCTGCTGATGCTGCTGCTGGTGCTGCTGCGGTAGACCAGCCCCAAGCCCCTCAAGCCCCTCAAAGCCCTGCTGCTGAAGGCCCTGCTGCTCAAGTCCCGGAAGGCCCTGTTGCTCAAGCCCCTGAAGCCCCTGAACAATCTCCAGAAGGCCCTGATGCTGAAGCCCCTGAAGGCCCTGCTGAAGCCCCTGCCAGAGGGAGGAAGAGGCAAGGGAAGGAGAAAGGAGAGAGGAAACAGTACACCATTTCTGAGGAGCATGAGGATGAGATGCTGGAATGGCTGAGGGAGAATGAGTACCTGTGGAGAAAGGTCCACAGACTGTATCGGGACACCAAGAAGAAGCAGGCAGCTTAGAGAGACAAGGCAGAGAGCCTGGGGTACATTGCAGAAGTACTTCTTGGGTGGTGGAAGCACATGCACACCTGGTATGGCAAGCTACACCTCAAGAAATCTGGGCAGGCTGCTGTCAAGCTCATTGACCGAGAAATGTATGTCATGGCCAAGTGCAGTTTCCTGGAGGGTGAGATCCGCCACTGAGGAGCAGCCCCTCTGAGACCCCTCTCCCTCAGACAGCCCACAGACAGCCAGTCCTCTTCCAGCCAGGAGCCAGCTACCCTGTCCAGGCAGGTGTCTTCAGAGGGCCCCACGGCAGAGACCCCCTCGACAGCTGCACTCCCCATGCCAGCGCACTTGGAGGATCCTGTGAAGGATGATGCCCTGCTGTCACAAATGGAGGAAGAAGCAGCAGCCACCAGAGGCCAACCCACCCCCACTCCCACCCCCAGCTTCACAGGATGCAGGCAGAGAGGCAGACTGGAGGGGCAGGACCACAGTGTACTGTTGGAGATTAGGGACACAATGAAGACCAGCACAGAACTTCTCTCTCTGCTGGTCAACTTGGACAGAGCATCCTTGGCCCGGAAGCCCTTCATCAACTACGTGAGCCAGACCCTGAGGGACCTGCCCGAGGCCGAGTACCAGGTGATGAAGCAGAAAATCACAGCACTTCTCCACAACCCTCAAGGCCCAGTTGAAGCTCGTCCTACCCAGTCCAGGTCTGCTCCTCCACCCCAGGCGACATCACATCCCTTCCACGGCTTTCAACAGCTCCTCACCTACCAAGGCTACAACTACCAAGACTTCCCACAGCAGAAGCAGATCTTCCCAGTCCAGGCCCAGGTTCATTGGACGCCACAGACGCCAGTCTCACCCAGCTGCAGACCAGATAGCCCCACTACACTCCTCCCAACCCTTCCTCCACCCCACAGCCAAGCCTGTCAACGGACAATCTGTCATCAGTATTGGGCCTGATATCTCAAGTCCTTGATGAAGGGCCTCTCAACCTCACAGGACTGAGTCAGCTTTCGGATAGCTTCCTGAACACACCACCACCTGTTGTACCCTCGGGGCCAAGCACCCCAATGGCGCCTCAGACCAGCACTCAAGCCACAGCCACATCCACAGTCACTGCCCACTTCACAGCTGAGACCATGGACACGACTCAGAGTGACTCAGAATAGTCTCAGAGACTCAGACTTGTTTAATAAAGTTTATCTTTGCTTAAGACATTTAATACAGTTTACTTGGTTCATTTTGCTTATTTAATAAAGTCATAAAGTTTACCTAAGAAAGTTAATAAAGTTTATCTTTGCTTAAGACACTTAGTTTACTTGGTTCATTTTGTTTACTTAATAAAGTGTTGGTGAAAACTTTGAAAAAATGGTTAAGCTTTGCATGCTTGTGGGATAGATAAGGATAGTTGTGGGGTATATAAACCTCCAGTGCAACCATAGTGGGACTGTATGGTTCACCATCCCAGTGATCCAGATGATTTTCTCCCCCTTTTTATAGAAAATATCGGTTGTCCACTAGGTGTCCTTCAACATACTCTAGACATACTGCAGACATCCTAAATATACGAGATACATCCCAGATACAAACGTTTTGTCTGTTTATTTCCATGTTGCTAGCGCTGTGTAGACATTCCGTGTACCTTTTGTTTCCTCCCTCTTTCCATTTTCAGCTGCAGTGGATGTGAGTTGAGGGGATGGCCAGAGGATGCAGAGAGGATACAGCAGATGTTTAACGGATGATAATGGGCATAGAATGTTTGTTGCCCGTATATGTTGCAGATGTACATCGTATGCGGCGGAAAGTTCATCCATTCACAAAGTTTTGTGCAGCTCAAAACTTCTTGCGCAGATGAAATCGCAGTGGACGGATGCTCGACAGATCGAGCGTATGAAACACGTATGCAGTGAGTACAAAATGGATGCATAGAGTTTCCCAATGGATGGCAAGCTTTTTTTCATGTTTTACATCCTCTTTGCATCCGTAAGTGCAGTGGGACTGGGCCTTAAATTATTTATGGATGAAAGCAACACCATCTTGTCACACTCAAGGCCTGTGGGCCAGATGTGTGCAGGATGCTTAGATATGGTCCATGGGGTCTCCCTGGAAACAGTGAATGATCGGCCTGTGCTGACTCTGACAATGAAAACAGAGATTGAGAGGGCTGTGTGTGGCCTTCTCAACCTCCATTTTTGGCTGTGACAGTCTCCTACAGCCCTTGCCAGAAAAGACAGAGCTCATGAAGGCCATGGGCAGCCCTCCTGAGCTCTGTTTTTGTTTGCAGAGTGCTTGGGCCACCACAGGCACCCCCAACATGAGTGACATCAAGCTGGCCATGCCATCCTGGCCACTCCAACCCCAGGGTGAAACATAACCTTGATACAGCCCTCAATTAAATCAAGTTTGACACCCCTGATGTATAATAAGATGTCATCAACATTTTGATGGAACCTCATCTTGAATCAATATAAAATATCATAGGAGAACAATCAGTGGAAGTCTCATGTTTCCCTATTCTGACTAACTGGAACCACTGAAGCAGTTGACTATAATTCAGTGCACCTCCAATTCTTCCAGGTGGCTCAAAAGGATATCACAGTGGATGGTACTGAATTCCACCAAGTAGACCAATAGAATCAGGACTTTGTCTGGTCATGATCAACATTTGTTTGTTTCTTCATGTTTCTTCATCTGGGGAGAGTTTTGAATGAGTATTCAATCGTGTATGTGTGTGTGTGTGTGTGTGTGTGTGTGTGTGTGTGTATTCTTAAGTTTTCACAGGTACTTACACATATGGTATTCAGCTTTGTTCAAATATTTTCCCACATCATTATAGTTCTGCTTTTAAAGTTGTAGCAACGTTTCAGCAGAATCTCATCTGCCATCATCAGGCTTCTGTATTGTGTTCATCTGTGAGTCAGACTTTTACATTTGTTTCAGTTTTAAATTTGGAGAGAGCCTACTGCTGTGCCAGAATGTTTTTTTCTTCATCCTGATTGGTTGGAAGTCTTGGTCTGTGTTTATTGGTCTTGGAGTTTGCTGTGTTCTGCTTGATTGGCGTTTCTAATATCTTCTGTCTTTTTTGTGGCTTTTTTGGTCTTGATTGGCTGGCAACATTTCGTTCCTGTATTGGAGGCTTTTAGTGCAGCTTGGCTCCAAGTAAGTGGACGGCTGTCATTTATTCGGAAGCTAGGTTTCATCTGGGTGCCTGGTTGGGGTGTCTTTTAGCTGGAGGTATCAGGGGGGATCTCTTTGTGCCCAGGTGTTTGCCTGGCTTGTGGTGTGGAGATTTTTTTGTTTGTGAGTGCAGGCTTCCAAATAATTGACAGTCTGGTG
>BLBF01000017.1:9438201-9471069 GCA_015471245.1 Laticauda colubrina | reverse complement strand
ATATATATATATATATATATATATATATATGTGGATCTTTGGTTATTCGGGTTTTCTCCCGCGTAGAATTGGAAGTATCTAGGCAACGTTTCGATGAAGTCTCATTCATCATCTTCAGGCTTGTTTCTTCAGCTCTGTGCTTCTCAGAGTAATGTGAGCTTGCAGCTGCTTCTTCCTTTTAACTGCTAGTGGGGGTGTGACTTGATTGGGTGGGGGTTTGGCTGTGTTCTGATTGGTAGGGGGGTTGGCTGTGTTCTGATTGGCTGGGGGTGTGTTCTGCTTAGGTGGGGGCTTGGTTGTGCTCAGGTTAGTCTTAGTTACTGGGGGATTTGAGCTAGTGAGCTGTGATCTTGTTGTTTGGCTTCGTGTTAGTGGTCGTGCCACATCTTCATGGTGGGTGTCAGTTTGCTTCTTGTATGGGTCAGAGGGGTTTGAAGCGGGTAGTGGTGCAGCTGCAGTATGGTTTCTGGTTCATGGTCGTGTCTCCTCTTCTATGTGGGTGTGAGTCTTTTTTCTGTGTGGAAGTGTGGTGGTAGCATCTTGTGTGGCACTTGCGGGTGTGGGTCTGGTGTCATTCTTCCTGTTAGTTACTCGTTTATTAATGAGGGCAGGTTTCCAAATGGTTGGTAGGCGGGAGGTATCATCTCGTCTATTCATGCTGTGTGGGCGTTTCTCTATCTCTATGGCTTCTCTGATTATTCTGTTGTTGAAGTGTTCGGTTTTGGTGATAGTTCTGGTATTTTTAAAGTCAATTTCATACCAGAACTATCACCAAAACCGAACACTTCAACAAGGTTAGCTCCAACCTAACCCCCCCACCAGGCACCCAGGTGAAACCCAGCTTGCTAATGAATAGCAGCTTGCTAATGAAGAGCAGCCGTCCCTTCACACGGAGCCAAGCTGCACTAAAAGCCCCCAACACAAGAACAGACTGTTGCCAGCCAATCAAAGCCACAAAACAGACAGAAGAAACCAGGAACACCAATCAATCAAACTCCAAGTCCAATGAAACAGGTCCAGGCTCCCAACCAATCAAAATGGACCAGCCTCAAATTTAAAACCAGGAGCTGTAAGACCCATATCCACACAGAAGCCTGAAGATGGCAGATGAGATTCTGCTGAAACGTTGCTACAACTTTAACAGAACTCCAATGACGTGGGATAATACCCGAAGGAAGCTAAACAGCACACATGTAAGTACCCGCGAAAACCTAAGAAAACATATATATATTTTAAATTTTCGCGGGTACTTACATGTGTGCTGTTCAGCTTCCTTCGGGTATTATCCCACGTCATTATAGTGCTTTTAAAGTTGTAGCAACATTTCAGCAGAATCTCATCTGCCCTCATCAGGCTTCTGTATTGGGTTTGTATGTGGGTCAGGCTATCACAGCCATTGGTTTTAAATTTGAGGCTAGCCTATTGCTGTGGCAGGATGTTTTTTTAATACATCCTGATTGGTTGGGAGTCTTGGTCTGTGTTTATTGGACTTGGAGTTTGTTTGATTGGTTTTTCTGGTTTCTTCTGTCTGTTTTGTGGCTTTGATTGGCTGGCAACAATCTGCTCCTGCACTGGAGGCTTTCACTGCAGCTTGGCTTCATGTGAAAGGTTCCTCTGGATCAGGAGGGTTGTGAAGCAGCTCGGTGATCCGGTCCTTCACCACCTGGTACTGGGGTTCCTCCATGTTCTTGATGGTCTGGTTGACATAGGTGAGGAAGGGCTTGCGGTTGGAGGATGAGGAGTCGGTGTTGACCAGCTGAGAGAGGATGTCTAAACTGGTGCGGATGGTGTCCCTGATCTCCAGCAGGACAGTGTGGCTCTGCCCCTCCTGCTGTCTGGCTCTCTGCCTTTCTGAGGAGGCGGAGCTGGGGGGTGGTGGATGCAGCTACGACTGTGGTGGACTCAATGTCTCCTCTCTCCCACCGCACCAGGGAGTCCTCCGCGCGCTCCACCACAGTGACAACAGCTGTCCACGGGTTCTCCGCCGTGGCACGCTCCACAGAAACCTGCCTGGAGACAGGGACTGACTCTCGGCCGGAAGAGGACTGGGTCTCAGCAGGCTGTCGGAGAGAGAGGGTTGTGAGAGGGGCTCCTGGTGCTCCTCGTTGGTGGATCTCACCCTCCAGGAAGCTGCACCTGGCCATGACATAGGTCTCTCTGTCCGTCATCTTAACCGTGGCCTGGCCAGATTTCTTCAGGTGCAGCTTCCCGTACCAGGTGTGCATGTGCTTCTACCAGCTGAGGAGCATCTCCGAAGTGTTATCCATACTCACCGCCCTCTCTCTCCAAGCAGCTTGCTTCCTTTTGATGTCCCTGTACAGCCGGTGTCCCTTCCACCACAGATAGTCATTCTCTCTCAGCCACTCCAGCACCTCATCTTCGTGTTCCTCCTCAATGAATTATTGCCTCCTCTCCTGTCCCCGCATATGCCTCTTCCTCCCTTTGGCAGGACCAGATGGGCCCTCATCAGAGGGGCTCCCAGGTGGTAGGGGCTGCTCCTCCACACCACCTCCAGCAGCAGCACCAGCAGGATCATCATCATCATCATTATCATCACCACCATGATCATAATCATCATCATCAGCGGCAGCAGCAGCAGCGGCAGCAGGATCATCATCATCATCGTCATCATCAGCAGCAGCAGCAGGATCAGCAGGACCAGGATCATCATCAGCAGAATAAGCACCAGGAGCCCCAGCAGCACAAGCACCAGTAGCACCAGCAGGACCAGGAGCACGAGCAGGACGACCAGGACGAGCAAGACCAGGAGCACGAGCAGTACAAGCAAGTCCAGGAACACGAGCAGGACCAGCAGGACCAGCAGGACCAGCAGGACCAGCAGGACCAGCAGGACCAGGAGCAGCTTCAGCAGAGTACACAGCAGCAGAAGCACCACCTCCAGGAGCAGCTTCAGCAGAGTACACAGCAGCAGAAGCACCACCACCAGGAGCAGCTTCAGCAGAAGCTCCAGCACCAGAATAGTGAGCCCAAGCAGCAGAAGTCCCAGCAGAAGCAGAGTCAGGGACAGGGGGCGGGAGGGTGGCCCTGTCCCTCTTGCCACGGATGGCGGCAGGTTGCTGAGACTTTCACTTCTTCCCCATGGTTGTGGGGTTGCTGGCTGGCAGGGAGGCTGGCAGGCACCAAGGCTGGCAGGAAGCCTGGCAGGAAGCCTGGCAGGAAGCCTGGCAGGAAGCCTGGCAGGAAGCCTGGCAGGCAGGCAGGCAGGCACCAAGGCTGGCAGGCAGACTGGCTGGCAGGGAGGCTGGAAGGCAGGCTGGCAGCAAGGCTGGCAGGCAGGCAGAGAGCAAGGCTGGCAGGGAGGCTTGCCAGGAGGCTTGGAGGCAGGCTGGCAGCAAGGCTGGCAACAAGGCTTGCAGGCAAGCATGCAGGCAGGGCAGGCAAGGACTGGATGTATCCTGCAGCAGGTCTTTCCTCCGAATGCTGGCCACGTGCGAGCTGCTTCCCTTTATATCCACGTGGCTTACGCAATGCATCCCCCCCGCATGCGCAATTAACGCTAGGCATCTGTTAGGCTTCCGCTGTGCATCCGCTAGGCTTCCGCTCTGCATCCGCTTCATCCGCTGTGCATCCGCTGTATCCGTTCCGCGTCCGCTTTGCTGAGGCCCCCCGGAAGCCTAGCAGATGTGCCATCTGCTCCCATCCTCTTCCATCCGCTGGGCTTCCATTCCACATCCGCTTTGCATCTGCCCTGCGTCCTCCCTGCGTCCGTGTTATCCGCTCCGGTTATGCAAATTTTTGCCCCTTTTGAGAGCGGATAACAACGGATGGAACATTTTGCTCGTCCGTTGTGTCCTTTTTGCATCCGTTGGGCAGTGTGACATGGGCTTTAATTTGGTCATTTGACTCTCCCAGCAAACACTTCTGATTCACACTAGAAAATAGGGGACTATGAGGTAAATAAGGGATTGCCTTTAGGTAGTTAGATACACAAAAGTAGGCAGCTTCTCTAAAAAGTCTATCCTAAATATGTTATTGTGTTTGCTTCTCCATGTCATGCCCAACTGCTGAACATTTGTGTACTGTTTGCTACACATAGTCAGTAAAAAATACACATCTATATGCTGTACCTTCCATAGGTTTGGAATTATTCTCAGTGGATATTATAATATTGAAAACAACAGAATCATGTTTATTTATCCGTTCGGCGTCCGTTCTGCATCCGCTGTATCCGTTCCGCGTCCGCTTCCCTGAGGCCCCCCGGAAGCCCTGCGGATGTGCCATCCGCTCCCATCCGTTTCCATCTGCTGGGCTTCCGTTCTGCATCCGCTTTCCATCCGCTCTGCGTCCTCCCCGCGTCCGTGTTATCCGCTCTGGTTATGCAAATTTTTGCCCCTTTTGAGAGCGGATAACAATGGATGGAACATTTTGCTCGTCCGTTGTGTCCGTTTTGCATCCGTTGGGCAGTGTGACAGGGCCTTAACATCCTAATTGTTTTATACTAATATGTGATGACATTGTAAGGCACTCAAAGTCACTGGATAGTGAGATGGGGGGCAGGTAGATAGATAGATAGATAGATAGATAGATAGATAGATAGATAGATAGATAGATAGATAGATAGATATAAATGAAACAAACATTCTCAATATAACTTCCTAATTTCCCTTTGAACCAACATTCTTAGGTTCAATAGTACCAAAATATTCATGCTGGGCATGAAACTTAACCACAAATGCAAGATTTATGATAATTTACAGTGTATACTAGTTACAGTATTCAATTGTCATATCTTAGCTATGTGACAAGCCAAGTATGTAACAACACTAGTTGAAAGTTTGAGGAATATTGCAGGAGATGCTGAACTGATGATGGTGAAAACAAAGTACCATGCATGCTATTCTTATTCTTCCCAGATACATTTATTTGTGTGTTTGTCTATTTATGCTTTTTGTAAAGCTTTGAAGAAAAAACCACTACGCAAAATTCTGTATAAAAGGAGCTCTCAGTCAAATTTATTGTAAATATCCCAAAAGAGTTCTGCTAAACACAAATTAAAATGAAAATAGTGGCCATTTTATAAACAAGAAGAAAGGGAAATTGCTTTTTCATTTCTAACTAGTAAAAGGGGAAAATGAGTTATTATTTGCAGTTTTTAATTTATCTCCATTCATTTGGATGCTAGTTTAGAGACCTGTGGTGTTTTGTTTTTTTTTTAAATCCAACTAGAAAAGATATAAGAGCTATTTATTTTTATATATAATATAATCAATAGTATAGATGATAATGTTTATAAAATAATTTAATGTAGATATTATATGCTTGAATAATGTTCACTTAAAATGATTATCCTTATATGTATGATAAATATTACCATAACATATTATCAATAAATATCTCCAATTTTGCTATTTTCTTCTACAAAAGCTTTACCATCAGATTCTGAGACAAACCATAAAAATATTTTATTTTTACCACATGGTGGCAGTATTTGTTAATCATCATCAGAAGAATGGGAGGAAAGTGAAGCACTGTCTTTAAAAAGTTTTTTTTTTCTTTTGTGGTTGTTGTTAGAGAAGAATTTGCCAAAACAGACAAAAAGAAAATCTCCAAGGAACATTTTTAATAGATTAGTGGTCATCAGTGACAAGTATCATTTCTTTCATATAAAGACCAATTAAACTTTTACTAAATGCAGTTCTTACTCATGTGATGCCTTCTGAGTCAGCTTGGAACAAACTTTTTTTATAATAAGTAGTTAGGAAACTTTTAGATACAGATAATCAGAGTTGGAAGGGACCTTGTAGATCATCTAGTCCAACCCCTCACCCAAGTGGGAGACCCTACACCATTTCTGACAAATGGCAGTCCAATCTCTTCTTGGAAGTCTCAAGTTATGGGGCTCCCACAACTTCCAAGGGCAAGCTGTTCCATTGGTTGATTGTTCTCACTGTCAGAAAGTTAATCCTTGTTTCCAGGTTAAATCTCTCCTTGTTCAGTTTCCATCCATTATTCCTTGTCTGACCTACAGGCGCTTTAGAAAATCGTTTGACCCCCTCTTCCCTGTGGCAGCCCCTCAAATATTGGAAGATCGCAATCATGTCTCCCCTGGTCTTCTCTTTACTAGACTAGCCAAGCCCAGTTCCTGCAACTGTTCGTTGTATGTTTTAGCCTCCAGTCTGCTAATCGTCCAGGTTGCTCTTCTCTGTACTTTTTCTAGAGTCTCAACATCGTTTTTTTTAATGTGGCGACCAAAACTGGATGCAGTACTCTAGGTATGGTCTTACTAAGGCTTTATAGAATGGTATTAGTGTTTCCCTTGTTAATTAGTATATTAGTATATCCCTCTGTTAATACAACTTAGGATTGCATAAGCTTTTTTGGCTGCTGCTGCACCCTGCTGGCTCATATTTAGCTGGTTGTCCACGAAGACTCCAAGATCCCTCTCACAGTTATTGCTATTGAGCGTGGTTTCACCCAGTCCATATGGGTACTTCTGGTTTTTCTTGCCTAAATGAAGGACTTTGCTTTTCTCTATATTGAATTTCATTTTATTAGATATGGCCCGTGTTCTAGTCTGTCAAGATCCATCTGGATCTTCAGTTTATCTTCTTGGGTGTCAACTATTCCTGCCCGTTTAGTATCATCTGCAAATTTGGTAAGTTCCCCTTCTATTCCCTCATCTAAGTCGTTAATGAAGATATTGAAGGACCTAAGACAGAATCTTATGGCACCCCATTGGTTACTTCCCTCCATGTAGACTTAGACCCATTCAGGACTACTCATTGAGTACGGTTTGCCAGCCAGTTGGGAATACATCTAATGTACGTTCTAGCTTACTAAGAAGTAGATTGTGGTCTACTTTATCGAATGCCTTGCTGAAATATAAATATATTATGTCCACAGTATTTTGCTGGTCAATTAATTAAAGCCCCTGTCACACAGCACCAACGGATGGAAAGAGGATATAAAATGCAGAGAAACACTTGCCATCCGTTGGTTAATGCGATGCATCCATTCTGTACTCACTGCGTCCGTTTTTCATACTCTCTATCCATTCAGCATCTGTCCACTGTCATTTCATCCGCTCAAAAAGTTTTGAGCTTCACAAAACTTTTTGAGCGGAAAAAGTATCCAATGCGTCCATTCTACATCTGCTACTCATATGGGGAACATCCGTTATATGACCGTTGTCATCCATTACGCATCCGCTATATCTGCTAGGCATCCGCTGCGCATCCGTGCAACTCGCATCCTCTCCAGCGGAAAATGGACACAGGGAGGAAGTGAAACAGACGCGGAACGGACATGCAGCATTAGTAGCATGGATGTAGAAAGGATGAAAGCGGATGCAGCTCTCATACAAAGCATTAAAACGGAAAAATGTTTGCATAGGGGACGTATCTTGGATATTTAGGATGTCTGCAGGATGTCTAGAGGATGCAAAAGGACAACTGGCGGAAAACCTATATTTCCTATAAAAAGGGAGATAAATCACCTGGATCTCACTTTCAGTCCAGCAGCCCTGCGGTGCAGACCTCTTCAGCCTTGCTCTTGCTCTTGCTCTTCCACAGCATCCAGTCATCTCCACCATGGATCATCACACACTCCTTTTGGTAGCCGCCATCGTTCTACAACAGTGCGAAGCCCTCTACAGTCTCTTTCACCTGTTCTACGCAAAAAAAAGGAGGCGTCCAAGACGTGTCTGGGTCCGAAGATGGAATGCAAGAAGAGCTGAGTACGGACTGCATAACAAGCTGATGGTAGAGCTGAGGAATGAAGACTCTTGTGCATTCCAGAACTTCATGAAGATGCCACTAGCCATGTTTAACGAAGTTGTGGAGTGGCTGAGACCCAGGTTGACCAAGGCAAACACCAACTTCCGCCCCAGCCTGAACCCTGGGCTGAAGGTGGCACTGACTCTGCACCACCTGGCCTCAGGGACCATGTACAGGAGCATGCAGTATGGCTGGAGGGTGCCACACAACTCCATCAGCATTGTGGTCAGAGAAGTGGTGCAGGCCATCATCGAAGAATACCTGGAGGAGCTCCTCCAGTGCCCTTCCACTGAAGAAGGCTGGAAGAAGGTTCAAGAGCAGTGGTATCAGAAGTGGAACTTCCCCCACATGATTGGAGCCATAGATGGGAAGCACGTAGCCTGCAAAGCTCCAGCCAACTCAGGGTCCACTTAGCAGAACTACAAGGGCTTCTTCAGCATCATCCTCTTCACCATGATCGATGCTGACTACAAGTTCATGTACATCGATGCTTCAGGCAACGGCTCATCTTCAGATGCCCAGGTATACAACACCAATCACCTCAAGGAGGGGCTAGAACGCAACCTCATCATGGGCTTCCCAGATCCAGACCTCCTGTCCAACGACACACAAGATGTGCCCTACTTCATCGTGGGGGATGACACCTTGTCCCTCAGAACCTACCTCATGAAGCCCTACACTTCCAGATGCCTCACCCATGAAGAAAGGATCTTCAACTACAGGCTGTCCAGGGCAGGGCGGGTGGTGGAGAACACCTTTGGCATCCTGGCCAACTGGTTCCAGGTACTTCTCACCTCCATGCAGCATCGCCCAGAGACCGTGAGGAACATTGTGGAAGTTTGCTGCATCCTGCACAATCTCATGCACACCCGCAACCCAGTCTTACAGAACAGGCTCATGGACCACCAACAAGGCAATGGGGACATGGAGCCTGGTGAATGGAGGCAAGGGCGAAACCTGATAGTCACTGTGGTTGTGCAAGGCCCCAACAGAGCTTCACGAGAAGGGAAGAAGCAGCGCAACCTCCTGAAACACTGGTGCAACTCCCCAGCTGGAGCAGTGGAGTAGCAAGACAGGATGGTAGATGCTTAATGGATGCTTCCTTCAGCCTGTGTCATCACACTGTTGAGATTGTGCCATGTATGTTGAGTGGCCCTACAATGAACAGGGCATTTAATGAAGAGTTGTGTTTATGTTGAAATATGTTGATGAATGATTAAATTGTTATTGATAATAAAGGGCCATAGATGTGGCACCTGGGAGGGTGGACCATACAGTCCCACTATGCTTGCACTGGAGGCTTATCTATCCCACAGCTATTACCCATCCCACAGGTATCCCTGCCCATCCCACAGCTATCCTTACCCATCCCACAGCTATTACCCATTCCACAGGTATCCCTGCCCATCCCACTGCTATCCTTACCCATCCCACAAGCATTTAAAGGCTTAAACCATTTTTAAATTTTTCACATAGACTTTATTTACTAAAAGAACGGAACCAAGTGTGTGAAGCAAAGATAACCTTTATTAATAACAAACTGTAAAAGCAAAATGACCCAAGTAAAATGTCCCAAGCAAAGATAAAGTCAACAGGTAGCAACCCAGTCTCTGGCACTGTTCTTAGTCACTCTGAGGCATGCCCATGGTCTCAGGGGTGAAGGGTGCAGGTGCTGTGGAGGTGGCAGTGGCTGGAGTGCTGGTCTGAGGCACCATTGGGGTGCCTGGCCCTGAAAGGACAACAGAAGATGGTGCGTGGAGGAAGCTCTCAGAGAGCTGGCTCAGTTCCGTGATGTTGAGAGCCCATTCCTCCATGACATGGGATATCAGTCCCAAGACTGATGACAGATGTTCTGAGGCTGGGCTTGGCTGTGGGGTGGAGGAAGGAGGAATGTAGTGGGTCTGTCTGGTCTGCAGCTGAGTGAGGTGAGGCATGGGTGGCATCTGTGGCGTCGGTGGCATCGGTGGCACCGGTGGCGTACAATGAACCTGTGGCTGGACTGGGAAAGGCTGCCTGTGCTGCTGGAACTCCTGGTAGCCATAGCCTTGGTAAGTGAAGGCCTGTGGAAAGCCTTGGAAGGGCTGTGACATCACATGGGGTGGAGGAGCAGACTTGGACTGGGTCGGAGCAGGTTCAGCTGGGCCTGGAGGGTTGTGCAGAAGACCGTGATCCTCTCCTTTATCACCTGGTACTGTGATTCGGACCTGTCCATGAGGGTCTGGTTCATGTAGGTGAGAAAGGGCTTGCGGTTTGAGGATGGTATGTCGATGTGTACCAGCTGAGAGAGGAGATCTACACTGGTTTTGATGGTGTCCCTGATTTCCAGCAGGACAGTGTGGCTCTGCCCTTCCGGTCTGGTTCTCTGCCTGCTTTCTGTGGATGTGGAGCTGGGTGTGGGTGTGAGTTGGTCTCTGGTGGAAGTGCCCTCT
The DNA here is from genome assembly GCA_015471245.1 of Laticauda colubrina. Classification (NCBI taxonomy): domain Eukaryota; kingdom Metazoa; phylum Chordata; class Lepidosauria; order Squamata; family Elapidae; genus Laticauda; species Laticauda colubrina. Next base: position 9,460,904 of record BLBF01000017.1, on the reverse strand, counting down.
CCTTGCTCCCACTACGTCAGGGGGTCCTCCACGCACTCCGCCATGGGGAGTTCAGCTGTCAGGGGGGTCTCCATCATGGGATGCTCCACAGATACCTGCCTGGACACAGGAGCTGACTCTTGGCCAGAAGAGGACTGGCCCTCTGTGGGCTGCCTGAGAGAGAGGGTAGACAGAGGGACTGCTCCTCGGTGGTGGATCTCACCCTCCAAGAAGCTGCACTTGGCCATCATGTAGGTCTCCCGGTTGGTAAGCTTGACCGCGGCCTGGCCTGACTTCTTGAGGTGCAGCTTCCCATACCATGTGTGCATGTGCTTCCACCACCCGAGGAGGACCTCCGAAGTGTAGCCCAGGCTCTCTGCCTTCTCTCTCCAAGCAGCCTGCTTCCTCTTGGTGTCTCAATAGATCCTGAGTCCCTTCCGCCATAGGTACTTGTTCTCCCTCAGCCATTCGAGCACCTCATCCTCATGTTCCTCTTCGATTGAGTATTGCCTCCTCTCCCTATCTTGCATATGCCTCTTCCTCCCTCTGGCAGGGCCTTCTGGGCCCTCATCAGAGAGGCTTTGAGGTTCTAGGGGCTGCTCCACCATACCACCAGCAGCACCAGCAGCACCAGCAGCACCAGCAGCACCAGCAGCACCAGCAGCACCAGCAGCATCAGGATCAGCAGCAGCAGAGTAAGCACCAGCAGCACTAGCAGGACCAGCAGGACCAGGAGCACCAGCAGCACCAGCAGGACCAGGAGCAGCACCAGCAGAGTAAGCACCAGCAGAAGCACCAGCACCAGGAATAGCGCCAGCAGAGTAAGCACCAGCAGAAGCACCAGAACCAGCAGAGTCAGCCCATGCAGCAGAAGCCCCAGCAGAAGCAGAGTCAGGGCCAGGGGGTGGGATGGTGGCCCTGTCCTTCTTGCCAGAGCTGGCAGAAGATGGCACAGGCTTCCTCTTCTTCCCCATGGTTGTTGGCTGGAGCTGTGTCTGGCAGCAGGTCTTTCCTCTTAATGGTGACCTGCTTGCGAGCTGCATCCTTTTATATCCATGGGGCTGATGCAATGCATCCTCCCCGCATGCGCAGTGAATGCTTTGCATCCACTAGGCATCCGCTAGGCATCTGCTAGGCATCCATGATGCATCCACGTCATCTGCTCTGCATCCCCTCTGCATCCGCTCTGCATCCGCTCTGCATCCGCTCCTTCCGCTGCACGTCCGCTTCGCTGTGCTCCCCCGGAAGCCCTGAGGATGTGCCATCCGCTTCCATCCGCTTCCATCTGCTAGGCTTCTGTGGAGCATCCGCTTAACATCCTGGCTACGTCCTCCCCCCGCCCGTTCCTTTCTGTTGTTGTCCACTCTGTTTATGCAAATTTGGGGCACTTTTGAGAGTGGATAACAATGGATGGAAAATTTTCTCGTCCGCTGTGTCCTTTTTACATACTTTTTGCATCCGTCAGCCTATGTGACAGGCCCTTTAGTCACTATGTTGAAGAATGAAATAAGATTGGTTTGGCATGATCTGTTTTTATCAAACCTGTGCTAGTTGTTACTTTACTAGTTTCTAGATGTTGGCAGATCTGTTTTTTAATTATCTTTTCCAGGATCATCCCGGGTATTGATGTTAGGCTGATTGGTCTATAGTTTTCTGGGTATGTTTTTTTTTGTTTTTCATTTTTTGAAGATGGGAACCACATCAGCTCTTTTCCAGTCCTCTGGTAGTTTCCCGGTGCTTCAGGATTTTTGAAAGATATGGTGCAGTGGTTCTGAGATGACCTCTGCCAGCTCCTTTAAAACTCTGGGATGTTATCCATCAGGCCCCCATGGTTTGTTTTCATCAAGACAGGTGTTCTATTTTTATTTATTTTTTGCTTATTTTAACTTTTATTTCTGGTCTGTCTTTTACACTTATATTTTTAGTAGGTTGAGCTATCATTTCTTTTTGCGTGAAGACAGATGCAAATAAGGAGTTAAGCAGTTCTGCTTTCTCTCTGTTGCCTGTTACTTCCTTGCCATCTTCTCTCTTTCGTGGACTGACTGTTTCTTTATTTTTTTTCTTATTATTTATATGTTGGAAGAAACATTTCTTATTATCTTTGACTTTTGTTGCAAGTCTTTGTTTGTTCTGAGCCTTTGCTATCCTGACTTCATCTTTGCAGATTCTGGCTATCTGCTGATATTCTGCCTTAGTTTTAAGTCCTTCATTCCATTTTTTATACTTACCCTTTTTTTCTTTCAATTTGGCATAGAGATCTTTGTGTAGCCATGCTAGTTTCTTCTTGGATTTCTTGTTTTTTTTTTTCCTCAGTGGTATTGTGCTGGTCTGGGCTTCTATGATCATACTTTTCAGAGTTTCCCAAGATTCTTGAATTGTTTTCCCCTTTAGGATTTTCATCCATGGAATCTTTCCCAAGTTCTCTCTGAGTTTATTGAAATCAGCTCTTTTAAAATCCAAGACTCTGGATTTTTGTACCTCATTATAAAAGAGATGATTTAAGTCACCAGAGGATCTAAATAGAAATTATGCTTCATGGTAGAAAGGACAAAATAGTGCCCCAAAGACTGGATAGTTTACAATGTAAACATATTGCCCCCAACAATCTGGGCGCTCATTTTACTGACCTTGAAAGGATGGAAGGCTGAGTCAACTAGGATCTGCCAGTCAGGATCAAATTTCTAGCAGTGGGAAGAATTAGCCTGCAATACTGAATTCTAACCAATGCGCCATCACGACTCTTATATAGACTATGTTTTGAAATGACAATAAATAAATTAAAATTCTGAACTGGAAGATCTGTGATTGTGGACTGTGTTTTCTGTTTAATACAGCAAGCCTGAAAGTAACAACAGTCAAATCTATGAAGATAGAAGTACAGCATGAATGATATGTGGCAAGAGCACATATATGTTTGTTCTCCATGTGATGTGTTAATCAGAAGAAAGTTATTTTGTCTTTTGTACTTTTGCACTTTTTCCTTAGGTTGATCAATGCCACTTTTTAAAAAGTGCTGTGATTCCAGGAAGACAGAAAAAGAGAGGAAAAGAGAAAAATAAAGAACAGAAAAAAATACATGTGAAGAATTCCTTAATTTGGAGAGAAATCTCATGAAAAACTTCACTTGATACATTTCTTTGTATCTATCCAGTCTTTCCTAATTTTATTCAAAATATTGCTTTCTGAAACACAAACAGAATGAATACAATTAAAAATACAAGATAAATAAACCAAAAAAACATAAGCTGAAATACAGCAAAAGGTAAGAGCAACTGAAATTGACTATGAGGTCTCATTTTATCCATGAAAAACATATGGACTACACAACTTGATCAGGGCAAAGCAATAAATGCAATTTACATAGACTTCTATAAAGCCTTTGATTCAGTGGTACACAACAAACTACTCCAAAAACCAAAGCCCATGTCACACTGCACCAACGGATGGAAAGAGGATGTAAAACGGAGAAAAATGCTTGCCATCCATTGGTTAACGTGATGCATCCCTTCTGTACTCACTGCGTGCATGATTCATATGTTCATATGTTCATATGTTCCAGCATCCGTCTACTGAGATTTCATCTGCTCAAAAAGTTTTGAGCTGCACAAAAATTTTTGAGCGGATGAATTTTCTGCAGTGTCTGTTCTACATCCGCGACACATACAGGGAACAAACGTTCTACATCCGTTACACGTCCGCTGTATCTGCTCGGCATCTGCTGCGCATCCGCACAACTCTCATCCACTCCAGTGGAAAACAGAAAGATGGAGCAAGTGAAACGGATGCGGAACGTCCATGCAGCATGAGTAGCACGGACATAGAAAGGATGTAAGTGGATGCATCTCGTATATAAAGCATTAAAATGGACAAAACGTTCATATAGGGGATGTATCTCGGATATTTAGGATGTCTGGAGGATGTCTAGAGGATGCAGAAGGACACCTAGTGGAAAACCTATATTTCCTATAAAAAGGGGGAGGAAATCACCTGGATCTCACTTTCAGTCCAGCAGCCCTGGCGTGCAGACCTCTTCAGCCTTGCTCTTGCTCTTGCTCTTCCACAGCATCCAGTCATCTCCACCATGGATCGTGGCACACTCCTATTGGTAGCCGCCATCATTCTACATCAGTGCGAAGCCCTCTACAGTCTCTTTCACCTTTTCTACGCAAGGAAAAGGAGGCGTCCAAGAAGTGTATGGGTCTGAAGATGGATCGCAAGAAGAGCCGAGTATGGACTGTATCACAAGCTGATGGTGGAGCTGAGGAATGAAGACCCTTGTTCATTCCAGCACTTCATGAGGATGCCACCAGCCACGTTTGACGAAGTTGTGGAACGGCTGAGACCCAGGTTGACCAAGGCAAACACCAACTTCCAGCCCAGCCTGGACCCTGGACTGAAGGTGGCACTGACTCTGCACCACCTGGCTCTGGGACCACGTACAGGAACATGCAGTACACCTGGAGGGTGCCCCACACCACCATCAGCATTGTGGTCAGAGAAGTGGTGCAGGCCATCATCGAAGAATACCTGGAGGAGCTCCTCCAGTGCCCCTCCACTGAAGAAGGCTGGAAGAAAGTTCAAGAGCAGTGGTATCAGAAGTAGAACTTCCCCCACACTGTTGGAGCCATAGATGGGGAGCACGTGGCCTGCAAAGCTCCAGCCAACTCAGGGTCCACTTATCACAACTACAAGGGCTTCTTCAGCATCATCCTCTTTGCCATGGTCAATGCTGACTACAAGTTCATGTACATCGATGCTTCAGGCAATGGGTCATCTTCAGATGCCCAGATATACAACGCCAGTGACCTCAAGGAGGGGCTGGAATGCAACCTCATCATGGGCTTCCCAGATCCAGACCCCCTGCCCAAGGACACACAAGATGTGCCCTACTTCATCATGGGGAATGACACCTTTTCTCTCAGAACCTACCTCATGAAGCCCTTCACTTCCAGATGCCTCACCCGTGAAGAGAGGATCTTCAACTACAGGCTGTCCAGGGCAAGATGGGTGGTGGAGAACGTCTTTGGCATCCTGGCCAACAGGTTCCAGGTACTTCTCACCACCATGCAGCATCGGCCAGAGACCATGAGGAGGATCGATGAAGCTTGCTGCATCATGCACAATCTCATGTGCATCCACTACCCAGTGTTGCAGAACAGGCTCATGGACCACCAACAAGGCAATGGGGACATGGAGCCTGGTGAATGGAGGCAAGGACTAAACCTGATAGACACTGTGGATGTGCAAGGCCCCAACAGAGTTTCACGTGAAGGGAAGAAGCAGCGCAACCTCCTGAAACACTGGTGCAACTCCCCAGCTGGAGCAGTGGAGTGGCAAGACAGGATGATAGATGCTTAATGGATGCTTCCTTCAGCCTGTCTCATCACAGTGATGAGACTGTGCCATGTATGTTGAGTGGCCCTACAATGAACAGGGCATTTAATAAAGAGTTGTGTTTATGTTGAAATATGTTGATGAATGATGAAATTGTTATTGATAATAAAGGGCCATAGGTGTGGTACTTGGGAGGGTGGACCATACAGTCCCACTATGCTTGCACAGTCCCACTATGCTTGCACTGGAGGCTTATCTTTCCCATAGCTATTACCCATCCCACAGCTATTACCCATCCCACAGGTATCCCTGCCCATCCCACTGCTCTCCTTACCCATCCCACAACTATTGTCCATACCACAGGTATCCCTGCCCATCCCATTGCTATCCTTACCCATCCCAAAAGCATGCAAAGGCTTAAACCATTTCTAAAAGTTTCCACCAAGACTTTATTTACTAAAATAAATGAAGCAAATGTGTGAAGCAAAGATAACCTTTATTAATAACAATCTGTAAAAGCAAAATGACTCAAGTAAAATGTCCCAAGCAAAGATAAAGTCAACAGGTAGCAACCCAGTCTCTGGCACTGTTCTCAGTCTCTCTGAGTCATGCCCATGGTCTCAGGGGTGAAGGGTCCAGGTGCTGTGGAGGTGGCAGTGGCTGGAGTGCTGGTCTGAGGCGCCATTGGGGTGCCTGGCCCTGAGAGGACAACAGAAGATGGTGCGTGGAGGAAGCTCTCAGAGAGCTGGCTCAGTCCCGTGATGTTGAGAGCCCCTTCCTCCATGACATGGGATGTCAGTCCCAAGACTGATGACAGATGTTCTGAGGCCGGGCTTGGCTGTGGGGTGGAGGAAGGAGGAGTGTAGTGGGTCTGTCTGGTCTGCAGATGAGCGAGGTGAGGCATCGGTGGCATCTGTGGCTTGGGTGGCATCTGTGGCATTGGTGGCATCGGTTGTGTCTGTGGCATCGGTGGCATCGGTGGCATTGGTGGCACCTGTGGCGTCTGTGGCATTGGTGGCACCTGTGGCGTCTGTGGCATTGGTGGTATCGGTGGCATCAGTGGCACCTGTGGTGTCCGATGTACCTGTGCCTGGACTGGGAAGGGCTGCCTGTGCTGCTGGAACTCCTGGTAGCCGTAGCCTTGGTAGGTGAGGGGCTGTTGAAAGCCTTGGAAGGGCTGTGACATCGCCTGGGGTGGAGGAGCAGACCTGGAGTGGGTCAGAGCAGGTTCATCTGGGCCTGGAGGGTGGTGCAGAAGACCGGTGATCCTCTCCTTTATCACCTGGTACTGGGATTCGGACCTGTCCATGAGGGTCTGGTTCATGTAGGTGAGAAAGGGCTTTCTGTTAGAGGATGGTATGTCGGAGTGTACCAGCTGAGAGAGGAGATCTACGCTGCTTTTGATGGTGTCCCTGATCTCCAAGAGGACAGTGTAGCTCTGCCACTCCGGTATGGCTCTCTGCCTGCTTTCTGTGGAGGTGGAGCTGGGTGTAGGTGTGGGTTGGTTTCTGGTGGCAGCGGCCTCTTCTTGCTCCAACTGCATCAGGGGGTCCTCCATGTGCTCCGGCACAGGGAGTGAAGCTGTCGGGGGGGTCTCCATCGTGGGATGCTCCAAAGATCCTGCCTGGACACAGGAGCTGACTCTTGGCCAGAAGAGGACTGGCTCTCTGTGGGCTGCCTGAGAGAAAGGGTTGACAGAGGTGCTGCTCCTCGGTGGCAGATCTCACCCTCCAAGAAGCTGCACTTGGCCATCACGTAGGTCTCCCAGTCAGTGAGCTTCACCGCGGCCTGGCCAGACTTCTTCAGGTGCAGCTTCCTGTGCCAGGTGTGCATGTGCTTCCAACACCCGAAGAGGACCTCCAAAGTGTAGCCCAGGCTCTCTGCCTTCTCTCTCCAAGCCGCCTGTGTCTGCTTGGTGTCGATAGAGCCTGTGTCCCTTCCTCCAGAGGTACTCGTTCTCCCTCAGCCATTCGAGCACCTCTTCCTCATGTTCCTCTGCAATGGAGTACTGTCTCCTCTCCCCCTTTTCTCGTGAATGCCTCTTCCTCCCTCTGGCAGGGCCATCTGGGCCCTCATCAGCAGGGCTTTGAGGTTCTAGGGGCTGGTCCACCACACCACCACCAGCAGCACCAGCACCAGCACCAGCAGGACCAGTAGCACCAGCAGCACCAGCAGCACCAGCAGCACCAGCAGAAGCACCAGCACCAGGAGCAGCACCAGCAGAGTAAGCACCAGCATCAGAAGCCCCAGCAGAAGCAGAGTCAGGGCCAGGGGGTGGGATGGTGGTCCTGTCCTTCTTGCCAGGGATGGCAGGAGTAGGCACAGGCTTCCTCTTCTTCCCCATGGTTGTTCGCTGAAGATGTGTCTGGAAGCAGGTCTTTCCTTTGAATGGTGACCTGTTTGCAAGCTGCTTCCCTTTATATCCCGGGGCTGACACAATGCATCCTCCCAGCATGCGCAGTGAATGCTTTGCATCCGCTAGGCATCCGTGATGCATCCACGTCATCCACTCGGCATCCGCTCTGCATCTGCTCCTTCCACTGGGCATCCGCTTCGCTGTTCTCCCCCTGAAGCCCTGTGGATATGTCCTCTGCTTCCATCTGCTTCCATCTGCTAGGCTTCCATTGAACATCTGCTTTACATCCTCACTACATCCTCCCCACGTCCATTCCTCTCCGTTGTTGTCTGCTCTGTTTATGCAAATTTCGGGCACTTTTTTGAGCGGATAACAATGGATGGAAAATTTGCTCATCCGCTGTGTCCTTTTTACATACGTTTTGCATCCATCGGCCAATGTAACCTAGCCTTAAGGTCTTATGGTATCTCTTTCAAATGAATATGAGTAATTTGCCATTCAGATGGCAAATAATATTCTTTTTGTAATTTTTCAAAGGTTTTGGAAGTCAGTTGATCAAAGATAATAATTCAATTTTATTGTGTACTTGACAGAATTTTTTTTCAAAGGACCAGTTTCTTGTGGAAAGAAAAGTCAATTTTAAATTTCTAACTCAATACAATCCCAATCTGCCCATCCACCATCAATGCTGGAAATACAATGGAGTGCCTATTCTACTGGGAATCAAAAACTTGCTAAGATAATAGAGGTGCCAAATAATAGCTCTCCAGTTGGACTCATAACAGTATGCATTTAATGTCAGTTTCATTCTAATACAAAATTCAGGTTAGCAAACATATTCAATTATATAACATCATGGAGGTTAAAGCTCCCATACTCATATTCATTTGAAAGAGATGGTTTTGAGTCTTATCTTTCCATAACAAAAATCATGAGCTTATTAAGTCATTTAAAACATTTAAGTGAAATTAAAATAGACATCCCTCATCTAAGACATTTTTATTAAAAAATAAATAAATCACTTAAAAAGTATCTCAACACCAAACTATGATTTATATTTGGATCTTTAATTATTGATTTTCCATATCTTATGATGATATTATATTACATTGTTTCAATAGGAATTCTAACAATTTTAATTTATTGTTTTCAGCTTGTCTTCTTGATATATTTCAAAAAAGTATTCTATATCTTAATCATACAAATGATCAACTGGCAGTTTAAGAGTAAGGCATTGAATAATTCCAAAGTATAGCTTCTATAGAACAGGGAGGCCTGGGGGGTGGGGCAGACCCAGCTCATGGGTTGCTTAGATCTGACCCGTGGGGCCATCTTGGAAACAGCAAAGGACCAGCCCATGGTACCTCTGCCAGCAAAAATGGAGCTTGGGAGGGCTGCCCATGACCCTCCCAAGCCCTGTTTTCACTGACAGAGGGTTTCAGGAGGCCTTATCAGCCAAAAACAGACTTTGGAAGCCTGTTTTCACTGGCAGAGCACTTGGGCCACCACAGGCACCGACACGAGTGGTGCCAAGCTGCCACACACACCCTGATCTCCCCGAAGTCAAATACAAACCTAGTGTAGCCCTCAATGAAATCAAATTTGATACCTCTGCTATAGAATATTCAAAGCTTCTTTAATTTTTGTCCATGTATTTTAGAGAGACATTTTGGTGTAATGATTGATGGAAATTAGACTATAAATTGGAAAATTATGAGTTTTAATTTTGCCTTAAGCATAAAACCAGATGGGTGACCTTGAGTTACTCACAATCTCTCAGTTTTTAGGAAGCACACAATGGCAAACCATTTCTGAAAATCATAATAATAATGAAGTGGAGAATCTTCTAGTTTAACATTTCTTATCCAAAATCCATTGACATTATAATTCATGGATCAGATATTGTAAAAGAAAATACAGAATGTGTCTCAGTTAAATTAATTATAGACTAAGTTACTGACAAATAATAGAAACATGGGCCATTGAGAAGTTGAAAAAAGTGCATTCTCTTTTGATACAACATAATTCTTTCCACATATCAGCAAAGCTTTAATATAAACATGGAATTTTTTCTAACTTTGAATGCTTTTTATTGGAATGTTTATTTCTGTCCAATGACAGATCTCACAATGAATTAAAATTCCATCCAATGGCTCATAGCCACCTTCATAAGTTCCATCTGTAAACTAAAAAAAGGTTTAGCAAAATAGCCATGCAAAACATCTGGTTTATCTCTGGTTTGACCATAAAGATTTATAAAAACCATCAATCTGAGCTTGCCTTTGCAATTAACATTAAGACCAAATAGTTCTTCTACTTCCTCTGTCATTTGATTGCCAAATAATGGTGTTATTTAGTTAGAATATTTTATTTGTTGCCAGGTTTGTGGTTATCTGTCTCAATAATCATGTCAGTACCCTAAATGGCCTATTCATGTTTATTTTTTTCTTTTAATTTTAAGCTGCAGAGAAGAATAAGGAAGTGAGGAGGATAAGAACAAACACTTGCAGCATAGCTGCAGTGGCAGCAATGGAAGCTGGAGTAATATCATATATGACATAGATTAATGAGTATTGGAACCAAATTTAATGTTATTTAGAGTTTTATGTGAAACTATAGCGAGACATTTGTTGGACATAATCATCATTACCACCAAATAACATCTACATGTTTTCTCTTTTGGTCCAGCTATATCAAATTTTAAATCTGAAGAGAAGACTACTATCAAAACTGCCCATGTTCAAACTCAGCCCTGGACCATCTTAAAGGCTGAACAAGCAAAATTCAATGTCTTTGATTTATGGTGTTGTGGTAACCTTTGATTATCAAATTATTGATAATACTTTGGATAGCAAAAATAATAAAAAATTTTATACTATATGAAGTAAAAACTGGTAAGAGTGGATAATCTAAGATTAAGCATTTTAGTAATATAAAGTTGAAGCAAAAATTGGGCAGACAATCTTGATCAACTGTTGATCACTACACCATAAAGAGTTGATCACTATACCACAAAGAGTTGGAAATAACTGGATATTTGAACAACAGCAACAAAAGAAGTAGCAAGAATCTATGCAAAGAGCTGTTTTAAGGCTAAAATCAAGTTTGTATTGCTTTTTTCTAAACTTTTCTGTCTATAGATGAAAAACAGAAGAATTTAATGATACTTGAAGTTAACAAAATGTTGTGAAGAGTGTTTAAGAGAACATAAGCAAAGGTCTCAGTATTCCCTCAGTATCACGAATTATGCTCCAGAATATCCCAAGATATATAATATTTACATACAAGTAATGAATAATTTTGTATTCAGAATTCACTATTTTAGTTAAGCCTTTTTTTTCACTTTTCCAAGATATGTTTATGGGAAGCTCTATAACAAAATAAATTAAAAGTTTGCTCTGAACAACTTAACATATATTCCATCATAATTCCTTGATTTTGTACTTACCATTTCTGCTCCTTCATTTTCCATGATGATTCCATTTGTTATCAGTAGAACAGATTATTTCAATCCCTATGCTGAAAATCTTAGATTACAAAGCAGATGGTAAAATAATTCAACATTCTTTTAAAAAGTGATAGAAGCCAATTCTAGTGACATACCAAAGAGATGTTATGTCTTTAGATGTCTTTAGAGTTCTGAGGAAATAAAAATGAGTTAAGGTTGAAAATTTCCTAAATAATCCTATACCAACTCAAATTCTACTTCAGAATACATAATGATGAAGTTGTATATGTCTGTGCAAGACAGAAAAAGAGAAAAAGGGAGTTGTATATGTTGGGGGTGCACTATGTACATACAGTATAAGTTGTGCGTGAATAAATGGATGCACAGATGAGTTGCATGAAAACTTAAATAAGTATGCCATTGTTATTGTGTACTACCAAACAGGCTTTAGCAATGTGCACAAATATCTGGAACCATTAAAAATGTACTTCCTATATGTCTCTAAAATTCTGGACATCTAGAATCCAAGTGCTATCTTGACAATTTCACAGCACCTTTTCTCTTATTACTATCACCTATGGAAAAACTTTTTGTGTTGGGCAGGGGTCTTCAAACTTGACAGCTTTAAGACTTGTGGACTTCAACTCGAGAATTCCACCTCCAGTCATGTTAGCTCAGGAATTCTGGAAGTTGAAGTCCACAAGTCTTAAACTTGCCAAGTTTGAAGACCCTTATGCTAGAGGTTGAGGCCACTCAATTTTAGAGAATAACAATTACATCATTGCCACTCATCAATGATATCATTGCCACTCATCAAAATCAATCAATCAACTCTCAACACATTTAAAAACTCTTGTTAATTACTGAATGTTCAACAGATATTGGATGTATGTGTTTCCTCATGTTGTTTTCAAGATAACAATGAAAGTTTCACTTATCAATAATTTTAACTCTGATATCATCTACATCTTTTATTGTAAATTGCTTGGCCAAAATTACTTTTATTCCAAATCATGGTTTTTAACATACTAAGGGCACACTTAAAGTGAGGGCTATCAAAGATGCTCCCAGGCCCAGGAACAAAACCGACCAAGCGTTCCTAGGCCTCATAAATTTTTACAACGTGTTCCTGCCCCATAAGACAACAATAGCAGAACCCCTACATAGACTGCTAGATAAAAAAAACCACTTGGACATGGGGCCACCAGGAACAGAAAGCCTTCCAAGGTATCAAGGACCTCTTAACGTCAGACAACGTTCTCATCCAGTTTAGCAATACCCTGCCTTTGATGGTCACCTGTGATGCCTCGCCTCTTGGGGTTGGCGCCATCCTGAGCCACCAGCTACCAGTTGGCAGAGAGGCACCGGACACCTTTTACTCCAAGACGCTCTCCAAGTCGGAACACAACTACAGTCAACTCGATAGAGAAGCCCTCGCAATCATCACTGGAGTCAAAAGATTCCATGAGTACCTTTGTTCTTCCTTCCAGAAGTGCTTTTATCAGATTCATCAGACACAACAGAGGGATTCCTTCTCCATTTAGATCCAGACTCCATTTTTACACCACTGTCTGAGCCTCCATCTGATTTTTTTATTTCATCACCAGACCACAAGGAATTCCGCTCCACTTGGAAATGCTTTTCAGTGTCAGTCTGTTGAAAAAACAGAAATGAATCAACTCACACTGCAAACTTTCTTTCTCCCAGGAAGAAGGTGTTCTGTATGGAACTTGGTAGGATCCAAGTCCCTCATTCTGATTGGCCGAAAAGGCCACTTATGGATTGGTTGATTAAGAACCAATTTGGGAAGCCGCCAAACGGCGGGAATAGTTAAATAAGTGTCATTGGCCACAAGCCGCAGGCAAGTCGCTATATAAAGGGCTGCCGCAGCTTGGGCTATGTTCCGTATCTTTTGCCTTGCGAGTTTAAATAAAATAGTTGTTGTTGGAACCCAGTCTCACGCGCTTCTTTCCGGATGGAACAATTTTATGTATATGCAGGAAGCTGGGAGTTGAATTGCTTGAGGAATCCATATAAATATTTGCAGGACCATAATATTTGAGCAGATGCCTTTAAAAAGTTGTGGAAAATTTAGGTGACTTCCTCCCCCTGCTCTTAATGTAATGCTATAAAACAATCAGGCAGGAGTAGTAGGTGTTTACAAAGGCTAACATTGATTTTGGTATTTCACTATTGTTCCTGGTGGGTGAAAAAAATCAATTGCAAATGCCCAATGTTGCTTAATAGAATTTTGTTAAATTGAAAAGGAAATCTTCCAATGAAAGGAAAGCTCTTAGTGTCTTGTTGCTAATCCCAAAAACATACACAATCTTTGAATGAGACATGCTGACAAATCCTCATCTCAAAACTATGAAGAACCATTTTTGTTAACTGCTTTTCTCTCCCAACACTGATTTTAGGAATTTGTAAAGTGGTCTTAGAAAGGCAGTTGCCTTTCAGTTGCAGTTTTCTAGCTACTCTAAGGACTTCTGAGGGGTTTAGCCAATTTCACATAGAAGGTTTAAGGATAGCAAGCAGCTCTTTCTGACACTGATACACAACATAGTCTGATTCCTTTCCTTATAGTTGGGTGATTCTCATGTAATATTATGATTCCATGAAGAATTACCACTTCTCCAGTCTTTCTGGTTAACCTAAGAAATACCCATATTATAGAATGAGCCTTCCTGTATGGATAGTCTTTGACTTATGGCCATGATTGGGACCAAAATTTTGGTTGTAAATCATTGCAGTCATAAGTTGATGTACCACACAATTGAATGCAATTTTATGTCCATTTTTATGGTGGTCATAAAGTGAGTCATGATGGTCATTAAGCAAATTATTGTTGTTAAGTGAATTACATAGTCATTAAACAAACCTATTCTTTTGAGTGGGCATTTTATGCTGAAAACTGACAAAAATTGCCAGAAAATAGCAAAAAAACATTGTATATCATGTCATGTGGGATGCTGCAATCGGTCATAAATGTGAGCTGGTTGCCAAGTGAGGGCAATCATGTCAGTGTAGAGATAGGATATAAAATTTCAAGACAGTAAGTAGCTTTTTAAAAATCCACCGTAACATTGAATGGTTTGCATGGATGGCTGGGGAATTCTGGGAATTGAGTCTGCACAGCTTAGTTATTGAGACTGAAAAACACAAGTGTTTCTGAACAATGGCTTTTGATATACCCGAGCAGTTCAAAGAGAGAACTGTATGAGATCCATGTGAGAAGTTTGATCAACTTATGTGGGAAGACTGAATTTATGGTTCTCTCCCTCTATATGAATAATTTTTCCCTGTAAAGTTCTTCATAAAAGGGAAAAACTAGAGAATAAACAAATTTGATGAAGGGGGAAGATACCAGCAGGAGCATTTGGACAATAAAACTGCTTTCTAAGCCTGAGCTGGAAGTTTTGAATATAAGAGTTGCCACCACTTATTTTCTTACTTTGTTTTCACCCTGTATTATAATATTTACATTTTATGATAGCTGTTTTTGTTTTTAATTGTATTCCAGATTGAATCATTTTGAAAAGGCAGCTACATACATCAACTAATTAAATGGCTAAAAATAAGGTAGGCAGGTACAAGCATGATATAATCCTCTCTTCCTGTTAGATACTGTATTGATATATTTATAATAATTGGTCTGGGTAGATGTTTGAGTGCCCCCTTTGACTTAATTTTTAGGCCAAGAAGTTACCAAAATTTCCCAATGCCTCATAAATTAATGAAAAGAATGAGCTGTTGTGCATGAATGTGAGAGCAACTAAAATCAATATAGTCATCCCTAGCTCCCACACTGTGAAAACAGGAGCAGAAGAGGTCTTGATATAAGGTAAATGTAGTGTATTATGTATGCCTTATCTTTTCTTGTCTGAAGTGAAACATATGCTGCTGTCCTATGGTTATTCTTTTACAAGGATTTTACATTTTACAACTTTAATAAAGTGTTTGTGATGTACATAGACATCACTCTATTGTAAGCTGCTTTGAGAAGGCAATTTGTGTTGAAAAGTGGGGAATCAATACTTAAATAAATGGTGGAAACAAGGATCAGGACTGCATAGATGGCTCCTGGCAACCGTTGCTAAGGAGATTAGAATGTCAGGTAAAGGGACAGACAATGCACTGAGATGGAGAGCTGGGAAAGAAAAGAACAAATGTTAGTGGGGCCCTCGGAAGTGAATCTAACGAGATGTGATGAGGCCCTAGAAATGTGACCATATTGTTACCGGTACATGCATTGATTTGTAGTTGTTTGATTCCTACATCTTTTGCCCTTTGTGCCATGTGTCTGAAGGAACAAATGGATATTTATGATAGATGGAGTATGTGAGATCCATTCAGAACAGGCTATATAGGCTGTAGGGCTTGTTCTGGTAGATTTCAGGTTATGTTCTGAGAGGAAAAACACCTGACTGAAGACTCGAACAAACAAGAAAACTGGACAAAGCAGAGAAGAACAATTTACAAGCTTACAGTATTAAGCTGCTACCACTTCAGCCTGGCTGAGAGCTATGAAAGATGGGAACTGTAGTGTTTGAACATCAGAAAGAATAAGATCACCATGTGTACAATGTTCTTGTCTCAATTTTTTCTGTCCCTAGCCAGAAAAGCTAAACTTCAGGTAGATATCTCTGGAATTTCTCAGTCACCAGGTTATGGTTATCCCAATGGTTCATTTTTTTAAAAAATAAATCCTTCCTTTCCCCACCATCCAGTCAGAGCTGAATAAGTTTCTTGGATGAGTAGCAAAAAGTCTTCAAAGAAAAATCAGAAAGTCCAGTTGCCTCCAGCAAAAAAAAAAAAAAAAGCACCTTTGGGACAACTTCAGGTAGAGTAATATATCTGCAGTGGTATAATGGTAAATGTTTAACCATTAGCTCTTCTGGCTCCATGGCTACAGCCAAAGAGCTGATCAGTGCACTGGGCACCATGGTAGTTCTGTTCTCAAGGGGCTCACAAAATTCACAAACCTCCAGACAAATAACCATCAATTCTCATGAACTGATATGAGCTGGTTCCAGCATACTACTGGATATGTGTACAGCTAATCCTCAATTTACAACAGTTCATTTAGTTACTGGTTGAAGTTACAAGTTCATTGGAAAAAAGTGACTTAGGACCATTTTTCACAGTTATGACCAGTGCAGCATCCCCATGGTCACGCAATCAAAATCAGGACACTTGGCAACTGGTTCATATTTATGATGGTTGCAGTATTATGGGGTCACACTTTTTGCAACCTTTTAACAAACAAAGTTAATGAGGAAGCCAGATTCACATAACAACTGTTACTAAATTAACAGCTGCAGTGATTCACTTAACAATAGTTAAGTAATAATGAAAAAAAATATGGAGTTCTTTGGTGCTCTTTGTTTTCTTGCAAAGGTTTAATTATCAGCTAAGTAACATTCGCTTTCTTTTGAACTCAGAAGTAATTGGCATGGGCCTTAATACACCTGCTTCTTCCTTAAAAGCAGATGAACACTTGAAACATTTTGTGCTTTGCCCCCTCCCATTCTAATATGCTAGTCCGATGTGATAAATTAATTGCTCACTTAATAGAATTCTGTCAGCATCTTCATTTGGGTGTGAAATGCTCCCACATATGAATCCCGATTGCACTATTTTTTTTTCTATAAGTAGCCATTCTGATAGCTAAACAAAAAAAAAAATTTTTTTGATTTCCATATTTCTTTCCCAGTAGGGGGCACAGCGTGCACACAGCACGATTTCACACGTCTGATCTGTAGGTGGCAGCACCCTAGAGATAATTATTGGCACTGTAAAGAGATTTCAGCAATGAAAATATTTTGTCTTTTCCCTCACCCACTCATTGTTCAATTTAGATGTTTCAGCAAGTGTCTAGGTTTAATACAAAATGATCCATACAGAAAGATGTTTTTCAGCTATGCTTGTCACTTTTCTAAAAAATTGAGGGGGGTGGTGGAAATTTTCCAGAAGTACATACAGGCATATTGGAGAAATGTGCTGTATTTCACTTTTTCCTATAGCAAAGTGTTACTTGTAAATATCATTTTTGGGGTGGGTGGGCGTGAATGTGAATTGGTGATTCGAGGGTGCTTTTTTCCTCATTTTTTTTTGGGGGGGGGGGGGGGGGGTAGAACAAGAAAGATAATTTTAAAATACTATTTTTGTGCTTAATCCTAAACCATGATAAATTAGACATTTTATTGCAAAATGCCAAAATAATAATATTCAGCTGCTTCCCCTGTAATAATGACTACGATGGATATAAAGAGCTTCAAAGCAGATGTCACAATCAAATTGGGAAACCTGCTGCAAGCAGGAAGAAACACTTGTTTATTATCAGTTTAAGAGGGAAAAGGGTTTGACTTACTTTTCTGCCTTTATATGTATTGCAGTCACACTGGGAGTGCATTTATGTGTAATCCTTCCTTTGGGGCAACTATTTTTCTCAAATGAACAAAACCATTAGTTTGAGAGAGGAATCTAAATATCCTGATATCCTGGACATCCAAGAGGATTTATTGTTCCAAACAAATGCTTCAATAAATTTTATTTGTTCACTGATTCTTTTAAAACTTGTTGCAAAATACCCCGACAAGTGCTAAAGCTTCTAATGCCTAATAATAAATATTAGTGTTCCCCTCTTCCCTTCCATATCTGAGAGCCCATTTGGGAATGAACCTTAAAGTTCTCAAAAGTAATTTCTCTCATCACAAACACAATTAAATAATCATAATAATAAATACATATCTACATCTACAGATCTACAATGCATATCTGCATCTTCTTGTCCCAGAAATGTTATTGGAAGTACAGAATACTGAAATACTTCATTCAGTTTTCAACTTAAGTCAGGATATTGGATATAAGAAAAATTTCATCACAATGGATTCTAGGCAGAAAGATTGTTCTTGCTATATGCTTACTATGGATTCTGTTGATAGCTTCATTGCAAAGTTCAGTCTATAGATTTGATATTCCTGTATTATGGATGGTAAGTAATTATACAGAAAGAATGAAGGGCAATGTGGAGATAGAATGAGAATTTTTTAAACAAGTTAATGAAGCAAGTGAAACTGAGGATGTGTGCTTTCTTCACAACCCAAACCATCAGTATAAATGAAGCTGGTTTTACTTTGTTCATCTACCCACAGTGTTAGCAGGAAGGAAATAATTTGAAAATTGGTGACCCCCTTAGTCTTCTGGAACAAATTAGTGCTTTGATCAGAGAATAAATTATTTCATTAGCATCACTGGAGAGTAGGGATGGTGGCATAAATGGAATATTTAAGTAGAAAAATTGAATTATAAGAAGGAACTGAGAGTGAAATGGGGAATCCTGACATTTGAAAAGCCCTGTTAATTGCACAGCCAGTTTAATAAAAATGGAATTGGAGTAATTGGATTCCAGCTGCAGCTGTAGTATTGTGTGAAAGAATGAATACAATCAGCATTAAAGAGAAAAAAATGTTTTTTTTTTAAAAAAGAAAATACCCTGATAACAAGTTGAGCATTGCATGAGATCATCCAGGTCATGTCAGCAGAACAAGAGGTCATTTATTATTGCTTACTCTGGTTGTATATTAATTGGCCATCATTCAAAGCTAGGGACATGACAAGTGTCAAAGAGAAAGATGAGCTGGTTAAGTACAGGGATAGAGCTGTGCTAACCGAAAACTGAATCATATCTCAGAGGTCAAAACAGAAACCACTAATTGTGCATTCAGAGTTATGAACAGAGGTGGTATTCAGCAGGTTCTGACCAGTTCTGGAGAACTGGTAGCAGAATTTTTGAGTAGTTCAGAGAACCAGCAAATGCCACCTCTAACTGGAGATTTTTTACAGTATCGTTCCCCTGCCACACCCACCAAGCCATGCCCACAGAACCAGAAGTAAAAAAAAATTGAATCCCACCACTCATTATGAAGATTGTTGCTGAATATCAGTTCCAAATGAAGGAAATAAAAGGCTTTCAGGGACAATTTTCTCAAAAGAGAATTTTCAGCTAAAAACTGGCAATGAGCCCCATCATAGCTTGAGTGCATGATTTTTATGTATTATTTTGATTTAATGTATGGCATCTATAGGGGTACATGATTGGAAATATCTCTCTGTTACAGTTGCTATGTCTCAGAACTCTTACAATATTAATTTATTAACCTCCTTATAAATGGGAAAAGCACTTTTTCAGAGATAATGTTTCTGTTATTTCTGCATATATCTGAATCATCTCTAAATGAAGAAATAGGTGAATCCAGAGTCATATAAATCCAGGTGACTTTCTCTACTTGTTTCCCATTCATAATCTTTCTTTGCTTAGTAATCTTGTGCCAATTTATCTATTTTACTTTTTTTAATGAACCAATTGGGGGAGGCAACTCTATTATTTTGAAGGCCCACTGAAATGGAGAATATTATAGTGATTTCTGTCATTTCTCTCATTATGATGTCCTTCAATAAATCACAAACAATATTGTGGAAATTTAGATGTTTGAACATGTGTCAATTTCATTCTATTGAGGTTGGTAAATTGAAGTGTCACTGCAGTTCAGGGTAGGATTCAATTTTTTTTTTACTACTAGTTCTGTGGGCATGGCTTGGTGGGCATGGCTTGGTGGGCATGGCAGGGGAAGGATACTGTAAAATCTCCATTCCCATCCCACTCCAGGGGAAGGTTATTGCAAAATCCCATTCCCTCCCCATCCCACTAACCTGCTTTCCAGCTCCATTCTCCTGTGAAGGACAACAAAAGAAGACCCAGCGATCAGCTGGGACTCAGGAGGCAGAGAATAGATGGGGGCAGGACCAGTCAGAGATGGTGTTCCAAACTATTCAAAATGTCCACTACCGGTTCTCCAGAACTGGCCAGAACCTGCTGAATACCACATCTGCTGCAGTTTTTATTCTAAATTCTGAGTTGCTACAATAATTATAGATTTATTTATGCACACTGAAATTGATGCGCTGGATTGTTTGCATCAGCTGGATATATTGGGAAGATATATAAAACGAGGCAAGCTATTGCTTGCAAAAATAAGTTATAGAACCATCTCTTTTGCACATACACCAACATCATACATAATTACAATGGGGCAGAGCTTCTGTTGCCACTGCCATTTTGACTTTTTGGGCCTTCCTATGAGTGTTGCCGTATTATGTTGTATTGCTCTTTCAAAAAAAAAAAAAAAGACAAGGCAAGAAAAGCAAAAACATGTGCAAAATATGAAATGTACAATTTAGGACCTTTTTTTTTGTCCTAGCAAAAATCTTTAACATTAACATTAATGCATTGTTAAATTTAGTGGTGTCTGTCATTAGTCTTGAAAGAGAACAATAATAAAAATATTGAAAAATAATATATACGAACCTGTGGCAGTATTTCAAAGATTACGAAATTAGATGTTATCATTGTTCTAAAAATATATACAGAAATTAAAACAACGTAAACTCACTGTTAAAATACATTGTCAATAAAAGTTAATTTTGTTGACTTGGCATATGTGCCTGAGCATTCCTAAGCAATTCTGCATTCTAAAGGAACAATGATTAGTAAAGCAAGCTTTGTAATGGTAACAGGAAGGAGATTAATTTGCAGAAAATACATTACAGGTGTAGAAAAATCTTAACATGTGGCTAGCTATATCTACCAGGAGATTAGCAATCTCATAAACAATGCCAGAGAAAATAAACTAATAACAAAGTGATACAGATTACAGCCTTGACAGCAGTTGTGGGATTCAAAATTTTTTACTTCCCGTTCTATGGGCTTGGCTTGGTGGGCATGGTATGGCTTGGTGGGTATGGTTTGGTGGATGAAGCAGAGAAAGGATACTGTAAAATCTCCATTCCTTCCCCACTCCAGGGGGAAGGTTACTGCAAAATCCCATTCTTTCCCCACCCCACTAACCTGTTTTCCAGCTCTGTTCTTCTGTGCAGGGCAACAAAAGGAAATCATCCAATCAGCTGGGATTCAGGAGACAGAAAATAGATGGGGGTGGGGCCAGTCAGAGGTGGTATTTGTCAGTTCTCTGAACTACTCAAAATTTCTGCTACCGGTTGTCTAGAACTGGTCAGAATCTGCTGAATACCACCTCTGTTTGATAGTACATTTTAACAGTAGTTTAGTGGTATTTCGATTGTACTGTAAATTTTGTTATATATTTGATTCTAACAATGTTATTGAAATTATTCTGTGTTATTATTTTAGTTTAGCAAGTTCAGATAGTTGCTTGAATTGTTCAATTGTTTGGGTCTTGTATGCTATCTCACTTAGGTTTATGGAAAAGCATCTTGTAAGTATTTCAAATAAATCATAAATGCATCATACCAGTTGACAGTAACTGACACAAACTTCCAGTCAATGATTCTTAGAGTCAATAGGTCATTTCCAGTTTTCTATTTTACTAGAAAATATAATACTAAATTTGTGTAATGGAAGTATCATTCTATAGGCAGGAAATTGTATCCACATGAAAATAAGCCCAAGGAAAAGTTTACAGAGCTTTAGCATTTAAAATATGCACTGTAGATTCTCAAGCATTGGCATCATTAATTTTAATGTAGTTGCTGACTTCAAAATTCTATAAGCATATGTATTAGAATTTATGAATAGATAAACATGCTAAGATGTGGGCTGTCTTATTCCATACAGTTTCAGTAATACTAAGCATCCACAAACACGCCTCAGAAATGATGAATCAATTATTTTGCAGTAGATGACCTTTTTTAAAATTATATTTTAAAAGTTGAATTAAAATCCACGAATCTACCTATCTCTTCAACTTTATTTCAAATCTCAAAAGAAAATTCCTTCAGAAGAAATTCCTTTTTAGTGGTATACTTTTAGAATCTACTTTAAAAGCTATCAAAGGAATATAATTTTTACAACACTGGTTTTTCCATGAAGCATGGTAGAATGATTGCCTATTTCGTAATAGCTGGAGAAAGAGAAGGGAAACAAGATTGTAGAACACAGGTGTCAAACTCATGGTATCAAGTTGCCATCACGTGATGTATCACAATATTCTTTTTCATCCATAGAGCTGGGGTGGGCATGGCCTGTGCATGATGCATCTGGCCCGTGGGCCACTGGTTTGACATCCCTGTTGGAGAAGACAGAGAAATGGTCCGATTCTCTCAATGTAATGGGAGGAAATAAATAGTCCAGTTATAATGCTTGAACTAGGTATGAATTCAATCTCATAACATTAACTGCAATAAGGATGTTTAATCATTAATTGTGAAATAGTGGTTATTAAAATAAAAAAATATGATATCTTTATTTCTTTGCCATTTCTTCAAATAAAAGTAGTTGAAAAAAATTATATAAAGATCATGTTAACTTCTATTATCTGGTATTTTTTGTTTTATTTTTTATTTTTCACATTTCTGAATCAGTTTTCACTATTCTAATTTCTTTCATATTTTTTTTCCAACAATGCATTAGCTGTGGGTCTAAATTGGATCCAACTTCTCAACCAATTAGAGATTGTTTTATATCTATATATCTATACCCATACCATATCTATCTATCTATCTATCTATCTATCTATCTATCTATCTATCTATCTATCTATCTATCTA
>BLBF01000017.1:9394093-9438191 GCA_015471245.1 Laticauda colubrina | reverse complement strand
CTATCTATCTATCTATCTATCTATCTATCTATCTATCTATCTATCTAAATACATACATATATACATACATATATACATACATACACAAATTCACATATCTTCCAAATCTTTTTTTTTAACATGTTGGATTACATAACTCTAAAGAGTTAAAAGTGTTTGTTTCACAGGAAATTGGAAGAGATTTATGTGCGCAAGTGAAACTGAAAGGTCGAATGTGTGACTCATATCTACTGGCAGATGGAATGAGCATAACATAAGCAGATAGTGACTAGAAAACAAGCAGGTTGTGTGAAAGTATTTTTAGAGACTAATTTCTACACAGCTGTGTCATCTATGAATGGAAGAAGTTTGTGAAAGTTACCTAGAAGCTGTCTAATATTTTTTTTTATGAAAAAAGGAATGATCTCAGGTTTTATAAAGCAACTAAGGTTTTGACATTAAATCTGAAGGACAATGTTAGGAGATCATAAAAACATTTGTATTAGACCATATGTTGTTTGTGCACTCATATAAAAGAGGTAGATAAGAGAAAACATGGCAGGAAGGTGGGATGCCCAGTTTTCAGAAATAAAACTTAAATGAGAAAAACCCTGAAGCAATCCAGTAAGGAATGAATTCTCTGTGGGCATGATAATTTGACTAACTATTGGAAGAGGGAGGAAAAAAGAACAAAGTAGACTTGTACATGGAGGATTGGCTCAAACTCAGAAGAGCATTAGTCAACTTTGCAAACTTGAATTGATAGTTCACTGTGAAAGGTAACAAATAAGCATGGTTTAGATAGAAGATACTTTCTTTTGGTACTGACTTCCTATCCCAGAGAATTTTTTTGCATAATTTGTTTAAATTATGAAGTTTGGAAAACAATTGATGCCCATATATTTTCTGAAACAGCCATCTTAGAAGGATTTGAAATAAAGAAACAGCTAAGGTCATCAAAACATCTGGCTGAATGCAGTCATTCAATCTCTGAAGATAAAGTAAGTCTTGAAGGAAGAGCTTTATCAATCTGCCATAACTAATGTTTTAAGTATATGTAATGGCAAAAAAGAAGCAAACACATCTCCTGTTAGTGGAAAATCAGATGTTACATTTATTTGGTCCCATCAGATATCAGAACTCTGATTTTATTCCTTTCTGGACCATTACTTAAAAGGTGAATAGGATATGATCTAAAATCTGTTTGATCAAGAGAAGCTTGTAGATGACCTGTATGAAGTGGCTGTTTCAATCAATTGATCATGTTTATAATTTATAAAGGCAGAATTGCCTTTGTCATTATCCATTCATAAATATGCTGATGTCTTGATAATGTAACATCCTTTAAAAACATAATTTAATCAGCACACGTTACTTCATAGTTGGCTTATTTGATTGATTGCATTTCATCTTATTTTGGCTCATAGAAATAAAAGAGAAACAGAGGTGGAATGAGAAAATATTGGCTAAAGTCAGAAAAAAAAACTGCTAAGAAACAAATGTGAGAAGGGCAGCTATATAAATTTAATAAATAATTTAGCTCAGGCTGCATTCTTTCTGGAGCTCTTGTTTGAGCACTCCATGATACTTCTTCTGGATAATAGTCAGACCGGAAATAGTTCTGGCTGATGAATTGGTCTAGAATGTGTTCACTAATGAAAGCAAAGATACATGTCCAAGGATAGTGTTCAAGGATTCAATCTGGGTTGGTCACCAGGACCAGAGGTTTATCATTCCAGCTGTCAGACTTGTTCTGAGCCCCTCCTCAGGGAATTATTCTGTTGCAGAATGTGTGCTTTGGGGCTATTCAATGTGTAGTATTATGTAATGCCTGTTGTGTGACTTTGAATTAAAGTTGAATTAAAATTAGAGCCAAAGGCTTGGCAGCCTAAGGAAAATACAACCAAGGACTTAGCATCTGGCCATCAACACCAACAACAATCAACAACTAAAAAGCAACACACAACCAGGCACCTCATAAATATTAAACATAGAATAGTTCAAAGCATACTGTTGTAGCTTGCCGGCAGCTTGCAGAGCTGGCAGCAGAGTCAGACAGTAAGGAGTTTGGGGAGGAACATGGGCCAGCCCTGGAAGCTGAGGAAAGCTCAGATGAGGTCTCTGTGTCAGAGGCATTGATAGGGCAGGGCAATCTGGCAGTTATCAGCTGCCTCTGGAGTTGGACAGCAGTGAGGTGGGGGAGCAGCTGGAACCAGTTCCCAGCCTGCCCATTTGCAGAACTGCCAAAAGAAAAGAGCAATTACGAACTAAGGGTCAATGTGGGAGTAAAGCCACAGGTGGATGGTGAATGGCCCCTCCTATAGGGATTAAAAGAGGAGCAAAAAGGGAGGGGGTTTCTGCAGGAAACAATTTGTTCATTGCAGCAGTGTGAAGATTTGTTTATACATCTTAGAGACTCTGTGCCGAGTCCTTCCTTGTCAGCACTATGTTTGAAAATGTTTACTTGGCAGCTATTCAAGTTAGATAAGGTCTGTGCTTCTAATTACACCCTTGAAAGACTGTTTGCCAGGCTTTTGGCTGGATGTGAATGCAAGAAATTCACCTTCATTTAGTAGAAGGGATTTTGCAAGGACAAAGAATCTACTTAGTGCTTTTTGGAGAAGCCTAGGAAAGAACAAATACATCTGCTAGAGAGAAATCCCTGAGGATGGATTCTATAATGAGTCCGAAAACTCAGACTACTAAACCTCAGATCCTGGTGATTGACCCAGATTGGATCCTTCAGAATATGTTTTTCAATTGTTTTAGGGCAATTTTTCAGTGGAACTACATAGGGCATTTATTAGGGAAGGACAAAGGACATTCCCAATAAATATTCCTTCCAGTTTATCTTCCTTTGTGAGGACATACTTCCTGAGAAGCAGGAGATGCTGATTTCCAGTAGTATTGGTATCGTGGCCAATTAACTGACCAGAAAGAGTTGACCTTCTCTGCTCTATTCCAAGAATAAGTATCAGTAGATGAATGATCTAAAAGCAAAGTCCCTGCAGTCAGTCCTTCTAAACTAAGAGAGGGGTCAAATGGTCTTTCATTTGCTGTAAAGAGTAGTGACTCTTTATCCTCTGACCAATAAATTAGACCGTGTATGGATTTTTGTTTTTTCTAATCAAAGGATTATGTTTTGCAATCTAACCACATCACTCCTACCTGATAAGCAATCTATGCATTGTACTGTGAGACTAGGCTGAACTGCCATAATCTGAAAATAAAGTAGGCACTAAACAGAGAGCACAAAAGCCAGGAATCTTGTCTGAAAGATCTCTTGGGGGAGGTAAATAAAAAGGAAACAAACCACTAAAAATAAAATGACAAATGTCACCAGAAGCAGATTAAGGAGGTTGGATACTTAGAACACCACCCCCTATCCCATCAATAACAAGCAGACTTGTGAATTAACTGGGTAAGGACTTCTGGAGATAAAAAGAATCCTGAAGCTTGCCCATTCTTTTAGTCATTCTGGATCTAGACTTAGAACCTTCCATCTCTCTTAACTAGTGTTTGACAGCCTACTTAAGAATAACAAGGTTAAATGGGGAGGTGTGTTTGTGGGTGGGTGTGAAAGAGGGAAAGAGCATATATATTGTAACCAGCAAAGTTTTGCTGCCACTTTAAATGCATTGGGCCTCTGTGTATTCCAAAAGAACCTTTCATGTCTTAAGGTTTGATTGAAAGTGATTTGCATGTGCTGTTAATTATTTCCCAGTTGTTGATCAAGGTTTTCTGTGTTACATTTGTAGCTTCCCCTATATAGAAAAATCCAGGTAGAAAGCAAGGGGGGGTCTTGTAAGATTCATTTGATTCAACAAGCTGAGTGTTGAGTGACTATAAACTGAACTTGGGAACATGTATGCCATCAAACATACTTTGATTGCCAGTGAGCATGTTGGACAACATAACTGCTACATTCCTTTAACATGTCATAAATCCTTTCTGGTAAATATATGCTGGCAGAAATATGTGTTAGTGGCTGTGATGAAGGAACTGAGAATACGTGCAATACTATATGCATTTGTTCAGCAAATGCAGTGATGCAATTCCTTTTTTTAGGACATTTATTTTATTTTATTTATTTATAATTCTTTGCTACCTGTTTTGCCATAAGGTGACTCTATATTTCATGTAAGTAACTAACTGGTATTCAGATAATATTTGGGGAGTGACCATAGGTTCAATTAGAAATTAACAGAATATGCAAGCACGAGATATTGTTTGTGTTAAAAAGTGGAATGACAAAATTGAAAATGGTGAGAAGGAAAATGTAGTTGAACTATATGGTCAAGGAAATAAAAATGAAATAGGAGAAGGACTTACTGGTTTATGCCAAGACAATATTTTAGCTAATGCAGTCTGTAAACAACCCAAATACCATACATATACCAGTAAATGGAGTACATAAAAATGAAAGAACATTATATTTTTGGAGGTAAAAAGAGATAGAAGTATTTTATTATAAGAGGTAAGAATCCTAGAGACTGATTGTGAAAGGGATCACAAATTGCTCACATGCAAGTTCCAGATTAAGCTAAAGAAGAACAAAGCCAACCAGTTTCTACAATATAATCATGAACATTTTCAAGGAAAACATCAGGAATTATCAACAGGAAACTAGAACAATTGTGGAATAAAATTAAAGAAGCTGTTAAGAATTAATATGAAAAAAGATTGGAAGAAGAAGGAGGGGGGGAGGAGGAGGAGAAGGAGGAAGCAGAGGCAGAAAATGCGATTAAACTGGATGTCTATACCAAAGGCAAGTCAAAATCAAGAAGGACAAAGATTTGAGGTAAAAATGTACATATGACTCTACAAGACTTAAAATATGACAAAACAGAAGATAAAACTATGTACAATATGGATAAACAAGATGGGAATCTGGCTCCTCAGCATAAAAACATGAACAAAACACATCCAACAAGAAACATAATATGTGTGTTTGAGAGTTCCCATCTGCCCACTATAGCACATCAACCAAGATTATTAAGGTTCCCTGTGGCTTGTATTCATTATTTCAGATACTTTTCTTCTTCTTTATTTAGTAAAACCCTTTTGCTGAATATGTACTATAGTATTAGCACGAGGACAGAATAGTGCATTGAGTTGGCCTCTGGGAAAAAATATTCAAGTTATTTCTGCTAATGACATTTCAATTGGATAAGTTGGGGTTCTTGTAGTAGATCTAAAAGCTTGTAAAATTAACTGTTGACTCAAAAACTGCTGGGATCTATTAACCTTGGAAAAAACTCATTCCTAGGAAAGGGGATTTCTCATCCACATTATAGGTTGCCAGGCCTGCATATGTGTTTCTGTAATTTCCTTGTTCAAGAATAGGTGGTGGGTAATATTCTTTCTCAGGTAGTAGAGGAAATGGGTTGAGTCTTAGAAAAGGGGCAAGTTAGTAAAATTATGGGTGACAACTCCTCCCCAACTTCCTTCTTGTCACATGAAAAGTTCTATATTGGAGAAAAGTAGTCTATTCATGTACAGATTTTTTCTTTGTCTTAATTATTTCCAATTTCTATTATAGAACTGAGCACCTGAGATGAACTGAAGATTTCTAATTTATTTTTGTAGATAATGAGCCTGCTGAAATTCCTATGAATGGAAAACTGATGTACTATACTGAAAAAATTGGAGCTGATAGCTAATAAACAGCTGGTATGGATATAATGAATCTTCAAAGTCCTGACCTTGCATACTATTCAATTCAAACCTTTGTTGTCAATGCACAACATGTGTACAATGAGATTTGCTGACCCTCCCTTAATGCATCTCCACAACACAATTATATCTCAATAACTCACAGTGAAAGAAAGAAAATTCCTAAAAAGTAAATCATATCAACAAACACACAATCTTCTATACATATATGTGCATAACATAACATTATATTATATTGCACCAATGTGAACATGTTGCACATTGCGCTGGCCCTGCAAGTCTACCATACTACATAGTTGTGATGTTATCTTGCATTCAGAAGTCTGACAGCCCATGGATAAAAGCTGTTGTTCAGCCTGTTCGTCAACTGGCTATGCTTCTATATCTTCAGCCCAATGGTAGGAGAGTAAAGAAGTGCTGACCAGAGTGTGAGTTCATCCCTGAGGATTTTCCTCACTCTTCTCAGGCAGCGAGTCGTAGCAAATCATCTAGTGGTGTCAGGGACAGCCCATGATGTTTTGTGCTGTGCTCATTACCCTTTGCAATGTCTTTCTATCTGTGGCTGTCAAACTAGCAGACTATATCGTAATGCAATAAATGAATACTCTTTCTGTTGCGGACTGGTAAAAGGAGGTCATCAGTTGTTGTTTCACCTAGTTTTTCAGCAAGACCCTGAAGAAGTGGCCTTCCTGCCACCTGGATCGTGTTGTTCCAGCTTCACATAGCCCCCCTCGATGTAAAGTGGGGCATGTTTCTCTCTCTTCTTCCAGAAGTGTAACACCATCTCCTTCATCTTGCAAGTTGTTTTCTGAGCACCATGTGGATAATTTTTAAACCTCCCCCCTTCTTACTATCTATAGCTGTGCATTTTTTCTTTAAGTGAACATTTTAAATCTTATAAATTATCATTAGTTGTTTTATTGTCACAGTGTACATAGACCAATGTGAATTACAAAGGATCATTTTTCTTACCTGGCTAACCTGTACCCCACAGGAGCTTACCAGCTGTTAGCGTAGGATGAAAAACTCTACATTCTGCTAAGAATAATATTTCCTTTTTTACCTCTTCTAATGCTGTCGTCACTGAGGACAAATTAGATCTTTTTGCTTAGGTGTACAGATGGCAGTTTTCTGGGAGAAAAACAGTACATGAGGTTTGCCAATTATTTCCAGTTTGACTGGAAAGATACGCAATACTTTTAGGGAGACCAATTATTTAGGTATATCCTTAGGCTAGCAGCTCATGTTCATAGATAGCAAGGTCTATCATATGGACATCACTTTTGAGAAACCTTAACTTTACATGCCTGCTTATCATATCTCAACTAGTAATCTGCTGTTCCTGTCAGAGCAATGGCTATGTGAACTGAAATCACGGTATCTTCCTTGTCATGGCCAGATCATGCCCTGATTTCCATGTGATTCTGCAGTTCCACAATGCAGGGAAGCAGACCCATTAGATTGTTTTGGCCCTGGCAGCTGATGGATTCAGATGTGTTTCAGTTGTGTTCTGCTGCACGGTCCATTGGAAGGCTTTGTTAGTGCTTGGCCCAAGGGAATGATTGAACCATTGGATTGGATTATGCCTAGGCAACCTCTCACCTCTTGGAAATCCTGCCCACTCCCCATAGTTTACAATAGAAATGGGAGGGGGGGCAAATAAGAGAAAAGAGATATCAAGAACTTCACTGGTGCTCAACTAAAGATAAATTTGATTTAACATGGGTTAGAGCTACTATTAAAGTCTACTTTGTGGTAATAAAGGTGACAAAGTGGCAATACTCAGCAGGTAAAGGGAGCCTAGAGCTCCTTTTGTAGGTGCATATGGAGGAATTTGCTCAGCATCTCTCAAACAAAATGGCTTGGATTTGCTCCTAGGCCTTGTCCAGAAGAGATGCCTGGGGCAGGGACTTTCCCCAATCTGAGAACAATTGGGACTTGCCCCAATCTGATTGTTCTGAGAACAATCTGAGAACAGTTTGAACCTGTTGGACCTGAGGAAGGGGATAGGGTCCTTCGGATTGTAAGCTTAACCATCTGTTCTTTACATCTGGCTTGGGAAAGCACCCTCCTGGCTTGGGAAAGCATCCAGGTAGTGTTATGTGAGTGGGTTCTAGCAGTAGTGAAGTTTTTTTGAGTGAGGGAGTTGTTCCTTTACCTTTTCAATAGGCTTTGGTTCACTCCTTCTCAAGAATATTTAAAGGACTAATAAAAAGCACAGAATTTAATAGGAATGTCATCTTTACAGTGGCACAGTGAGAAGCAAAAATGGAAAGAGCCAAATTAAAGGAAAGTAATGAGGAAATCAGTTTGCAGGAGTAGCATTATAATTATTGTATTAGGATTTAATGTTGCAGTCAGGATAGGACAATGAAATAATTGTACCACAACTGCTTCCAGCTGCAACAATATAGTAATAAAGGAAGTGCCGAATTCATGGTCAATCATCACATGACATGGGAATTAAAAATCAATATGACACCTCTTCCAAGGCTTATATTTAATTTACTTGCCATCAGCAATAGAAACATGACCCTGGCAAAGTGGATTTTCCTTGGGGAAAAATTAATTACTCCAACTGTCATCCAAACTGCCAAATCTCCTTTGTGTACAACATTGCTGTGAACGACCAGCCTCAATTTGTATAGAACTGAAGAGACCTTCAGCTGTGATCTCTGAATCACAGTTTTGGAATAGAAATTAAAAGAATCCATACATCCAGACCATTTGCAGTTAATCGGTCTCATGACACTGCTACATGGGAATTCGGATATTGGCAACAGGTTCATATTTATGATGATTGTACTGTCCCAGGGTCATGTGATCACTTTTTACAACCTGACAACCAAAGTCAATATCTTAAGCTCATGTCACAATGGCCAACGGATGCAAAACGTACACAACGGAAGAGAAAAATGTTCCATCCGTTGTTATCCGCTCTCAAAAGGGGCAAAAATTTGCATAACCAGAACGGATAACACGGAGGCGGGGAGGACGCAGGGCGGATGAAAAGTGGATGTGGAACAGAAGACCAGCGGATGGAAGCGGATGGGAGCGGATGGGAGTGGGGCTTCCGCAGGGCTTCCAGGGGGGCCTCAGCAAAGCGGATGCGGAACGGATACAGCGGATGCAGAGTGGACGCCGAACGGATAAAGCGGATGCACAGCGGATGCACAGCGGATGCACAGCGGAAGCCTAACGGATGCCTGGCGTTCACTGTGCATGCAGGGAGGATACATTGCGTCAGTCCCGCGGATATAATGGAAGCAGCTCGGAAGCAGGTCACCATTCAGAGGAAAGACCTGCTGCCGGACGGATTGGCTGCCTTGCCTGCCCTGCCTGCATGTCTGCCTGCCAACCTTGCTATCAGCCTTGCTGCCAGCCTTGCTGCCAGCCTTGCTGCCAGCCGGTCTGCCTGCCAGCCTTGCTGCCTGCCTTCCTGCCAGCCTTGGTTCATGTCTGCCTGCCAGCCTTCCTGCCAGCCTTGCTGTCTGCCTGCCTGCCAGCCTTGGTGCCTGCCTGCCTGCAAGCCTGCCTGCCAGCCTGCCTGACAGCCTCCCTGCCAGCCTTTCTGCCAGTCTTGGTTCCTGCCAGCCTCCCTGCCAGCCAGCAACCCCACAACCATGCGGAAGCACAGCAAGCCTCAGCCATCTGCTACCAGCCCTGGCAAGAGGGACAGGGCTACCATCCCACCCCCTGGCCCTCACTCTGGTTCTGCTGGGGCTTCTGCAGCACGGGATCACTCTTCTGGGGCTGGCGCTTCTGCTGCTTCTGCTTCTGGAGGAGCTGATGACAAGCACTCCAGCACCAGCCACCTCCACAGCACCTGCACCCTTCACCCCTGAGACTGAGCGACCAAGAGGAGTGCCAGAGACTCTTTTTTGTCTTATAGCTTGTTGTTAATAAAGTCTATTTTTGATTAACACACTTGCTTCATTTCTTTTTTTCTTTAAAGTCTTGCTGGAAACTTTTAGAAATGGTTTAAGCCTTTGCATGCTTGTGGGATGGGTTAAGATAGCTGTGGGATGGGCAGGGATACCTTTGGAATGGGTAATAGCTGTCGGGATAGATAAACCTCCAGTGTAAGCATAGTGGGACTGTATGGTCCACCCTCCCAGGTTCCACACCTATGGCCCTTTATTATCAATAATAATGTAATCAATTATCCACACATGTCAACATAAACACAACTCTTTATTAAACGCCCTGTTCATTGTAGGCCCACCCAACAAACATGGCCCAATCTCATCCGTGTGATGAGACAGGCTGAAGGAAGCATCCATTAAGTATCTACCATCCTGTCTTGCCACTCCACTGCTCCAGCTGGGGAGTTGCACCATTGTCTCAGGAGGTTGCGCTGCTTCTTCGCTTCATTTGAGGCTCTGTTGGGGCCTAGCACATCCTCAGTGTCGATCAGGTTTCACCCTTGCCTCCATTCCCCAGGCTCCATGACCCTATTGGCTTGTTGGAGGTCCATGAGCCTGTTCTGCAAGACTGGGTAGCGGGTGCGCATGAGATTGTGCAGGATGCAGCAAGCTTCCATGATCCTCCTCACGGTCTCTGGGCAATGCTGCATGGTGGTGAGAAGTACCTGGAACCTGTTGGCCAGGATGCCAAAGGTATTCTCCACCTTGCCCTGGACAGCCTCTAGT
The DNA here is from genome assembly GCA_015471245.1 of Laticauda colubrina. Lineage (NCBI taxonomy): Eukaryota > Metazoa > Chordata > Lepidosauria > Squamata > Elapidae > Laticauda > Laticauda colubrina. Next base: position 9,427,884 of record BLBF01000017.1, on the reverse strand, counting down.
TGAAGATCCTCTCTTCATGGGTGAGGTATTTGGAGGTGTAGGGCTTCATGAGGTAGGTTGTGAGGGAGAAGGCGTCATCCCCCACGATGAAGTAGGGCACATCTTCTGTGTCGTTGGGCAGGGGTTCTGGATCTGTAAAGCCCATGATGAGGTTGCCTTCCAGCCCCTCCTTGAGGTCACTGGCGTTGTATACCTGGGCATCTGAACATGAGCCGTTGCCTGAAGCATCGATGTACATGAACTTGTAGTCAGCATCGACCATGGCAAAGAGGATGATGCTGAAGAAGCCCTTGGAGTTGAAATAAGTGGACCCTGACTTGCCTGGAGATTTGAAGGCCACGTGCTTGCCATCTATGGCTCCAACGGTGTGGGGAAAGTTCCACTTCTGATACCACTGCTCTGCAACTTTCTTCCATCCTTCTTCAGTGGAGGGGTACTGGAGGAACTCATCCTTGTATTCTTCGATGTTGGCCTGCACCACTTCTCTGACCACAATGCTGTTGGTGTTGGATGGCACCCTCCAGCTGTTCTGCATGCTCCTGTAGGAGGTCCCTGAGGCCAGGTGGCGCAGAGTGAGTGCCACCTTGAGCCCAGGTACCAGGCTGGGCTGGAAGCTGGTGTTTGCCTTGGTCAACCTGGGTGTCAGGCGCTGCACAACTTTGTCAAACATGGCTGGAGGCATCCTCATGAAGTTCTGGAACGCCCGAGTGTCTTCGCTCCTGAGCTCCACCATCAGCTTGTTGTACAGTCCGTCCTCCGCTCTACTGGCGAACCATCTTTGGACCCAGACTCTTTTTGGGTGGCTCCTTTTCTTTTCGCAGTAGTGTTCACAGAGTCTGCAGATTGCTTTGCACTGTTGTAGAATGATGGTGGCTGCCGAAAGGACTTTGTTACAATCCACGGTGGACATGACTGGATGCTGTGGAAGAGGAAGAGGCAGATGAAGGCTGCAGAGGTCTGCATCGCTGGGCTGCTGTTCTGAAAGTGTGATGCAGGCGAGTTGCTCCCCCTTTTTATAGGCAGTATAGGTTTTCCATTAGACATCCTCTAGCATCCTCTAGGCATCCTCTAGGCATCCTTAATATCTGAGATAGGTCCCCTCTGTGAACGTTTTTTCTGCTTTAAATGCTTTGTTTCCACTAGGTGTCCGTTCTGCATCTGTTCTGCATCTGTTCCACGTCCGTTCCACTTCCTCCCTGCATCCGGGCGGATGCGCGTTGCGCGGATGCGGAACGGATGCCTAGCGGATATAGCGGATGTGTAACAGATGTGTAATGGATGCGTAGCGGATGCGTAGCGGATTGAGAACGGACGAACTGGATACATTTTCCGCGCAAAAGTTTTAGGCAGCCCAAAACTTTTGGAGCGGATGAAACATCAATAAACGGATGCTGGATGGATAGAGAGGAAGCCAAACGGAGGCAGTGAGTACAGAACGGATACATCGCATTAACCAACGGCTGGCAAGGTTTTTTGTCCGTTTTACATCCTCTTTGCATCCGTTGGTTCAGTGTGACATGGGCTTTAGCAACCATGTTACTAGCTTAACATCTGCAATGATTCACTTAATAAGTGTGTCAAGAACGGTCATAATATGAGGCAAAGAAGAGAGTTATAATATAACTAAAGAGAGAAAAGATAAAATATAAATGCATTTATAACTGCTGTAAAGAACAGAAGCCTTTCCTTTGTATCTCTTTTTTCTTTTCTTTCTCTTTCTATCTTTTCAGTCTCTTCTCTTTTATTTCCTACTTATTTACTTGTTACTTTTCTTCACTTTCCTTTAAATTATAGCTTTTATTCTATAAAAGATCTATTCAATTCAAAAAACATTCTTTTTTTAAAAAAGGAGAAAAAGATAACATCCATGAATACACATTTATCACACTAGTCATCTCTTTCCTGATCAGTAGTGTAAGAATGTGTGAATGTGCTAATGCTTAATCAGTTTTAAGCATCCTACCTTTAGCCAGTCAGGATCAAACTCCTGTCAGTGGGCAGAGTTAGCCTTCTAACCACTGTGCCACCACAGGCCCCAGTATTCAAATCTGTCAGATCCTTTTTTATCTTGAGCCTATCTTCTGGAATGAGGGCTGTTCCTGTCATCTTCTATGTATTTTATATGTATGTATTTCATTTATTTTGATTTTTTTAGGGTAACAATCCATGTGTGCTTCTATGTTCATACTTAAAACATTTAGGAAGACATTATTTGTAGTTTGCAAAGCTTGGTGGTGGCAGGAATCCGCGATCGCCACTGGAATGCCCTGAACCCACTGGCTTCGGGGCTATTGCTACCCCGTAGTGGTAGCTGAAGACAGGGGAGATCTAGCAGGGGTCAGGGGGAGTCACACACCCCTTCCTCAGCTGGCTTAACTCCCTTTTCCAAAAGTGATAGAGCGGCGGTCAGAAATGGCCACCACAAAGAAGCTTTCATCCGGAAAAGTATGTGCAGGAGGAAGCTGAGAAGTGAAAGTTTGCTGACCGGGATGAGAAGCAACATCCAAGATATCCTGGAATTTTAATTTTGAAAAAGACACATCACTCCTGAAGAAGATCTGGAAGCAGCGAATGAAAGTGAAAAGGGAAAGTTTGTTTTTTCTCACTCTTCTTCTTTACGGTGACAGCAGATGAATGAGAAATTGGAAAAACCTGCTTTGGCATCAGCAGGTAATCAAACTGGAAAATTAAAGCCAAGGGGACAATAAAGATTTCTGAACACTGGAAAAAAAACTTTTTTTATGCTGTAAGTGGGAAGGGAGAGGATAAGAATTAAGATTAAGATTTGGCTGGAGGAGATTGCTTGGAATTTAAAAGACTAGAACAAAATCATAACAAGACTTCTTAAAAGATACATTTTAACTGGAACTTTGTAGCTGAATTACAACAGCAGGAAGAGAAAATGAAAAAAAGAAGAAAGTGTTAAATGAAATAGACTGTGTGTATTTGGATTGCTTGGTGACTTTGGGACTTTTGGAAATTCTTATTTGAATGATTAAAATCATTTGGGTTGTTTAATTTTTTTTTTACAATGGCATTACTTGTGGATGAACTGAAAATGGAATTTATAAAATATAAAGAAGAGGAACAAGAAGGGAAGGGGTCTTTTGGCTCAGTTTTTCATTTTTTAGAAATGGCGATTTCTACGTATGAGAAACTACAAGAACAAGAAGATTGGGATGAAGAAGAAGCCATCTTTAATGAACAAGCAACTTTATTTGGGGAAGAAAGGGGAAAGGGGGAAAGAATGGAGAATTTAAGACTTAAAAAAACAACCAAAAAAGGGAAAAATAAGATGAAAAGTGGACACAACATCAGAAAGCAGCAGAAAAGAGGAATACAGAAGAAGGTAGAGATTAAGAGACAAGGGGGTAAAAAGGGTAGAGTGGAAAAGCAAGGGAGGAAAGAAGGGAAGAGAAGCTACAAAGGTTTGAAACAAGATGTAAAGAAACAGGATTTATTTAGAGATAATGGGTAAAAATATAACTGAAAAAGAGATTCTGCAAAGGTACATAAGACTGTATTGTATTTGTATTTGAAATAATGTTAGAAAATTGGAACAACATATGAATATAAAATGGGATAAAATATTTAATGTAATTTAGTGAATTTTTTTTTTTTGAATAAAATAAATGAAATGAAATATGAGAGAATTGAACTAAAAAGGAATGGGAACATTGTCATTACATTATATTTTAAAATATAAGTGAAATGGGGGGGAAGTAACTAAGCAAAATCTCTAAGTGTTCCCATAGAAGCATGATACTTATTTGAAAAGGAATGTGTAAAATGTTTAAGACTTAAATGAATATCAATTTTAATGATATAATTTCAATTGCTATGGATTGTTGTTTTAATTATATTATATATTTAAAAAAAATTCCTATTTTAAAATATTGAGTGTAGCTTTAGAATGTACGCAGAATCCAAATGAAAATTATGTATTATTTTAAGTGTTAAACTTAGGGGAAAGATATAAAGATGTCATACTCCAATCAGTTATTACAGAAGAAATTTTGTGTTAATGAGAAAAAATAATAGACAGCTGAAACAGGAAAGACAAAGCATATAACTATAATGATTTAAATTGAGATGAAATAAATAAAATAGAATTAAGAGAGTGAAAAGAGGGGAGAAGCTATATAGAAAATGTAAAATGGTAAATAAGATATGGAACGCTATATAAAAGTAAGCATGAATTTGAATTTATGTCTGTACAAAAAGATGTAACCCGGGATCAAACTGCTTTCCAAAAAGATGTTTTATGTTCTTTATGTTTTGTGTTTTCTTTGTATATGTTTGTTTTTTTAAAATTAATAAAATTCTTTCAAAAAAAAAAAAAAGGAAGACATTATTTTAGTGTTAATTCAGCATTCTTTAAAAAACTTCATTTCTATATCAGCTGCATGAACTTTTGAACCCAATGCCAGGTCAGCATTTTTAAGTCAGACATAACTCTCAGTAAGTTAGCATTAAGACAGTTTTCTGTGTGAAAGCTTAAGGCCCTGTCACACTACCCAACGGATGCAAAACGTTTGTAAAAAGGACACAGCAGATGAGAAAAATGTTCCATCCGTTGTTATCCGCTCTCAAAAGGGGCAAAAATTTGCATAACCAGAGCGGACAACATGGAAAGGAATGGACAGGGGGAGGACGCAGAGCGGATGGAAAACGGATGCGGAATGGAAGCCAAGCGGATGGAAGTGGATGAGAGCGGATGGCACATCCGCAGGGCTTCCGGGGGGCCTCAGCAAAGCGGATGCGGAAGGGATACAGTGGATGCACAGCGGATGAAGCTGATGCAGAGTGGAAGCATAGCGGATGCACAGCGGAAGCCTAACGGATGCCTAGTGTTAATTGCACATGCGGGGAGGATGCATTGCATAATCCCCGTGGACATAAGGGAAGCAGCTCAGAGCAGGTCACCATTCAGAGGAAAGACCTGCTGCCAGACGGATTGACAGCCTTGCCTGCCCTGCCCTGCCTGCATGCCTGCCTGCAAGCCTTGGTGCAAGCCTTGCTGCCAGTCTTGCTGTCAGCCTCCCTGCCAGCCTTGCTGTCTGCTTGCCTGCCATCCTTGTTGCCAGCCTCCCTGCCAGCCTTCCTGTCTCCCTGCCTGCAAGCCTTGCTACCAGACAGTCTGCCTGCCAGCCTTGGTGCCTGCCTGCCTGCCAGACTTGGTTCATGCCTGCCTGCAAGTTTTGGTGCCTGCCTTTCTGCAAGCCTTGGTTCCTGCCTGCCTGCCAGCCTTGGTGCCTGCCCGCCTGCCAGCCTTCCTGCCAGCCTTGGTGCTTGCCTGCCTGCAAGCCTTCCTGCCAGCCTTGGTGCCAGCCTTCCTGCGAGCCTTGGTGCCTGCCTGCCTGCCAGCCTTCCTGCCAGCCTTGGTTCCTGCCAGCCTTGTTGGAGATCCACGAGCCTGTTCTGCAAGACTGGGTAGAGGGTGCGCATGAGATTGTGCAAGATGCAGCAAAGCTTGCTTAACTGGAGCGGATAACACGGACGGGGGGAGGATGCAGGACGGATGCAAAGCAGATGTGGAACGGAAGCCCAGTGGATAGAAGCGGATGAGAGTGGATGGCACATCCGCTAGGCTTCCGGGGGGGCTCAGCAAAGCAGACATGGAACGGATAGAGCGGATGCACAGCGGACACCGAACGGATGAAGCGGATGCACAGTGGATGCACAGCGGAAGCCTAATGGATGCCTGGCGTTAATTGCGCATGCGGAGAGGATGCATTGCGTCAGCCCCACGGATATAACGGAAGCAGCTCGGAAGCAGGTCGCCATTCAGAGGAAAGACCTGCTTCCAGACACATCAACTGCCTTGCCTGCCCTGCCTGCATGTCTGCCTGCCAGCCTTGCTGCCAGCCTTGCTACCAGCCTTGCTGCCAGCCTCCCTGCTAGCCTTGCTGCCTTCCTGCCTGCAAGCCTTGTTGCCAGCCAGTCTGCCTACCAGCCTTGCTGCCTGCCTTCTTGCCAGCCTTGGTTCATGTCTGCCTGCCAGCCTTGGTGCCTGCCTGCCTGCCAGCCTTCCTGCCAAGCTTGGCTGCCTTCCTGCCAGCCTTGGTGCCAGCCTTCCTGCCAGCCTTGGTGCCTGCCTGCCTGTATTCCTGCCAGCCTTGGTGCCTGCCTCCCTGCCAGCCTTCCTGCCAGCCTTGGTTCCTGCCAGCCTCCCTGCCAGCCAGCAACCTGACAACCATGCAGAAGTACAGAAAGCCTCAGCCATCTGCTGCCAGCCCTGGCAAGAGGGACAGGGCTACCATCCCGCCCCCTGGCCCTCACTCTGGTTCTCCTGGGGCTTCTGCAGCACGGGATCACTCTTCTGGGGCTGGCGCTTCTGCTGCTTCTGCTTCTGGAGGAGCTGATGACAAGCACTCCAGCACCAGCCACCTCCACAGCACCTGCACCCTTCACCCCTGAGACTGAGTGACCAAGAGGAGTGCCAGAGACTCATTTTTGTCTTATAGCTTGTTGTTAAGAAAGTCTATTTATGATTAACACACTTGCCTCATTTCTTTTTTTTAACAAAGTCTTGCTGGAAACTTTTAGAAATGGTTTAGGCCTTTGCATGCTTGTGGGATGGGTAAGGATAGCTTTGGGATGGGTTAGGATAGCAGTGGGATAGATAAGCCTCCAGTGCAAGCATAATGGGACTGTATGGTCCACCCTCCCAGGTGCCACACCTACGGCCCTTTATTATCAATAATAATGTAATAATTATCCACACATGTCAACACAAACACAACTCTTTATTAAACACCCTGTTCATTGTAGGCCAACCAAACATACATGGCCCAATCTCTTCCATGTGATGAGACAAGCTGAAGGAAACATCCATTAAGCATCTACCATCCTGTCTTGCCACTCCACTGCTCCACCTGGGGAATTGCACTAGTTTCTCAGGAGGTTGTGCTGCTTCTTTGCTTCATATGAAGCTCTGTTGGGGCCTAGCACATCCTCAGTGTCGATCAGGTTTCGTCCTTGCCTCCATTCCCCAGGCTCCATGTCCCCATTGCCTTGCTGGAGGTCCACGAGCCTGTTCTGCAAGACTGGGTAGCGGGTGCGCATGAGATTGTGCAGGATGCCGCAAGCTTCCATGATCCTCCTCACGGTCTCTGGGCAATGCTGCATGGTGGTGAGAAGTACCTGGAACCTGTTGGCCAGGATGCCAAAGGCATTCTCCACCACCCGCCTTGCCCTGGACAGCCTGTAGTTGAAGATCCTCTCTTCACAGGTGAGGAGTCTGGAAGTGTATGGCTTCATGAGGTAGGTTGTGAGGGAGAAGGCGTCATCCCCCACGATGAAGTAGGGCACATCTTGCTTGTCGTTGGGCACGGGTTCTGGATCTGGGAAGCCCACGATGAGGTTGCCTTCCAGCTCCTCCTTGAGGTGACTGGCGTTGTATACCTGGGCATCTGAAGATGAGCCGTTGCCTGAAGCATCGATGTACATGAACTTGTAGTCAGCATCGACCATGGCAAATAGGATGATGCTGAAGAAGCCCTTGGAGTTGAAATAAGTGGACCCAGACTTGGCTGGAGATTTGCAGGCCACGTGCTTGCCATCTATGGCTCCCACGGTGTGTGGTAAGTTCCACCTCTGATACCACTGCTCTGCAACTTTCTTCCATCCTTCTTCAGTGGAGGGGTACTGGAGGAGCTCCTCCTTGTATTCTTCGATGGTGGCCTGCACCACTTCTCTGACCACAATGCTGATGGTGTTGGATGGCACCCTCCAGCCGTACTGCATGCTCCTGTAGGAGGTCCCTGAGGCCAGGTGGTGCAGAGTCAGGCTGGGCCGGAAGCTGGTGTTTGCCTTGGTCAACCTGGGTGTCAGCCGCTGCACAACTTCCGTCAAACTGGCTGGAGGCATCCTCATGAAGTTCTGGAATGCACGAGTGTCTTCGCTCCTGAGCTCCACCATCAACTTGTTGTACAGTCTGTCCTCTGCTCTTCTGGGGAACCATCTTCAGATCCAGACTCTTTTTGGATGGCTCCTTTTCTTCTCGTAGTAGAGTTCACAGAGCCTGCAGATGGCTTCGCACTGTTGCAGAACGATGGTGGCTGCCGAAAGGACTTTGTTACAATCCACGGTGGACATGACTGGATGCTGTGGAAGAGGAAGAGGCAGATGAAGGCTGCAGAGGTCTGCACCACTGGGCTGCTTTTCTGAAAGTGAGATGCAGGCGAGTTGCTCCCCCTTTTTATAGGCAGTATAGGTTTTCCGCTAGGCATCCTCTAGGCATCCTCTAGGCATCCTCTAGGCATCCTGTAGACATCCTTAATATCCGAGATAGGTCCCCTCTGTGAATGTTTTTTCCATTTTAAATGCTTTGTTTCCGTGCTGCATCTGCTAGGCATCCATTCTGCATCCGTTACACATCCGTTACACATCCGTTCTGCTTCCTCCCTGCGTCCGGGTGGATGCGAGTTGCGCGGATGCGGAACGGATGCCTAGCGGATATAGCGGATGCGTAATGGATGCGTAATGGATGCGTAGCGGATGCGTAGCGGATGCGTAGCGGATGCAGAACGGACGAACTGGATACATTTTCTGCGCAAAAGTTTTGGGCAGCCCAAAACTTTTGGAGCGGATGAAACGTCCATAAACGGATGCTGGACGGATAGAGAGGAATCCAAACGGAGGCAGTGAGTACATCGCGTTTTTGAACGGATGGCAAGTTTTTTTGTCCGTTTTACATTTTCTTTGCATCCGTTGGTTCAGTGTGACATGGGCTTTACTGAGTTATTGCCAGTAAATTAACTAATGTTAACTTGCAATAAATTTGAGTAAACAATGTGTTGGCATTCAGAACTCTTCCTTTTCAACTTTATACACATAGGACAAGGTGTATTAAATAATAAGAGATATTCAAGAGTTAAAGAAGAGATTCCTTTTTCTTTTTTAGAAAATCTGTGGGTGCTCAACCACAGACTGTAGTGTAGCACATACTATAGATTCTTTATGTAGAGACCTTAAAGGGTCACATGTAGTTCCTGTTTGTACCTATTTAGCTTTTTACTCTTTGTGGAAATACTGGTCAAAACAGTAATGACAACTGAACTGATGGGATAAAGAGGAAGGCAAAGATGTGGCCTTTCTAATACATTATGGTCATTTTTCTACCTTTCAAGCTTAAAATAGCTAACACAAGCTCATTTGTACTATAAGCATAAAAGGTTATACTGACATGAGATTTCCTGCTTTAGAAATATTATCTTTGATACATATTTAAATCATAGGTCTAACTAAAAGGCCTTGGATCTGGAATTGTATGATCTGGATAAATAACATGAAAAACACTGTGTTGTACTGTAAAATGAATTATTGTTCTGGCCTAGGACTACTCTTTTTATATTCCTGGCATCGAAATATATATGGCATCTTCAAAACTATCCCTGAGATTCTTGAGAGAATCATGGTAGTATTTTTTTTTTTAAATAATAACTTTTAACATATAGCCACAGGGTAAACACTTATAGGTGACAACATAATGGTACAAGTTACTGATATAATAACTATTTGCATTAGTTTCAAAAACTTACATATTAATTTTTGGTTTGATTTATTCTTCCCTTTAGACAAATATCTGGCAAATCTTGGAATCCTTAGACTGACATAAATTGATCATCATTTATTGCCTGAAATATTAATCTTGAATATACTTTGGTCACTGGAATATTGGTCAATTATCTATGGGGGTATTTCCTTCAGAAAATGAACATTAATAAGATTGAATTATAAGTGGGTTCTACAGACAGATCAGTTCTAATTATCTGATTTCAGAACAGGCCTATCAAGGCAAATACTGAATATTTATTTATTTGTTAAATTTATTTCCTGTCTATCTTGTCATGGGGCTACTTTAGGCAGCTAACAACAATAAAAAGGAAGAAATCAAAAGAGCGTAAACAGGATCCAAAGAGAATCGGGACCAGAGATTTGTTCATCCAAGCTTTCAGTCTTGTGCTGCAGCCTATTCTCAGGGAACTTCAATATCCAGGACACATCCTATAGAATTAAGAAGAGCAACCGTTTTTGGTTTGGAAGAACAAACTTCTGCTCCTGGTGACCAGTTCAGACTGAATACTGCAACATTATTCTGGGACATCTATATTTGCCTTCATTTATAAGTAGAACAGAAATAAAATAATGACAATAAAACAAACAATGAAAAAGAGCATGAGAATGCATCAATATTATAACTGAAAAGATGCACAGGTGAAAGCAGGGGAGAGATGGAGTCTGCCATGAATCCAGCAGCTACTTTCAATATGGAACTCCTTCATCTGTTGCAGGTCAACGAGCAGGGGGTCTGAGGAAGAATAGGAGTGTGGGGTCTGTTCCCAAGGGCTTGCACTTCTGCTCTTCTTCTGGATCCTGATAATCAGAGTTCTTTGACCAATAAAATCTGAAGTAGTCACTCTCTGGTGGCATGATAGGATGGGTGGTTCATCCTAGTGGGAAGAAACAGTTAGTGGGACAAAGCAGTTCATCAGGTAGCCTGGACTTATGCCTTTAAGAGCTTTAAAGGTCATAACCAAAACCTTGAACTGCACTCAGAGGCAGACCAATAGCCAGTGAACATACAATGTGATCTACTTCCATTAATTTTATTATGAAATTATTGGCCAATGTGTAAGTGAAACATATCAATCTGGATAATAGACAAGACTATTAAGATATGTATTACTACTACTACTACATTTAAGATTTAATCTTTAATTCAGTTCACAGTCTGGTAGCAGTAAAAACAGTTGTCTTTACCAAGGATCTAACAACTGTTAAGATAGCATCTGAGTATATTGATTGTTATGAGTAGGGTGATTTTTTGCAAAGTCAGGATATTTGGGTCTAATAAGTTCAAAATTTCCATATATCAAGGTAGTCCTTTGGGGTTTGCTCCAAGGGCTCCTATTACTATTGGTACAACCATTGCTTTCTTCCTCCATAGTCACTCAACTTCAATTTGCAAATCATGATATTTTGGGTTTTTACCTAGCTGTTTCTCTCCAATTAATGCATCACCTGGTATTGCAATATTGATGAAACAGACATTTTTCCTTTTCCACAATAGTGATGTAAGATGTGTTATGGGCCTGATATCTGTCTGTTTGCATCTAAAAGTCCCACGTGAGCTTTACTTGCTCATTTTCATGAACTTTGTCAATTTGGTGTTCCCAGTAATTTTTGCTGTATTCAAATCCAAACTTCTGGCAAAGCTTCCAATGTATAATTTTCATGTAATTTCCAATGTAACTTGATCATGAAGTTGTAGATAATCAGTCTGTGAGATTTTGCTGCAGCCACTGATAAAATGATTCACTGTTTCTTCTTTCTTGTTGCATAAGCGACATTTGCTGTTTTTGCTGACATGTTGTTATTATAATTGTTTTTAGTAGTAACATAGTTTAATATAGTAACATTGTTTAATAGTAGTATTAACAATGTTAACAATTAACATTGTTTAAAGCCCATGTCACACTGCACCAACAGATGCAAAGAGGATGTAAAACATTAAAAAAAGCTTGCCATCCGTTGGAAAACGCTATGCATCCGTTGTGTACTCACTGCATACGTGTTTCATATGCTCTATCCTTCGAGCATCCAACCACTGAGATTTCATCCGCTCAAGAAGTTTTGAGCTGCACAAAACTTTTTGAACGGATGAACTTTCCACTGTGTACGATGTAAATCCATGACACATGAGCAATGAACGTTCTATGTCCGTTTATCATCCGTTAAATGTCCGCTGTATCCTCTCTGCACCCTCTGGGCAACCCCTCAACTCACATCCGCTGCAGCTGAAAACGGAAAGAGGGAGGAAACAAAAGGTACATGGAACGTCTACACAGCGTTAGTCGCACAGAAATAGAAAGGATGAGCAGTGAACGGTTTGCATCCTATATACATCCTCTAGGCTTCCTATGAACAACCCTTTAACATCCCTGCTACATACTACCCATGTCCGTTCTTTTCCTTTCTTTTCCATTCTGTTTATGCAAATTTTTGCCACTTTTTGGAGCGGATGACAATGGATGGAGCCACCCCCGAAAATTTGCTCGTCCGCTGTGTCCTTTTTGCATACGTTTTGCATCCATTGGCCAGTGTGACCTAGCCTTAATAGTAGTAATATTCACTACTTTAGACAGGAAGTGACTTTTAACCTGGATATACAGTCTTTTTAAAATAACAGAAAGTAAGTCAGAATAGGTCAGATTTCCATGTGAGATGCTCTCCAGAAGTATTGGAATACAGTGCCTATTATAATCAGCCAGTATGGTTTGTCCTGGAGATGGTCAGAGCTGTTATTCAGCATAGTTGGAAACCACCTGATTGTTAATAGCTGGAATAAGATATTAGTTGGCACAATAATCCTGTATTGAATTGGATTAATTGGCATTACATCAATTCAGCACTAAAGTGGCACATCCCTAAATAGTGCTTACTCACTGTTTGCTTATTTTTTCATGTTCTGAAAAAAAATGTGAGGACTCTAACTGGAATTTTCCAGTTTTTAATTGCCTGGCAAAACATATGAATGTGATCAGAACCAAATTCATCTAAAGTATATAGAGAATGACTTTAAGATTAAAAGAAACATTACTAAGAAAGTTATGTGCTCTCTCTCAAGCAAATAGTAGCACCTCTATGTTTTTTGTCCTCATAGCAAGAAAGGGAAAGAAGGAAGTATTTGATTCTACCAGTAGGAAGAAAATGGAAGAGAACAAAAGGCTATCAGTATGACAATCATTAAAAGCAGAAACAGGACAAAGAGAAGAACAATAGCAAATTCCTTGCTAGCTATCCATGTTTGCCAATGAAGAAAAGAGATAATAGCTAGTAAATGACATTATTGTGCAAATGATGCAAATTTCATAATTTACACCACTTATGTGATGACATTTTGACACAGATTATGAAAAGAAAAAGTTTGTGCTCATCTATTGAATTAGGAATCTTTTATGCAGCACCAGAGCAAACTCAGTGAACACCACCCAACACAAGACAAGAGATTACAATAGATTTTATAAGCTTTATTTTATACATACCAGTTTCACTACCTTAGTCATTCAATTCTTACAAAGTCTTTCTTATGCTGATCAGGTAGTAAAGGAGCATTGGGAGTCCTTTTGAGTGTTCTTTGATTGACTGGGATATGACTTCATAATACTTTTCTCTGCTTTTCTTATAAACAGTGATGGATTGTCTCAGCTTGATTGCTGAGTTACTTCAGTATCATAGATCATATCATGATCATTCATCAAATGTAATAACTGGTCATTTGACTAAGAAATTGTTTTCTGTGACTATTTCCTGAACCTAGCGAATACAAAGATGTTATCTGTGTAATGTTTTCAAGAGTTTTTATCCCTTCATACCTTGGCTTTTAACATGTTGTACCTCAACGTAGTTTTGCACGTGTATATTCTTCAAGTTTCTTCTCCAGTACAACTTTTTAATGATTTATTATCTGGCTGATAATTTAGCCTATAATACAAGACATTATTCTGGGTTGTTCTGGATGATCAGTTGATATTTTTATCAATATTTTATCAACATCAATATGGTAACTCATATTCTATTTTTGATATATCTAATCTATCATAGAATCTTATCATAAAATTCTGGAGTTGAAAAAGACCAAAATACAGTCTTCCCAATCCTTGGTGACATGCAGGAAAACAATTAAACTCTCTTGAGAGGGGATTGTCCAGCTCTGACTTAAAAACCTCTAGAAATGGAAAATGTACAATGTACTCATTTTATCATAACTTAAGAAAGTGGTCTCCAACTTTGCTCCCAATGACCAGGTTACCTTTGGCTGGAGAAAAAACTCTCCAAAGAACAGTCTTTAAGTGGAGGAAATTTCAGTCCAAAAGCAAAGTACATACAAACTGTAAATAAAAATCCACACAAACCATGCTGCAGTAATTAACTTGACAGGGCAGAAGAAGGAATTGCAGACTTGAAAGCCCAGCAAACACAAACAGTTGGGAAGATGTCAGGAACCCAGATAAGCCTCAATGATACCAGATAATTCACAATTTGTTCCCAACAACTTTTTTGTGCGCAGCTTCCCTTTTTAAACACTGTGTTCCCAATTGCAGCTAATGAAGGGAATCAGGGCCCTTTCCTCCCCTGTAAGCCATGGAACTCATATTGCTCCCTTCTCTGTTCCTCCCTGTGTGCCCTAGGATGAAGAGAGGGTGGACCTGAGTCTTCCTCCAAATTCGCTCTCCCTTGCTCTACCTCTCCCCTACTCTGCCTAGCCGGCCTTTGCCCTTCCGCAGTTTCTTCTACAGCCAATGGAGCCACACTCCCACTCCCAAAAATTGATTTTGTCAGATGCTTGGCCTCCCCCTCTGAATTAGATTTTGACAGGGGCATGACACTACCTGCCTTGGAGTCTTGCTTTCTATGGGTCTATTACTTGGACCTCTGACAATACTTTCTGATTATCTTCCTTTTGGTATCTGAACACTGATAGTTTTTTTTTTTTTCTCTAGGCCATAAATTTCAAGTTCATTCAGCCTGAATTTCAAAGATGGCCTCCTCATAAATGGACAATAGAAATTTCTAGCTCAGGCAAATTTAGATCCAGAGACAGAACCAGGGTTTAGCTATGTAAGGTGTACCTAAAGCCAGTCTCCTTAGGCCAAACACAATAAGTTATGAGAGAATATTATTGTACTTAAGAAGGTTCAAAGATCGTGTCACATGAGTAAAGAAGAAAATGGCTACCAATCTGAACTTTTAATATATAATACATTGTCTATGGTGGCTGACTTTTGGTAAACAATATACAGGTAGTTCTCAATTTACAACTGTTTATTTAGTGACCATTTGAAATTACAACTACACTGAAAATATTATCACTGATTATCATTTTTCACATTTATCACCATTGCAGCATCCTCATGGTCATGGTGATAAAAATTAAGATGCTTGGGAACTGACTCACATTTATGATCATTGCAGTGTCCTGGGGTCATGTGATCACCTTTTGCAACCTTCTGACAAGCAATGGGAAAGCCAGATGCACCTAGCAACCATGTTACTAATTTAACAACTGTAGTGATTCCCTTAACAACTGTGGCAAGAAAGGTCATAAAATGAGGCAAAATTTACTTCACAAATGTTTCACTTAGCCACAAAAAAATTGGGCATAATTGTAAGTCGAGGAATACCTATAGGTGTATTTCATATCAATGTGAGGCTAAATAAAGAGGAATGGGATGGATAAATTGTGCCATGATAATTAGCATTCAGAGACTGAGCGTGTCATATTTATATTTTGTAAGAGACATTACAGATGTACAGAGCAGGACTATTAACTTTTGGATTACATTTTAACCACACTTGGAAAAGAACTATTGGGATTAAAACATGTCTTTCTCCCATTAAAAACTGAGTCAGATCTAGAGAGAGACAGAAAGGACTGTGTTGGGACTTGAAGAATGTGAAGCATCATAGGATGCTAGGTCTTATTCTGGAGAGACTGTATTAAAGAATGCCTCTGTGGGTGGTTTCCTATGCTTCAC
Organism: Laticauda colubrina; assembly: GCA_015471245.1. Lineage (NCBI taxonomy): Eukaryota > Metazoa > Chordata > Lepidosauria > Squamata > Elapidae > Laticauda > Laticauda colubrina. The sequence goes on along the minus strand of BLBF01000017.1, from coordinate 9,412,339 downwards.
TAATTGTATATAAATTCATGTATTACCAAGCACCAGTTCTCCAGAGATGCTGCTTTCCAAGTGAACCAATCATTTGAAATTGCTCACTGCTTATAGAGAAAAAGAATACAACTGGAGGAGGATAGTGGTGGCATATCCTATTTCTTATGTGAATATGAAATGGAAACACAAAGATAACCGGTATATAGATTAGCCCAAACCATCAGAAGAAAAGGAAGACTCCATATGTATATTCTAATCATAATGATATTAATTTTACACATATATACATTAGCGCTCAGAATGAGAGAAGATGCACCTGCTGAAATGCTTTCTTTACAGGTAGTCGTCAACTTGCAGCAATTCATTGTAGTGACCATTCAAAGTTACAACATCAATGAAAAAAAGTGAAGACCATTTTTCACACTTACGACCATTGCAGCATCCCCATAGTCATGTGATCAGAATTCAGATGGTTGGCAACTGGTTTATATTTATGACAGTTGCAGTGTCCAGAGGTCACGTGATCCCCTTTTGTGACCTTCTGACAAGCAAAGTCAATGGGGAAACAAGTTTCACTTAACAATTTACCAATTTACCATTAAATGATTCACTTAACAACTGTGACAAGAAAAGTCATAAAATGGGGCAAAACTCAGTTTACAAATGTTTCAGTTAGCAACAGAAATGTGGGACTAAATTGTGCTCATAGGTTGAGGACTACCTGTACTTTACTAAAATGTAGCTGTTTTGATGCCCTTCTTTATATCTTGATGATCTCCTTTGTCATATCATAATTTTTTGTCCCTATAGCCTATGCCCCATCATATTGATGGCCCTATTATTTTTGTCTTAAAACACATTGTTCTAGCTCCTTCTCATGATCATTATGTCGTGGGTCAGTGGTTAGAGCACAGTACTGCAGGCTACCTCTGCTGACTGCCGGCTTCCTGCAATACAGCAGTTTATTTCTCACCAGGCTCAAGGTTGACTCAGCCTTCCATCCTTCCAAGGTGGAATGGACCAAAATTATTTGGGGGCAATTTGCTGACCCTGTAAATTGCTTAAGCCCCTGTCCCACTTCACCAACGGATGCAAAGAGGATATAAAATGGACAAAAAAGCTTGCTATTTGTTGGAAAACGCGATGCATCTGTTGTGTACTCACTGCATACGTGTTTCATACACTCCATCCATCAAACATCCGTCTACTGCTATTTCATCCGCTCAAAAAGTTTTGAGCTGCACAAAACTTTTTGAGTGGATGAACTTTCCACCGCGTACGATCTAGATCCGCGACACATACGGGCAACAAACGTTCTACATCCATTGTCATCCATAACACTGTATGGATGTACAGCTGTATCCTCTCGGCATCCTCTGGCCATCCCCTCAACTCACATCCACTGCAGCTGAAAGCGGAAAGAGGGAGGAAGCAAAAGGTACACGGAACGTCCACACAGTGTTAGTAGCACAGAAATAAAAAGGATGTAAGCAGATGCATCTCATATATAAAGCATTAAAATTGACAAAACATTCGTATATGGGACGTATCTCGGATATTTAGGATGTCTGGAGTATGCCTAGAGTATGTGGAAGGACACCTAGCGGAAAACCAACATTTCCTATAAAAAGGGGGAGGAAATCACCTGGATCTCAGTATCAGTCCAGCAGCCGTGGTGTACAGACCTCTTCACCCTTGGTCTTGCTCTTCCACATCATCCATTGATCTCCACCAAGGATCATCACATACTCCTTATGCTAGCTGCCATCATTCAACACCAGAACCAAGCCCTGTTCAGACTGTTTCACTTTTTCTACTCAAGGAGAAGAAGGAGACGTCCAAGAGCTGTGTGGGTCCGAAGATGGATCGGGAGAAGAGTGGAGTTTGGACTGTATGACAAGCTGATGGTGGAGCTGAGGAATGAAGACACTCGTGCATTCCAGCACTTCATGAGGATGCCATCAGCCATGTTTGACAAAATTGTAGAGTGTTTGAGACCAAGGTTGACCAAGCCGAGCACCAACTTCCATCCCAGCCTGGACCCTGGACTGGAGGTGGCACTGACTCTGCAGCACCTGGCCTCTGGAACCACATACAGAAACATGCAGTATGCCTGGAGGGTGCCACACAACACCATCAGCAAAGTGGTCAGAGAAGTGGTGCAGGCCATCATCGAAGAATACCTGGAGGAGCTCCTCCAGTGTCCCACCACTGAACAAGGCTGGAGGAAAGTTGCAGAACAGTGGAATCAGAGGTGGAAATTCCCCCACACCGTTGGAGCCATAGATGGGAAGCACGTGGCCTGCAAAGCTTCAGCCAACTCAGGGTCCTCTTATCACAACTACAAGGGCTTCTTCAGTATCATCCTCTTTGCCATGGTTGATGCTGACTACAAGTTCATCTACATCAATGCTTCAGGCAACGGGTCAGCTTCAGATAGCTAGGTATACAACACCAGTGACCTCAAGGATGGGCTGGAATGCAACCTCATCATGGGTTTTCCAGATCCATACTCCCTACCCAATGACACACAAGATGTGCACTACTTCATTGTGGGTGATGATGCCTTCTCCCTCAGAACCTACCTCATGAAGCCCTACAGTTCCAGAAACCTCACCCGTGAAGAGAGGATCTTCAACTATAGGCTGTCCAGGGCAAGATGGGTGGTGGAGAATGCCTTTGGCATCCTGGCCAACAGGTTCCAGGTACTTCTCACCACCATGCAGCATCACCCAGGGACTGTGAGGTGCATTGTGGAAGCTTGCTGTATCCTGCACAATCTCATGCACACCCGCTACCCAGTGTTGCAGAACAGGCTTGTGGACCATCAACAAGGGAATGGGGACAAGGACGAAACCTGATTGACACTGTGGATATACAAGGCCCCAGCAGAGCTTTATGTGAAGGGAAGAAGCAGTGCAACCTCCTGAAACACTGGTGCAACTCCCCAGCTGGAGCAGTGGAGTGGCAAGACAGGATGGTAGATGATTAATGGATGCTTCCTTCAGCCTGTCTCATCACACTGATGAGATTGTGCCACGTATGTTGAGTGGCCCTACAATGAATAGAGCATTAATAAAGAGCTTTGTTTATTTTGAAATGTGTTGATCAATGAATAAATTGTTATTCATAATAAAGGGCCATATGTGTGGCAGCTGGGATGGTGGACCATACAGTCCCACTATGCTTGCACTGGAGGTTTATCAATCCCACAACTATCCTTACCCATCCCACAACTATCCTTACCCATCCCACAGCTATCCTTACCCATCCTACAGCTATCCTTACCTATCCCACAACTATCCTTACCCATCCCACAACTATCCTTTCCCATCCCACAAGCATGCAAAGGCTTAACCCTTTTTTCAAAGTTTTCACCAACACTTTATTAAGATAATCTTTATTAACAACTGTCTTAAGTATACTGTATGACTTTATTAAAAAAGGCAAAATGAACCAAGTAAATCTTATCTTTGCCTTTAAGCAAAGATAAGGTGAACAGGTAACAACTCAGTATCTGAGACTATTCTGAGTCACTCTGAGTCATGTCCATGGTCTCAGCTATGAAGCAGGCAGGGACTGTGGAGGTGGCTGTGGCTTGAGTGCTGGTCTGAGGCACCATTGGGGTGCTTGGCCTGGAGGATACAACAGGTGGTGGTGTGTTCAGGAAGCTCTCAGAGAGCTGACTCAGTCCCGTGAGGTTGAGAGGCCCTTCCTCAAGGACCTGGGATGTCAGGCACAGTACTGATGACAGATTTTCTATTGAGGGGCTTGGCTGTGGGGTGGAGGAAGGAGGAGTGTAGTGGGGCTGTCTGGTCTGCAGCTGGGTGAGGTGAGGTGTTTGTGGTGTGCGATGAACCTGGGCCTGGACTGGGAAGGGCTGCCTCTGGTGTGGGAAGTCCTGGTCCTCGTAGCCTTGGTAGGTGAGGGACTGTTGAAAGCCGTGGAAAGGCTATGACATCGCCTGGGGTGGAGGAGCAGACCTGGAGTGGGTCAGAGTAGGTTCAGCTGGGCCTGGAGGGTGGTGCAGCAGTGCTGTGATTTTCTCCTTCATCACCTGATACTGGGCCTCGGGCAGGTCCATGAGGGTGTGGCTCACATACGTGATGAAGGGCTTGCGGTTAGAGGATGGCATATCGCTGTGGACCTGCTGAGAGAGAAGATCTGTATTGGTCTTGATGGTGTCCCTGATCTCCAGCAGGACAGTGTTTCTCTGTCCCTCCGGTCTGCCTCTCTGCCTGCTTTCTGTGGAGGTGGAACTGGGGGTGGGGGTGGGTTGGTCTCTGGCTGCTGCTTCTTCTTGCTCCATTTGAGACAGGGGATCCTCCATGTCCTCTGGCATGGAGAGTTCAGCTGTCGGGGGTGTCTCTGCCATGGGGTCCTCCAAAGACACCTGCCTGGACACGGTAGCTGTCTCCTGGCTGGAAGAGGAATGGCCCTCTGTGGGCTGTCTGAGGGAGAGGGTTGACAGATGGGCTGCTCCTTGGTGGTGGATCTTACCCTCCAGGAAGCTGCACTTGCCCATGACGTACACTCCTGGTCAGTGAGCTTGACAGTGGCCTGGCCAGATTTCTTCAGCTGCAGCTTGCCATACCAGGTGTGCATGTGCTTACACCATCCAAGGAGTCCATCTGAAGTGTAGCCCAGGCTCTCTGCCTTGTCTCTCCATGCTGCCTGCTTCCTCTTGGTGTCGCGATAGAGCTTGTGGCCCTTTCTCCACAAGTACTCGTTCTCCCTCAGCCATTCCAGCACCTCCTCCTCATGGTCCTCAGAAATGGAGTACTGTTTCCTCTCTCCCTTCTCCTTGCCTTGCCTCTTCCTCCCTCTGGCAGGGACTTTAGGGCCTTCAGCAGCAGGGCTTTGAGGGCCTTGGAGCTGGTCCATCACAGCAGCAACAGCAGCAGCAGCAGCAGAAGCACCAGCAGCTTCAGAGTCAGCGCCAGGGGGTGGGATGGTGGTTCTGTCCCTCTTGCCAGGGCTGGCAGAATTAGGCACAAGCTTTCTCTTCTTCCCTGACTGTCGAACCATGGTGTTCTTTCAAGATATCTCTGGCAGCAGGTCTTTCCTCTGAATGCTGACTGCTTGTGAGCTGCATCCTTTTATATCCATGGAGCTGACGCAATTCATCCTCCCAGCATGTGCAGTGAATGCTTTGCATCTGCTACGCATCTGCTACGCATCTGCTACGCATCCGCTATGCATCCTATAGGCGTCCGTAATGCATCCGCGTCATCCGCTACGCATCTGTTTTGCTATTCTCCCCCAGAAGCCATGTGGATGTGTCATCCGCTTCCATCCGCTTCCATCCACTTGGCTTCCTATGAACATCTGCTAACCATCCTTGCTACGTACTACCCCCGTCCATTCCTTTCCATTGTTTTCTGTTCTCTTTATGCAAATTTAGGGCACTTTTGAGAGCAGATAATAATGGATGGAGCCACCCCTGAAATTTTTCTCGTCCGCTGTGTCCTTTTTGCATACGTTTTGCATCCGTCGGCCAGTGTGACCTAGCCTTTAGAGAGTCTGTAAAGCACTGTTAAGTGGTATATACGTCTAAGTGCTATTACTATCTTGCTAACTCATCCAGCAAAATAAAATAGGCAGCACACTTCCAAGTAAATTTGCTCAGAGGTAAATCACACTTTGTTCAATAGGGCCAACTTCTAAATGTATACGCATCCACAGCCACGGTCTGTAAAGATTCTCAGTCAACCATGACCAGGATGACTGAGAATCTCTACAGACTTTTAACTATATAGTTTGTGATAAATGCCCTTTTAATGTTGAAGGAGTAGGAATGGATTTCCAGAGGAAAAATTGCAGACTACAGGAACTAGGAGCACTATTCAGGTGACCCTGAAGACACAGATAAACCTCCAAATGCTTCAACAACACTCTAAAAGGATGCACATTACCAGTTGTCTGCAGGGAATATAAATCCTTCCATTCCCCACCATCTTATCAGAGCTGAAGAAGCTTCTTAGATGAGAAATGAAACATCTTCAAAAGAAAAAAACTAAGTCCAGTTAACTCCTGATAAAGCATCTTTGGGAGATCCATAGCCACAGCTTTGAAAATTCTTGTTAGCCAAGAGCAGGGTATCCAATCATTTGAAAACCACTGCTGAGTAGCACATAAATAGTTAATTCAGCCTGATTTTAACATGCCTTTCCTTCATTCTATTTTACTTATCTTTTAATGGAATTCATTTTTGTTATATATGTAATATGATTTTTTTTAAAAAAATAGCCAATAAGGATAGCCTTGGAGAGAGCTCCTTTACAGTCAAAATAGTATATTCCTACATAAGACAATAGATTTATTTACAAGCTGTCCCTTATTGCATTTCTTTAACAGCAGATATACTACAGTCTTACCCACTTTGCTGGGGAAAGGAACATAATCCTCTGTGTGAGAAATAGCATTCAAGATATATTTCTGCTATATATTTTTGTCCTTAGGTGAAGAGTGTTAATTTAATCAAAACCTTGGAGAACAAATAATTAAACCTTTAGGCAGCGGCATAAGTTTTTATATTGGTAATTAGTCATGGTAAGGTGCCATTTTCATAGGATGCACAATCCCTAAATTTAGCTGTGAAATTGTACGTTGATCACACAAATTGTACACACACACACATTTACAAATACCTCATCAATTCTCTGGAGATAATTGGATGTCAGTATGTGCGTTTTTGCTTCAACCACCTTTTGCCTTATAAGAGGGTGGTGGTTTGCTGCACATAGCAATACAATTCTATTGTCTCATCATTAACCCTTTCATCATTGCAGCAGAATTATGCCCAGCTTCCCTCGCTCCCAATGATCTTTGCTCACATCACTTGCCTTGGTGCACAGCTGCATAATAATACAATCTCTGAAAGACAATTGATGCATCTTTTCAATGTTAAGTTCTGTCTATCAAGCTGATTTTGGGTTTAAATAGCCATTAATGCCATTCATAAAGCCTCATTAACACTAAAATCTAATCTAATATTTGGGAGAGGGGGTTTCACTGAGAAAGAAAGGTGAAATGGTAGAATAGGCAAGAAGCAGAAGGGGCATTCTTAATATGGAACTATAATAATAATGCTAAAATAGTATGTATATATCTGTTGGTTTGTGTATGTGTGTGAATGCATACTCAATTGCACATTCTATATATAGAATAGGCCATCAGAATCTTCTACAGATATCTCAGGTGCCTTGTTTTGAACAGTCTACACTGAACTCTCATTCTCTGCATCTCTCTCTGTATTTCTCTCTGTGTGTCTCTCTCTTACAAACACACACACACCTGCCTTTACAGGCATATGCAATCAATAATGCTTAGACTTTTGCAGGATCCAATCTGAGTCAGTCACTGGGACCAAACCAGGGGTGGGTTTCTACCAGATCTGTCCACCTCTGTAGAACCAGTAACTCTGAAGAGTAGCAGACATAGAACCGGTTCTCTGTCTGCTGATGTTTTTGCTCATCCACCCACCTGGGCTCTTACCTGATCTTTATTTCCTGATTTTTCAACTTCAGCTGCCAAATGAGGTGCAGCTGCACTTAAAAAAACAAAAAAAGAGGGCTGTTTCAAAGGCTGCTTCTCGGCAAGCAGTGTGCTAATGACAATTAACAGGTGTGTGGCTCACAGAGGGCAGGGAATCTCGTAAATCCCAAACCGGTCATATGCCACCCTTGGACCAGATGTTTAATCTTCTGAGCTTTTAGTCTCATTCTGGAGCCCATCTTCAGGGAACTTCTCTCGATTTCACTGACAAAGACATCAGCTGGCATACACACACACACACAGAGAGAGAGAGAGAGTTTCCAGAACAGGAAGGAACGGAAATTACTTTTGTGATCCTTGACTTGTACATTTGAATAAGGTAGCAGTAGTACACAATGAAATATAACACAATTCAAGGACTTGACACTATTCCAGGATGCTAGGGGTTTAATCCTAGTGTCTGGAAATTAAAGTGCTAAGCAGAAAGATAGATGTGAAGCTTTCATTCTCGAAAAGCTGCTACGAATAATGGAATTAGAAAGATCACAGGTTGATTCTCTGGCATTGCCCCCTAGAATAAAAGAAAAGTTAAGAAATTGGACAGAACATTCTGTGAGGTATCAAGAATTGAGTTCAGGTAAGATGAATTAATATTTTTAGATAGTACTTTTTACTTGAAATATTAAAGGAGAAAATGGACAGTATCAGTGGCATGCCTATCATTCTGAAAGAGTTATTAGAAAATGATTTATATAAATGCAGGCAACTAAAATACTATGTGGAAAATGTGGGGAACCATTACTTTTTTATTGCGATCCCACACACACACATACTTTCTTTTCTTATTTTTAGTAAGCACCTCCCCCAAAAAGACCCATGTAATATGCAATGAGGATTGAAAATGACTCTCTATGTACAGCTTTACTGCATGACCATTTATGCAGAGCAGTTAATGTATTTTGTTTTCTCCCTGTCAGGATAAATGACCATCAATTGCTGTCCTTAAAATAAGGTGATATGGGTTTAGGTTTTAAGCACATGGAGGTTTTAGATACTTCTCAATTTGCCTTAGTATAATCTATCCTTTTAACCAAAGAACTACTGTTCAGGTGTCAGACATGGTAAGCCTAACTACCAGTTTACCAATTTTGGGAAGACTGTAAACCTCTTTCTGTAAGTAGCCCAGCTGAAAGTTTGGGGTTGAAGAAGGATGTAGGGTAAATTTCTGGCCATCTTCCAATATGCAATATTTATTCCTGTCGCTTAGGCTAGCAGGAAAAATTGGCAGAACTCTTTGTCAAGTTTACCTGACTCTCAAATATACAAAGTAGGTAAATGTTCCAAGGGAATAGTAGCACTAACACAAGCTTGCTGGCAGAGGGAATAACCTTGAGGAATAGGAGAAGAGCCACAACCAATACATTGATCAGATAACAGAAAACTGAGTCTTGGGCAGAAATGTAACTTGAGGAAATATCTCAGATATGACCTTCCCTAGTTCTCATGAACATAAAGAAAAAGACTGGGGAAGCACATTTAAACTTGCAAGATTCTATTACTATTAATATTCTACAATATTTCACAGATATATTAACCAGTCTTTGAAAGATTATTAAATATATGCTTACTATAAGATCCAGTTGATGTTAAAAGAGAAAGAGGAGACCAAATACTATAAAATTTGGGGAAAATGGTATGACTGGATTGAATAAAGATAGTTAAAAGGTTGATGAATTAAGGATAAACAATATATACGTTAAATGTTTATAGTTGCATAAATTGTATATACTTGTAAACAACAAAATAGCAGTATAAGAAAATTGTCACAACTTGCTGAATTTAAGAGATTTTTACTTTTTACTTGTTTTACTTATTTTTGTTTTTTAAAGTTATGAAAGATCAATAATGTTTATTAAAAAGAGTTAGCATTCTAACTTTTGTGTTGATTGAACTACTTCAGACTTTTCATGAAACATTATCTAGATCTCCCAGTTCCTTTTTACTCATTTTGTTATTTTTTGAATTTCTTTTTGCACACCCACTCTCTTATCAATTTTGAAATATAGAAGATTGTAACTTTCAACTACTTCTATTGCCTCATTATTTCTCTTACATTCTTCTATTTTCCAAATGACATCATCTTGTTTTCATAGAGTACTTTTTAATTCTCCTGTTTTACTTTCAGAATGGTCTTTTCCTTCTATGTCTTCTTCATTTTCTTCAATCAAGGTAGTGTTATCCACGCATCACAGGTTATTGATATTCTTTCCACTAATTTCTACATCAGTTGTTCCACTTATGGCATAAATGATATATATCCTGTATATATTAAACAAGTATTCATTTCAATTTATAAACCATTTGGTATTATTGTAGAGAATTCTTGCCAGAAAAAATGGATGTTGATGTATATTCATTGCTTTGAGACATTTCAAAATCTTGAAATGATCAACATTATAAAAATGTTTAAAGTAGTCTATATCCCAGAAGTAGAGCTCTTTTTGACATTTTCTTGCTATTTCTATCAACCATCAAATATTAGTTCTATTATGTTGTATTCCTTTTTTTCCCCCTTGGTCAATTGCCACTGTTTCTCTATATAGAACTTTAATTTCTTGTGCAGAACTGTGAACATTACTTGCTAACATGTGGTATTGAATTATGGACCTGAAATTAGAACAATCTTTTAAGTTTACCATTTTAGGGATTTGGATATAAATAGACTTTTTCCAGTCATTGGAACATGTTGCTTTTTGCATATATGTAGACAGAAGCTTGTTGTGATCTTTATTGTTTTCACATCAGCCTCCTTTAAGAGTTCTGTGAGAATTTCACTTGCCCTTGGGGTTTTCCTATTTGTTCATTGGTTTATGATCCATTTGATTTCCTCAAGTACAATTTTACTTTCTCCATGGACTTATGTCTTGACTATTATATCATATAGTTGATTTTGCACAAGTTTTATTCACTTTTTTTTACATTATGCTCCAATATTAACTTTTTTCCACAATGGTTTCATATGACATTGGCATGAGGATAGAATGTTCCTGTCTTTCTGTAATGTTCTTAGAGAGTCTTTTTCTCTTTTTATTCTGTTCATTGTATATGTCAACAATTGGCTTCCAAATCTCTTTTCAATATTAGGGGTATATGTATATTAAGTTATCTAGCTTTCTCTAACTTTTTTGACTTTTTCCAATCTCTGTTTTGTTTAACTATTTTTACACTTTCGTTTGACAGTCAAGGTCTTCTCATATTTCTTTTTGGGGTTTGTTATATGCTTTCTAAGGGATTCAGTGGCTAAGACATTGAACTTGTCAATCAGAAAGGTTGGCAGTTTGGCATTTCGAATCCCTAGCACCACATAACGGAGTGAGCTTCCATTATTTGTCCCAGCTTCTGCTAACAGTTTGAAGGCATGTAAAAATGCAAGTACAAAAATAGGACTACTTTGGTTGGAAGGTTACAGCATTCCATGCACCATTGGCATTTAATCATGTTGGCCACATGACCATGGAGACCTCTTCAGACAGCTCTGGCTCTTCAGCTTTGTAACGGAGATGAGCGGCACCTCCTAGAGCTGGAAATGACTAGCACAAATGTGCAAGGGGAACCTTTACCTTTACCTTATATGCTTTCTGACTTCCTCTTTGACAATGATTTTAATGTTAATTTCCTCAGGTTTTGTGTCCACAAGGTCCAGGTCTTTGAATCTGTTTCTAGCCTAAATCTTACATTTTGTGGAAGAGATCTAGATAGTCCAGATGATAGATAGACAGATAGACAGATTGATTGATTGATTGATTGATTGATTGATTGATTGATTGATTTAGGATTGTATCTTTCCTAACCTTTTTCAGTCTAGTGCACATTTTTTGTAGTAACTGATTAATGTCTTATGGTGTTGTCTAGCATTTTCCAATTCAGTATAGAGTTTGTTCATCTGTTTTTATATGACATATAATCTATTTGATTATGATATTATTGACTGGGCATATATAGGTGTAGAGTCATCTTTTCCGTTACCAAAATAATGTTTTTAGTGACAGATATCTCACTTTTTATCCAGAAGTCTATGAGCTATTGTCCTGCATTACTATACCTTCCTAGTCCAAATTTTCCAACAATTTTCAGTAAAGATTCTTCTCCAGTTTTGGCAATAAAATCACCAATAATCATTAGAAAACTCTTCTTTGGAGTTTGATCTATTATTTGCTATAATGTTTCATAAACTTCACCAAGCATCAGTAGAACCAAGGGGACATGTATTCTATACATGGTTAGTAGGATGTCTTCATGTCTGGATTAGTGGCTTATTCAGATGATCACAAAAATATCCTAGATATGAAGCCTGTTTACTATAAATTACTTTGCACTATGTGACTAGAAGCACAGTATAAGCTTAGAAGAGTAGAGGACCAAAATTTACTACAAAAGGAGCTTTGGCTATTTTCTTGTCTATTCCTCTAACAAAATACCACACAAGATCTGATTGATTTGGATACACAACCTACAACATTCCTAGTTATGTCTTTCAATTGCTTTCATCATTATTCCTTCTGCCCAGTCCACATCACTTTTTATACTGTTATCTCTTACAATAATTATGTAAATTATATGGATTTTTTTCCATTTTAGCACAGAATGACAATATTGGTTTGAAACAAACAAGAAATAAATAAATCCCCAGATATGTCCCGATTTCTCATTTGGGGGTCCAGAGTGAGTATTGCTTTCATTTTGCATTGCTTGGCCTACAGGTATCTTGTTAAAGTAACTTAATTTCAAAGATCTGATGCCTACTTTGTATTCAGTTTTAGTTTGTTTAAAACTGAACTTAATCTCTATCTTTCCACTCACTAGAGCATTTCTAACCTCAGATATTTATACATTTTTCTCTTCTTCTAACAATGCTTACCATATAACATAGGTTCAAGATACTTTTAACTTCTTATCCTATGTGGATACAATATATTATTGTATAACTTTATTATATAACTTTATTGTTATGTAATAAAGTTAATAATATAACTTTATTGCTGATTCAGAATATCATTATTCCCTGTTGTGTATACTTATCTCTAAATGAAGCTATCAAAATCGTATTAGAAATAGTTGTTTTAGCTTGGATTCCAACTACCTTTATGTATGTTGTATATCTTTCCTTTTCCTTGACATGAGTAGAAAAAGTAAATTATAAATCTGTGGTAAAATAATTGTTTTTGGAAGTATCATCTACATATCAGTGAAAGGTTTTATATCCCTTTTTGCAGTCACTTTACTAACCCCACTCTTACACATATCTAAAACCCGTTAGAGACCTGAATATTTTAAAAAAGAGAAAGAGAGAGAAGGAGTGCCTAGAGCAATCATTTTACAGAAATGGTCCAGACTTTGGTCTCTGTGTAGAGGTCAGAAGTAAGTACTAGCACTGTCATTCAAATTGATGAGATTATTGTAAATAAGTGAGACCTCTACTGTGCTAAAGTTTTGCATGAACAGCTGAATTGTAATCTATTGAGCAACTATTCTCCACCTCAAAACAACAACAACAGCTAGCATAACATGTGAGTGGAGCAAATAATGTTGTGGATCTCTTATAAAGAGGACAGATAACTTGCATTTATAAGACACACTTTCTTATATTTGCTTATGCATCTCTTTTACATTACTAAGATGAAGTATCATATCACCTTTTCTGGATTTTATATAAGATTATCTCATCTTATGTTTAACTTACTATTCTCTATTCATTTTCTGAAAAAACCTCCTTTTTAAGTGGGGGAGGGAAGAGTGCTGCATAAAAGGAAGATTAAAAAGGTATAACAATGCTAAATACAATCTATAATATTGACATTTAAAAATATGGTCTAGAGAAAAACATACTTTGGGGTATGGCATAAAGAAAGCTCATTCCATTTTCAGCAAATCTACTCATATCAACATTTGAGGTTTTGCATTTTTAAATAAAAGTTGGAAGATCAGTATCAATATCAATGAGACAAAACAGCATCCACATAATCTGTACATATGTCTTCTGAAGATCAATGAATCAATCAATATCATCATAGAAACTTTTTACTCAAACATTTTTCCCTCCTAACCAAACCAATAAACATATGAGCCCTTAAATAGGAAGAGTCATAATTCTGGAGAAAGAGAAGTCAATATTATGGAAAGAGAGAAGTTCCCTGAGAACAGGCTCCAGTATGAGTCTGAATTAGAGGTGATATTCAGCAGGTTCTGACCAGTTCTGGAGAACCGGTAGTGGAAATTTTAATGGAAATTAGTTCAGAGAACCGGCCCTACCCTATCTATTCTCTGCCTCCCAAATCCCAGCTGATCACCTGGGTCTTCTTTTGTTGCCCTGCAGAGGAGAACAGAGCTGAAAAGCAGGTTAGTGGGGTGGGATGGGAATGGAGATTTTACAGTATCCTTTCCCTACCATGCCAACCAAGCCACTCCCACCAAGCCACACCCACGGAACTGGTAGTAAAAAAAACGGAATCCCACCACTGGTCCGAAAACTTAAAGCTTGGAAGAACAAATCTTGCATTCTGGTTTAGCAATCTTCTGGTTTGAAAGAGGGGCCAAAGAGGCCCTCTATGTCAAAATTGAACAGCCCTTTTGCAACAGAGGAGGGTTATCTCATCATCTATCTCCAATCTACAACACAGTCTTTTCAGCAGTTCCAGAAGGCTCCACACCCATTTGCACTATTCATGTGATCCTGAAGACACAGATAAATTGTCAAATGACCTCAATGACTCTCTAAAAGAATGCAAATGATCAGCTGTCTGCAAGGAACATAAGTCTTTCCATCCAGTCAGAGCTGAAGAAGCTTCTTGTATGAGAAGCAAATTGTCTTCAAAGAAAAACAAGAAAGTCTAGTTTCAAAAAAATCTTGAAAAAGCACCTTTGGTACAGAGGTGAATGTTTGCAAAATATTTCAAATCCAACATTCCTTACATCCATCCCAGCTTAGATGCCATGGTTAGCACAGTTCCAGTAATGGAGATATTCAACAAAACTCCAACTACTTGTGCTAGATGAATTACAATAATTAAGCCTTCTGAGATGTAAATCTGATGACTGGTCATTTTAGGCTGACAGTTTGTATATTTATTAGTGATCTTACTGGCTCATGACCTCTATTATGGACTAGATGTTGTTTTTAGTTCACCGGATTATAAATATTATTTTGGCAACTTCCCCTAGCTCTGGTTACCTCATTCTTAAAGAAACTGAATGTGGACTCTGGTGATGAAAATAGTTATTGGCAATTTCTTAATACAGTATCCCTTCTCTGAGTAAAATACTTATACTCAAACTAATAGTCATTGATACACATCAATTAAACTTGGAAAAAATTAATCTTCTTGGGTTACGCTATCCAAACACTTTGGATTCATCTTGTGGAAGAACTTCTAATTTAGCATTTCTTGATTTCAACATGTTGAATGAGGAATTCTGGGAGTTGAAGTCCACATGTCTTAAAGTTGCCAAATTTGAGTAATACTGTATTAGTAATGTTATCTCCTCTAGGAAGTAAAAAAGGTGATACCATTTGCTTTGACCATGCTTTGTTTTGTATCAAAGCACAACCTCACTGGGCAGTTGTAATAGCCCATGTACAATTTATGAACAGAAGCCTATTGAAATTGTTGAAGAAAGCTTCAAAAGAAAGCAAAGTGTCCTTTTGAAAACCTGCACAGCTCTACCTTCTTATACATTCATTTTGGTCTTTCAGGATGGTGGGGTGACTTCTCCTAAGAAATGAGGTGCAAGAGTACTGGCTTATTGATTGAACTAGATCTCTTTGCAGTGTTAGATGTTACCTTTCTGAATTGGTAGCCTGGCTTGAGATGGCCAAGTCCAATGTGTATCGCTGCAGGGTTATTGTTCTGTTGGGTGGCATTTTCTGTATACATAAGGGATCATTGGGACTTTTGTTTTCTTCTTCTTTTCTCTTTGCTTTATATCATTTACGTGAAACCACTGGGGAATATTTTTCAGGGAGTTGGGCTGAACTGTCACCCAGTCTTACTGTGTCATTTAATTTAATGCAGATGAAGCAGTTTGTATTCTAGTGCTTAAAGAAAGAAGGAATATGTGACAGCTATTTAATTGAGACTAAGTACAAAGTTTGGTTGTCAGAATTAAGTGGTATTTCCATGTGCTTTGGACCCATCACTATAACTAAAGGCACAGGTGGCTTTAGGTGCCTATGTGCCTTTTATCAACTTGAGCTATTATATTACTGTATGTGTGAAGTGGTTGCAGATTTTGTGTAATAGAGGTGACCCAATCCTCTTCATGATGGGTTAGTCACTCTCCTTGAAATGCATTCTTATTCTGGATGTGCATAAGAAACCACTTTTATTAATGGAAAATAGTTAGAGAGTCACTCCACAACATTGCTTTGAAGTATGAGTGAGTGTGTGTTTGTGTGTGTGTGAGTGTGTGTTTTGTGTGTGTGTGTGTGTGTGTGTGTGTGTGTGTCGCGGGGCGAGTTTTGCTGCTTTGCCCTGATCTACCTGAATAGAAATGGCCTTGAGACTTTTTGTGACAACTTCCTATTGTAATGTATTCTTTCTTTGAAAATGGCTCTGAAGCTAGTTCAGATAACTAATGGGAACTCGCCATGGTATAATTAGTTTGCCATTTCCATTGTTATGAGTAATGGCTATAATAGCAGGGCATCAGGTTACCTGAGGAAATATCTTACATTTCCATTTAATGAGGTGAAATAGATATATACAAAATGGGTGTTTTTCAGTGATAGACCCTGCCCTATATGTGAAATATTCTCCTTAAAGAAGCTCATACGTCAAAATCTTTTGTCCTTCATTATTAACATGAGTTCTATACTGCCTCTGTTTTATGATTCATCAATTGAAGAGCTTTCTATCCCCCCTAGGCATGTAAGTAAGAGTTCAGTGTTAGGTTCTGCTGCCAGCTTTATTGTTTTTATTCTCCATGTTGGCTTTATTATACACTCCTTTATTTTTAACTGGTTTGCAAGATGAATTTTATGCTTGTTTGATAACACCCATAGATCTTCAATGATTGAGCAAACCTGGTAGATGGGGAGCCTTCATTTGGGACAATTCCCCTCCACCCAGTGTCCAAGCTAATGTACAAGCCAGTGTAAACTCTGGTGACTGCTTGGACAAGTTCCTACAATTTTCTTGGCAATGATTTTGGAATTGGTTTGCCATTACTCCCTTCCTAGGACTGAGAGAAAAGAACTGTCCCCCAAATCATCCAGGTGGCTTCATGCCTCAACCAAGATTAGAACCCATGGTCTCCTGTTTCTAGCCTGAGCCTTTAACCACTCAGCAAACCACTCAGTGTCTCAATTCTTGGGAGAACTTAATTTATCTTATTTGTTCTTGCAATTAGAAATGGGGGATATTGTGTGTGTAGACTAAACTGAAAAATCCATAAATATCTCAGAGGAAATCAGTGTCAAAGGAAGACAACAAGAGGGTATCTTTACTTTTTAGAAGGACAAACAATTGCAAAGAACAATCTAAGTAGGCCCTTAGTTGATTGAAGTGAACAATAAACAATTACACTCTTTAATTTTAAACAATGGCTGGCTTCTCTGTTTCAAAACAAACAGGGTGAATACCTCTAACTTGTTTGCTGATGAAAGTTTAATAGCCTTCTGTGGGATAATATAGACTAAAGATGGACAGTTAATTTTCCCAGGGAATATATGGGGAACTGGGACTGTTGGGGAGAGCCACACCAATAGCTAAACTTAATTCTCTTGAATTGTGTGCCTGGCATACATTTATTTACATTTTATTTCTAATTTCCAATTGATCTCTCAGGGGTAGCTAAGGGGCTGTAAAATGTCTAGGTCTGACATAGCCTGAACAGGAGGGAGGGAGGAATCAGTTCGCTGGAAACTACCTACTTCATTTATATATTCATGCTCTGTTGTCACAAAACAAACCACAGAATATATAATTTTCTAAAGAAGTATATCAAGTAAAGATAATATTTTCAGCTGCCATAACTGTGAATTGAGTCCATGTCTGTGTAAGTGCTCAAGTTAAAGTCAATAAGAAAAGTAAGAGACATAGTGTTCTCTAAGGATAGTTTATGTTTTATTATTCCAGTAAAATATCAGTTATTTGTGGCACCTGTCTTATCAACTGCATGACATAAAGGCACTTCTTTTCTGGATTATTCCATGCTTCTTGAATGTGGGATGGTATGGATCTGTCCATGGGTCCATGTGTCTTTGTGTGTCTCTGTACAGATAAACATAAATGGAATTCTATAATTAATTTGCTTGCATCTGTAGATCAATATTCTTTTTGACAATCAGTACATTTTAGTATGCCTCCCACACTCTCATTCTTGTGCTGCAATAAAATTGAGAAGTTGAGAACATTAGAGAGGGAAATTTCCAATATGAATGTTTGAAAAGTATTATTAAACTGCTGAACACCTGCTCCAGTAACGTGTAAAAGTTCTGTAATAAAGGTGAAATTGGACTCATAGGAATTTCTCCTACTTATTTTCTTCCTCTCAAAAGTAAATAAGCTATCCACTTTTCATTGGATTTTCATGTTCGGCACCATGCAATCCTGCAAATTAAGGTTTAAGGGTAGGTGTGTAAAGACATCAGTTCTGACACTGATATGGACTGCATTGCATATGAATATTTAGCAGTTTAAAATCTTATAATTGGCTTAGATGAAAGAGAATATGAAGAAGAAGAAGAAGAAGAAGAAGAAGAAGAAGAAG
>BLBF01000017.1:9347229-9394083 GCA_015471245.1 Laticauda colubrina | reverse complement strand
AAGAAGAAGAAGAAGAAGAAGAAGAAGAAGAAGAAGAAGAAGAAGAACAACAACAACAACAACAACAACAACAACAACAACAACTTTATTGTCATTGTACAAGTACAACGAAACTGTGAATGCACCCCAGCAATTTTCGCAATACAATAAAACCAGAGCACTTAAAGATGAAAATAAGAAAAATAGAGTACTTGCGTCTCCATTTGCAATTAGAGAGTACATATCTACGAATATACACAAAATATATATCCAACACTGACTGTGATCTTTGCTGGGTGTAATACACAAGAGATGGATTGTACTGTAAAATGTTATTATACATCTGAATGAGGTATTGCGATTTCACATCTTTTCACATCTTAATACAGTTGTGACTTCGTATTTATTTGCGGTTTGGATGGCCCAGGGAAAGGAACTATTTGTTAGTCTAGTGGTATGGGATTTTATTGACCTAAAGCGCACAGCATCAAGTTGAAAAGATAATTGCCAAGGTGTGAGGGGTCTTCTATCATGGCCTTGATTCTGCTTTGGCAGCAGGACTTGACTAAGTCTTCCAGGAAGGGCAGAGGGCAACGAATGATCTTTTGAGCTGTGTTTATCACCCTCTGTACAGTTTTCCTGTCCTCAGATGAGGAGCCTGCGTACCACATACCCAGATAGTATGTCAGAGTGCTCTCCATATATTAGAAGAACAATGTAATGCACTTGCTGCAAGTTTGGGAAAGTGCAATGAGGAAGATCTTTGGAAACCATCATTCATATCTCTTTGGTTGAACGGCTGTTTTTAATACTTCCAGTGCTTCCTTTATTCTTTTAACCCATATATTCTTTTTTAAAAAATATTTTATTAATTTTCTAAAGTTTAAAAACATAAAATAAAATTATATGCATTGTTATCAACATCAAGACATCTTTTATATTTCCTTATGTTTTTCAGTGTATGGTTATTTATTCCATTACCATTATATCTTACTCTTGTTACAGATCAATATATTTCATCTTACACTTCAATCTTTTCTATAACATATGTACATACTTACATACTTCCTCATTCTTTTCCTAATTGCCATTTTATTTTCTTTTTATTTCTAAACCACTCATAGCAGGCATCTCAGGCTCAATAATATATTGAATCTTCTTTGTCTTTTAATTTCAACGTTAGCCTGTCCATCTCCATACAATCTATTATTTTTTTTACAACCATGACCTCTGATGTATCCTTTTCTCCTTCCAAAATTGTGCATATAAAATCTTTGCAGCTGTTAGTATATGTAATATAATGTACCTATCTTTTTTACTGCATTTTTGTGTTATTATACCTAATAAAAAAATCTGGATTAAATTCAATTTTTTGATTAATAATTTCTTCTAGCCATTGTCTGATTGTATTCCAGTATTTCTTAACTTCCAGACATGTCCACCAGATATGAAAATAAGTGCCTTTTTCTTTCCCACACTTCCAACAATTTGGGTTTCAATTAAACATTTTTGCCAGTCTAGTGGGGAGGGGGGGATGTGCCACCTGTAAAATATTTTATACAGGTTTTCCCTGTATGGTGTGGATATGGTTAATTTGTAATTTAGTCCACACATTTTTTCCCAGTTTTTCAAATCTATATTGTGGCCAACATTTTTCTCCCATGCCACCATCATTTATTTGACCACCTCCTCTTTCATTTTAAAATTCATGAAAAAAATTGTATATACTTGAAATCATGTTTTTTTCATTCCTCCCACTTAATTGGTGTTTTTTCATATAAAATCTGTATTGTTCTTTGTCTTTTTTATATCTTGCCTGAACTTGTATGTATGGCCACCAGGCTGTTTTCATTTTGTTTGTAATTCTTGTATTGTTTTCAATCTTCTTTGTGCATCGAATAAATCTTTATAAGTCCTCTTTTTTTCCAGATCCATTGCATTTGGGTAGATTTGTGCTTTCATAGTTGACAACCAGTCATGGTTTTTGGGATAATGATTCTTTTTAATTTTGTTCCATATCTGAATTAGTGAGTCTCTGATCATGTGTCTCTGAAAATATTCTGATTCGCACCTCAAAGTCCATTCATTTGGATTTATGTGGGGATGTTAATACTTTTTGTAATGTGACTTCTCTCCTTTTTAACTTTTCTCTTCCCTGTCAGCATTCTGTATTCTAAAATTGTAGTATTCCAGTTCTGCCACCAAACCACAATTACATCTATTAAATAAAGTTCATTGAAGTTCATTTTATTTATTTCTCATATTTTAAGCTTTAGTTTTCCTCACATCCTGGACATAAACTGTTTCAGCTTCTTCCCTTAAGATGATGCTATAGGGTGGGACTTCTAGTTTGCAAGGCTTCAGCGGCGGTAGGAATCTGCGATCGTGCGCGGTTCCTGCTGCGCTCACCACTGGAGTGCCCCTGATCTAGCTGAATTTGGGGGCTATAGTTACCCTGTAGAGGTAACTGAAGACAGGGGAGACTCATCAGGGGTCCAGGGGAATCACAACCCCCCTCCTCAGCTGGCTTAACTCCCTTTTCCAAAAGTGGTGGAGCGGCGGTCAGTAATGGCTGCCACAAAGAAGCTTTCATCCAGATAAGAATGTGCAGCAGGAAGCTGAGAAAGTGAAAGTTTTTGGCTAACTGGGATAACAAGTAATGCCTAAATGCCCTGGACTTCAAATATTATTAAAGATACATCGTTCCCTATGAAGACCGAAGAAGCAGCGAATGAAAGTAAAAAAGGAAAGTTTGTTTTTTTCTCACTCTCCTTTCTTACGGTGATAGCAAATCAATGGAGAAATCAGAAAAACTCATTTTGGCATCAGCAGGTAATTAAACTGAAAATTGAAGCTAAGGGGACAATAAAGATTTCTGAGCATTGAAAAAAAAAATTTTTTTTTTTTTGCTATAAGTGGGAAGGGAGAGGAAAAGAACTAACATTAAGATTTTCTTGGAGGAAACTGCTTGGAATTGCCAAGATTAGAGCGAAATTGTAACAAAACTTCTAAAAGATATATTTCAACTGGAGCTTTATAACTGAACTATAACCCCAGGAAGAGAAAATATAAAAAGAAGAAAGTGATAAATGAAACAGACTGTGTATATTTGGATTGCTTGGTGACTTTAGGACTTTTGGAAATTACTATTTGAAATACTAAAAATATTTGGGTTGTTTAAAAAAACTTTTTACAATGGCACTACTTGTTGATGAACTGAAAATTGAATTTAAAAAGCTAAAAGAAGAGGACCAAGAAGGGAAGAGCTCTTCTGGATCTGTTTTCCATTTTTTAGAAATGGCGATTTATACCTACCAGAAACTACAAGAACAAGAAGATTGCGGTGAAGAAGAAGCTATCTTTAATGAACAAACAATTTTAGCTGGGGAACAAAAGGGAAAGAAGGGAAAGAGAATGGAGAATTTAAGATTTAAAAAAAGAACCAAAAAGGGAAAAAATCAGATGAAAAATCGATATAATGTTAGAAAGCAACAGAAAAAAGAAATACAGAAGAAGGTGGAGATCAAGAAGGTGGAAATTAAGAGACAAGGGGGTAAAAAGACAGGATTGCAGAAGAAAGGAAGGGAAAAAGGGAAGAGAAGTTACAAAGGTTTAAAACAAGATGTAAAGAAGCAAGATCTATTCAGAGATAGTGGGTAAAATATGATTAAAAAAGAGACTGCAAAAGTATATAAGATTGTATTTGTCAGCCTTCAAGATCTACTATTGGTTTGCATCTTTCGGCTGTCATAAGAAACGGGGGGAGGGGAGAGTGCGATGAATCTGGGAAGTGAGCTGGAGGTGATACATTTCTCTGTTGTGTAAATGAAGGGGGGGAAGCATACATCAGAGTTAGGTTTCTATTTCTCGCTTAGCTTTCTTTTCTATGTGCAACTGCAACCCGTTATCAAAATATGCCAAAGTCAACGGACAGAGGCCTCCTCATCACCTGAAGATGCCCACATGATCATATTCACAATTTCTAATTGGAAGTTTCATTTTAACTATTGGGGGTGGGAACACTTCCATCACTTTGTATATGTGATTTATGCGCCTAATTCCTCAGATTCAGAATTCTCTGGTTGCTACCACTTCACTTTCAGTAAAAGATAACTTTTCTCTAACTTAAAGAGTCTAAGTATTTCTTTCTTGGATTTTGAATGGAGCACCGCCTGACATTATTCTGAATCTCACTCTACCAGCCCACCCGGAGAAAACACCCAATTTTCTTCCGAGGGGGGCTGAACATCATGTCATCTTCAACTAGTGACCAGGAAGATGTGGGAGCCATTGGAGGGCAAGATTCTTTGCTGGTACAGGAAGCCCAATTGTTAGCACAGCTCAATCTGGAAGAGGATCCAGCTGTGAAGCCCAGATGGTCGGTGGGGGTTGGCTGGAAAGATCCGGAAAAGGACCCCCCCCCCGAGATCACCATCACCTGCCGGTGTGGAAAAGAGGAGCCATGGCAAGAGAAGGAAAAGAGAGAACTCTCACTGAATCAAGCCAGGAGACTCCTTGATGAAGCCTTTGAACAACTCCAAGATGCACAAAGGTATGAAGGGGAAGGGGGAGTAGCCCCAGCTACAAGAAGCAGAGCAGCCCCCTCTCCCATAAATCAACCTGATCCAGCAGCAGCCCTGGGGCCCTCAGCAGGAGGCGTAATTCCTAGAAGGCATAGAGCTCCTAGGCTGCCTCCATTAGAAGTAAGATACGGGGGAGATCCCAAAACCTTGGGATTTTTCCTAGCCCAAGTTTGGAGCTATATGGAAGAATACGGGGAGGATTTTCCCTCAGAAGCAGCCAAAGTGAGATGTGTTACCAGGGCTCTGAAGGGAACAGCTGCAGAGTGGATGATGACCCTGCATAATGATAATGCTCCTCAGTTGATGAATTATAACCTGTTCATGACTGCACTGTGAGCTAGATTTGAGGACCCATTGGCAGAGCGCAAGGCCCGGATCAGGATGAAGACCATAAATCAGGGGCAGAGGTCAGTGGCTGACTACACCCAAGAATTTAGACTGTTAGCAGGTCATATCCGAGGCTGGTCCCAGGAAGCCCTGACAGAAGTATTTCAAGATGGTTTAAATGAAGATGTGTATCAGAGATGCATTGCTAGAAGAGACCCAAATGACTTGCAGATGTGGTACTTGCTAGCAGAAGAAGTGGAAATTGTTTTAACCTGAAGCAGATGGCGGGGAGGTTCTGGGTGGAGCAAACCTTCCCCCCCCCATCCTCAAGAGATTCCCAAAACTCAGAGGGGAAGAGTGATGGCAAGACCCAACCCCTTTGCCTGTTTTCGATGCGGGAAGGAAGGTCACCAGGCTGTAAACTGCAAAGTCAAGCTGGAACCAAAGGGGGCACCAAAAGAAGGGAAAAAACCTGAAAAATCCCCAGCGAAGCCTCACAAAGCAGCACTAAAGTCGAAAGAGATGGCAGAGGTTGTCCCTCCTGCAGAAGAAGAATCAGACACCCCAGTTACCCCTGAGGAGGACGATTTCAACTCGGAAGACGACTTCCTGGTAAGTCCAAGCCTGGGCCCTATGACCATTCCGGTGAAGTTGAGGGTACCCAATTCAGGGGTTGAAGGGGAAATGCTAACCCTGTTAGATTCTGGGTGCACAAGGTGTATAATCAACACGGAAGTAGCGGAGAAAATGGACTTAAAACTCAAACCTTTAAAGGTGCCCATTTCTTTTGCCCAGTTAGATGGATCAGTGGCTGGAGATTGCCCTGCACGCTTTATCACGGAACCTATAGAAATGATCATGAGAAACCATGATGAGACTCTGCACTTTATTGTGGTCCCTGGGATGGAGCGTGGAACGTGGTTTCATTCAACCTGCTAGGCCCCGAGAAGCAGCCCCAGTGTTGTTCTGTGAAAAGAAAGATGGCTCCAAATGCTTGGTGGTGGACTCCAGAAATTTGAACACCATTTCCATGGAAAACATGTCCCCCCTGTCTTTGATGAAGGATATGTTGGCCCACCTAGCCAAGGGGAAGATTTTCATGAAGTTGGATTTGAGAGAAACATACTACCGAATTCGAATTTGAATTAAGGAAGGGGATGAGTGGAAGACCGCTTTCAACTGCCCAATGGGTTGCTTCCAATTCAACATTCTTTCTTTTGGTTTTCAAGGGGCCCCAGCTGTATTCATGCAGATGATCAATCAGGTGTTACATGAACATTTATACAGGGGGGTTCTGGTTTATCTTGATGATATCCTTATCTACACGGAAACTCTGGATGAACATGTGAAACTGGTGCGGTAGGTTCTATGGAAACTGTGTGCTGCTAAGTTGTATGCTAAACTATCCAAGTGTGAATTCCATTAAGAGAAAATTGACTATTTGGGATATTGCATTTCATCTGAGGGCATAGAAATGGATCCAGAGAAAGTGCGTGCCATATTGGAATGGGCTCCACCATGTACCAGAAAACAGCTTCAAAGTTTCTTGGGATTTGCAAATTTTTACTGGCAATTTATCCCAACTTTTGCTAAGATAGCAATGCCCATCACAAATCTCTTAAAAACAAAAGGGGAGGTGAAGCCAAGGCCGAGTAAGCCGTTGGAGTGGTCCATGGAGTGCCAAGCAGCTTTTGAGAAGCTAAAACGACTGTTTGCTTCACAACCAGTACTAAAGCACCCAGATATGGAGGCTCCTTTCGTGATCCAAGCTGATGCGAGTGATGTGGCCATTGGAGCAGTGTTACTTCAAATCAATGAGAAAGGGACCTTACAGCCTTGTGCGTATACCTTCTGTAAACTGTCTGAAACCGAGAGAAGGTGGGCCATCTGGGAAAAAGAAGCTTTTGCAGTTCGTTGGGCCTTAATGACCTTGAGACATTTCCTGGAAGGAGCAAAACATCCATTTGAGGTATGGACTGATCATAAAAATTTGGAAGCCTTAAAAATGCCTCAGAAGCTGTCCCCTAAACAAGTTCGCTGGGCCCAGTATTTCAAGCGGTTCAATTTCTCACTGAAGTACATTCCAGGGGGGAAGAACTTCATGGTGGATGCTCTCTCTAGACTACCCCAATATAATCGTATTCACCAGGAGGTGATAAGTCCAATTGTTTCGACCAAACATCTAGCCGCCCCAATGATCACCAGAACCCAAAAGAAGAAACAAGAAGTGGATTTATCTAATGACCTAACTGAACAACTAAAAGAACCTTTAAAACTTGATGATTGGTTCTTGGCTCATTCGAATGACTACACAGTTAGAGATGGTCTGGCTTGCGTGGGGACCAAGTTGTATGTGCCACAAGTGCTGAGAGGCCAAATACAACAAGCTCATGATTCTAAAGCAGCTGGTCACTTTGGATTTGTGAAAACCTTACACCTGGTTTAGCAGCAATTCTGGTGGCCTACTTTAAAGAAGGACATGTAGCTTATGTAGCTAGCTGTCCCATTTATGCTTCGGCAAAGAGACTTCCTGGTAAGCTGGCAGGGTTGTTACAAAATGTAGCTAGACCAACAGTCCCCTGGAAGGAAATCTCTATGGACTTTATAGTACAATTACCCGAAAGCAGTGGAAACATGGTTATTTGGGTGGTAACCAATTTGTTTTCCAAACAGGTACATTGCATACCTTATTCCAAAATTCCATCTGCTAAGACATTGGCTAAACTGTTTATTTCACATATCTATAGGTTACATGGCATTCCGGAATGCATAATCTCTGACAGAGGGGTCCAATTTACCTCAAATTTTTGGAAAAAGTTCCTGAAGTTGATAGGCTCCGCCCAGGGCTTAAGCTCCACCCACCACCCCCAAACCAATGGGGCCTGTGAGAGTGTTAGAACACTATCTTAGATGTTATATAAATTATCAACAAGATAACTGGTGTGACTTACTACCATTTGGTGAAGTGGCATATAACAACTCCGTACATAGTAGTACTGGATTCATTTCGTTTAAAGTGGCTTTGGGACAAGATTTTGTACCCATACCTGAACTTCCTCATGAAAGGCCTAACATCCATTCGTTGGATGAATGGATAACTCAACTCCAAATTAACTGGCCAGTAACACGTAAAGCATTAGATGAGGCCCATCAAGCTCATAAGAAATTTGCAGACAAGAAAAGATCTCCACAGAAATTATATAAAGTTGGCGACAAAGTTTACCTGTCCACCAGATACCTGCAAACCACTCAAAAGTCAAAGAAGCTTGGTCCTAAATATGTTGGTCCTTTCACGATTGAACGGATTATAAATCCTGTCACAGTCCAGCTGAACTTACCGAAAACTCTTCGACTAATTCACCTGGTTTTCCATGTTAGTTTGTTAAAACCTGAACATCTGATTTAAGACCCATCCAGACTGACCCTCCCATACCAATACTTATTGAAGGTGAACAACATTTTGAAGTTAAACAAATTCTGGACTCTCGCAAATGGAGGGGTCGGCTCCAGTATCTTGTAGCCTGGAAACATTCCCTTTCTTCACAAGCCGAATGGGTTAACGACACCAATGTTAAAGCCCCTAAGTTGATCAAAGCATTTCGTGTATGCCCTAGGAGTGTATTCCTTTGTAATTGTCTAATGATTGTCTTTATATTTTTTCCTCTCTCTCTTCTAGGACTGACGGTTTTCCTTTTCCTAGGAGGGCCGAATGTCAACCTTCAAGATCTTCTACTATTGCTTTACATCTTTTGGCTGTCATAAGAAACAGGGGGAGGGGAGAGTGCGATGAATCTGGGAAGAGAGCTGGAGGTGTTACATTTTTCTGTTGTGTAAATGAAGGGGGGGGGGAAGCATACATCATAGCTAGGTTTCTATTTCTCGCTTAGCTTTCTTTTCTCTGCGCAACTACAACCCATTATCAAAGTATTTCAAGGTCAACGGACAGAGGCCTCATCATCACCTGAAGATGCCCACATGATCATATTCACAATTTCTAATTGGAAGTTTCATTTTAACTATTGGGGGTGGGAACACTTCCATCACTTCCATATGTGATTTATGCGCCTAATTCCTCAGATTCAGAATTCTCTGGTTGCTACCACTTCACTTTCAGTAAAAGATAACTTTTCTCTAAATTAAAGAGTCTAAGTATTTCTTTCTTGGATTTTGAATGGAGCACCGCCTGACAGTATTGTTGTATTTATATTTGAAATAATGTTAGAAAATTGAGCTTAATTTGTTGTGGATTATTGTTTTAACTATATTATAGTTTCAGAATGTACTAAGCAGAACCAGAATGAAAAGTATATATTATTTTAAGTGTTAAATCTAGGGGAAAGATTTAAAGGTGTTATACTTTAATCTGTGATTATAGGAGAATTTTTGTGTTAAAGAGAAAAGACAAATAGAAAATTGAAATAGAACAGATAAAAGATATACTAGGAGACAAGGGAGTAAAGGCAGGATTGGAGAGGAAAAGAAGGGACAAAGGGAAGAGAAGTTATAAAGGTTTAAAACAAGATGTAAAGAAACAAGATCTATTTTGTGATACTGGGTAAAAATATAATTAAAAAAGAAAAGTACACAAGATTGTATTGTCGTATTTATATTTGAAATAATGTTAGAAAATTGGATTTAATAATACAGTTTAATTTTCTATGGATTATTGTTTTAATCATATTATAAACTTATTATTCTTGTCTATTTTATAACATAATAAGCAACTTCAGAATGCACTAAGTAGAATCAGAATGAAAAGTATATATTATTCTAAGTGTTAAACTTAGGGGAAAGATTTAAAGGTATTATATTTCCATCTGTGATTACAGGAGAAACTTTGTGTTAATGAGAAAAGATAAATAGAAAACTGAAATAGAAGAAGAAAGGAAAGGAAAAAGGGAAGAGAAGTTATAAAGGTTTAAAATAAGATGTAAAGAAACAAGATTTATTCAGAAATAGTGGGTAAAAATATGATTTAAAAAAAAGACTCTGCAAAAGTACATAAGATTATATTGTATTTATACCTGAAATAATGTTAGAAAACTGGATTTAATAATAGAGTTTAATTTGCTATGGATTATTGTTGTAATGTTATCAGAAACTTATTATTTTCTTATTTTATTTTATAATATAGTAAGTAGCTTTAGAATGTACTAAGCAGAATCAGAATGAAAAGTATATATTATTTTAAGTTAAATTTAGGGGAAGCATTCAAAGGCGTTATACTTCAATCAGTGATTACAGGAGAAATTTTGTGTTAATGAGAAAAGATAATAGAAAATTGAAATAGAACAGACAAAAGAAATATGTATAATGATTTAAATTGAGATGAAATAAA
This sequence comes from Laticauda colubrina, assembly GCA_015471245.1. NCBI lineage: Eukaryota > Metazoa > Chordata > Lepidosauria > Squamata > Elapidae > Laticauda > Laticauda colubrina. Next base: position 9,383,856 of record BLBF01000017.1, on the reverse strand, counting down.
TAAAATAGAATTAAGAGAGTAAAAAGAGGGGAGAAGTTATATAGAAAATGTAGAATGGTAAATAAGATATGAAATTGGATAAAGAGTGAGCTTGAATTTTGAATCTATGTCCGTATAAAAAAATGTAACACGGGACTAAGCTGCTTTCCAAAAAGAAGTTTTATGTTTTGATGTCTTGTGTTTTGTTTGTGTATGTTTGTTTATTGAAAACTAATAAAAATTTGTAAAAAAAAAAAAAGATGATGCTTTAGGGCATTGCACACTAGAACAACTAGACACAAGAATGTTTTTTCCCCCCATGCCATTATTCTGCTAAACAACTAATTCCCATAACACTGTCAAACTATTGACTAAGACTGTATTACTATTATTCTTCTCATCCCTTCCTGTTACCTTACCTTATCCTTCCTATTACCTATCTACTTATCTTCTTATGACTATAACTTTGTTGCTTGTCTCTTATAATTTATATCATTTTATTTAGTATCCTAGTATGATTTAAGTTGATTGCTTATTTAGTGTCCTATGACTATCACTAAGTGTTGTATCTTATGAATTATAATAAATATATTTTTATGATGATTATAATCATGTTTTATCATTTGTTGCTTCTATGTATACTGAGAGCATATGCACGCAAAAAAAAATTCCTTGTGTGTCTAATCACAACTCGCACTGATATCCAACAGTAAGCATAATTTCCCAGTGTGTAATTGTATACCACACTCCATTGATGAAGAATTTGTATCAATAAGCAAATGTTTTATTATATAACAGATTGTTAGGAATGTTTGAATCATTGCATGGCTACCAACCTGCCTTCAATCGAGGTTCTGTATATTGCATGAAGGCAGTGAAAACATTTACAGACCCCTCACATCTTGAACATAAACTGTTTCAACTCCTACCCTCAAAATGACACGATAGAGCACTGCACACCAGAACAACTAGAAACAAGGACAGATTTTTCCCTGAATGTCATCACTCTGCTAAACAAATAATTTCCTCAACACTGTCCAACTGTTTACATATCTGCACTACTATTACTATTAATCTTCTCATCCCCTCCCACTTGTGACTGTATGATTGTAACTTTGTCACTTGTATCCTTATGATTTATATTGACTGTTTCCTAGTATGATTTGATTGCTTATTGTACCCTATGTCTATTATTAAGTGTTGTACCTTATGATTCTTGACTCTTGACAAATGTGTCCTTTCTTTTATGTACACTGAAAGCATTTGTACCAAGACAAAATCCTTATGTGTTGGCCAATAAAAAATTCTATTATTATTTTTTTTGGGGGGGGAAGGAGCAAATATAAAGGAATGTGAGGAAACATTGGAAAACATACTGTGTTTAAATGCACTGTTTATTATATTTCTGCTCTGTGATATTTATGGCTCTTGTTGATTTTATAATAATAGCAATAGACTTAGATTTATGTACTGCTCCATAGTGCTTTACAGCACTCACTGAGCAGTTTACAAATGTCAGAATATTGACCCCAGCAATCTTGCTCCTCATTTTACCTCATTTGGAAGGATGGAAGGCTGAGACAACCTTGAGCCAATCAAGATCAAACTCTAGGCTGTGGGCAGAGTTAGCTTAGTTATACAAGCAATTAAGTTGTGGTGGTGCAGTGGTTAGAATGAAGTATTGCAAGCAATACTTATACAAGCAATTGAAAATTGTTTCTGCACTATCGTGCGTGGTAACTGACTTCAGCTAAAAGTCAGATGGGAAGAATCTTTATTGCTTTTTAGGATTAAAAGATTCAGGAAGTAGTTAACACATCTAGGTTTAGTACATAGCTTAAACTCATGTAAAGCTTCCAAGACACAGTTCTGCATGTACTGTTGATTTATCACTGAGGCAAGCTTGGATACTGAGATTGTAGCAATGTAGAAGGTACACATTATTTGTAGCAAAGCTGAATTTTTTTTAACATTTTTATTAAAACGTTTTAAAAGATAATAAAACTCAAAAAGGAAAAAAATATAAAAAGAAAAGAGAATGGAGGGAGTCCTTTTTTTGTTAAGGTCATAAGAACTTTATAAAAGGTGGTCTATTGTTATTCAAATCACCTTAAATCATCCTTATTTTAAGGGAAAATGGTGCATGCCTCCAGTGCTTCCATTCTAATAACAAAATAACACACAAGGTGCACATACACAAAAGCAAGAGTAATTTTTCATTTCTAATGTAAAGCAAGACAAACTTACATCAGTGATGAAGCCTGACAAATAAATTAGAGAAGTTTATAGTCAAGCCATAATAATAAATAATTGAGCAATGATCATTGAGTAATTCTCATTTGCCAAATGTGCATCACTATATAAATATGGCCCTTCAATGTCAATTAAAAATACTTGCTCTTTTAGTGAGTATCTTATTAAAACTGAAACTTGAACTTTCTGGCAATTTCTTCCATGATTTTGACACAGGTTTTTTTTACAAGAAAACAAAAATGGAAATAAAATAAAAATAATAAATGTATAAATCAATGAAGCATATACTGACCTACTGAATGATTGAATGATTGAATATATTGTATGTATGAAATAACTATTCATTTCAAATACTCTAACTTATGAAAGCGTTCACATTACTATTTTATTATGAATTTACTGACATTTCTAAGCAAATGATTTTGGTGACTACTAAAAAAAGTCTAGGCTATTTTATGACATATTATTTTTAACATTTATTATGACATCATGCATTTTTAGACACTATATAAATCAAAACATACAAAATTCATATTGATGTTTTTTTATTTCACAAGATTCTTATGAATGGCATTTAATTCTGAAACTGACTGTTGAAGTTGACTGTTAAAATCTGTGTCACATGATATATGTGAGCTGAAGAACTGGAATTTTTATAAATGTACATTTATAAAAATTCCAATTCTTCAGCTCACAAATATGTTCATCTCAAATTGCAAGGAAGAAAGGAAGGAAAAATTTGGGTCTGAAATAACAAGGTTTGGAAAAACTCTCTTTATTAGTGGGATATTATCTATTCTTCTTTTTCCTTATTTTGCCTCCACCTTAGGGTAAGAAAGATAAGTTTCCTTGTCATCATTTTTATCTTAAATACAAAATCGTTTTAGGGAAATTGGAGATGCGAGGGGAGGGGATAAGTGGTCAAAATAATAGAAAATGACAAATAAGATTTCTGTCACAATGACGCTTATTTGGGAGAAGTCCAAAGCTTCATTTTTTTAAAGTTACAAAATCATTGTTATGAAAGAAAAAAAAAACATTTTGATATAGATTTTGATATAGATTTCTTCATTTTTTTATTTTAAGACTTTAAGTTGTTTTTACTTTATCCAGTATGAGTAAAAGATTTCAGAGCATCTTTTCTGATCCAGAATCTTCTCAAATGGTTATCTTTAAAGATATTTGTGGAAATTGCATTTAGAATGAGAGCTCACATAGAAGAACTTATGTATATATTTTATATTTTAAAATTCTCCATCATAGAATAAGAATAAAAGACTGATTTCAATTTTTAAAAAAGCTAGTGAGTAATTTATAGTTGTTGTGGTTCACCAGCAGCAGGTGTGGACAGCTGAGGTCTCGGAGAGGGAGCACTCAGATGAGGGCCTGCGTGTGATGTACAGATGGAGCCAGGACCATCAGGGAGTGGAATGCTGCCTTCAGAGATTATGGAGGCTGGCAGCAGTGATGAAGGTCTCCAAGGATACTGTGCCCAGCATGTGTCTGTGTAGGGCTGCTCAAAGGAAAGAGCAGCTGCAGCTGCAGCAGCATGGGTGACTCAGAAGTAAGGCTTCAAGGTAATGGCCCTTTCCTTAAGAGATAAAAGCCAGCTGAGAAACTGGAGTTCTTTGCAGCAAGCAAAGAAGTTTTTGCACTCAAGCCTGGTGGACATTCAGAATATCTTGGTTGGTGTTTGGAGACTCTTTGTGTTTGAAATATTTCTTAGTAACTTTATCTAGTGTTCTTGGCAGCCATGCACAACCTTGGCAAGGCTCATTCTTATCAGAGACAATTAGTCTGAAATAGCCTTTTAACTGTGAAAGAACAGAACTTGTAAAGAATCATTAAAAGGTTTTGCTGTTACCTCTGTTTTGTGCTTGTTTTCTTGGAACAAGGTTTGGGTCAGAACAATAGTTTCATGAATTAAGAGAAGGATATAGGAAATTTTGGGATGCAGTGGCTCAGTGGCTAAGATTCTGAACTTGTCAATCAGAAAGGTCTGCATTCAGCGATTCAAATCCCAAGTACTGCGTAGTGAAGTGAGCTCCCATTACTTGTCCCAGCTTCTGCCAACCGAGCAGTTTGAAAGCATGTGAAAATGCAAGTAGAAAAATAGGGACCACTTTGGTGGGAAGGTAACAGCGTTTCATGCGCCTTCAGCGTTTAGTCATGCCGGCCACATGACCACGGAGACATCTCCAGACAGCGCTGGCTTTTCGGCTTTGTAACAGAGATGAGCACCACCCCCTAGAGTCAGAAACGACTAGCACGTATGTGTGAGGGGAACCTTTACCTTTATAGGAAGTTTCCTTTGTTAACATGTGCTGGGAACGTAAATATATTTACACCCTTATATTCCATTTTTATTTTCAATTCCATAAAAAATTGCAGTACTACAGTAGTGGATATGGGTCATAATAATATGTAGTGAACTACATACCCTTTATTTCAGTAGCTCATGTCTCTGTAGTTACTAAATTGGTTATTTTCAGCATGGCCATCCTATATAAACTTGTAAAAGAATGTGATTGTATTTTAAGCAAGTAAACACAATATTTATTGTTTTACACAATTTTCTTCTCATATTTAATTATTCCACTAATCTTTTTTAAACAAAAAGATGTAAAAAGATTTCTGTATTATCATCATCATCATCACCTTCACCTTCACATTCATCTCTTCTGTCACCAGATCCTCCATCACTATCCCTTGTATTTTCTTATGCATAATCGTTTTTTGGCCCATTTGGTTTCAGCAGAAAATGGATAGCTTAATGCAGGGGTCGCCAACCTTTTGGACCTCAGGGACCACCGAACTCTTACGTTTAGATCCCAGGGCCACTAACTGGTTCTGTGGAGGTGGCCTAATTTGTAGGTGTGGCTTGGTGGTCATGTGACTGGCTGGGCATGGCTTGTACGTAAATATTATAAATATTTATAAAAATATTGATTTTTTTATAAAAAAAGAGCAACTTTTACCCAAAATCAGGCAAAGCAGGCAGGCAGTTTGAGTTGCTCACAGAATCACAGATTCATTCAGAGATCGATCTATCTGCCATCAGCTAGCTCAGTCTGTCACATAAAATTTGCTTGCAAGCAAATTCATAACATTTGCTAGCAAGCAAACTCACAAAATTAACTCACAACACACCATGTATATAAATATTGATTTTTTTTATAAAAAAAGAACAACTTTTATCCAAAATCAGCCAAAGCAGGCAGAATGAGTTGCTCACAGAATCATTCAATGATCTATCTATCAGCCATTGGCTAGCTCAGTCTCTCAAATTTGCTTGATGTGAGTCTGCACTGAATTTGCTTGGAAGGAAACTTTCAATCCTAAGGGAGGTTCAGCTGTACTTAAAAGCAGAGCTGAAGATCTAAAGACTAGCTGGAAAGCAAGAAATCCAACCATTTTCTGCTTCCTAGCTAATCTAAATCTCCTGGCACAGAGAACAGATGATGGTTGGAAAAAGGAAAAATAGAAATTTAGTAGGCAAGTTTACCAGGTAAGGAGTGAGTGGGCTGGGAGGGTTCCCAAGGGCCATGCGGGTGGCGTAGCCTTGTATTTCTGCACAGCCTGGATTAATTGCTTTTGGGGGCTGCTCTTGGGGTGAGATTTCTCTGCGGCCCACCAAAATTTTCTCATGGCCCACCAGTTGGCAACCGCTGGCTTAGTGTACTTTTTAGTGGTATCAACTTCTTTCACTTATATTCTGTTGATATATGTCAAATTATTTTAACAGGTTTTTAAATTTTTTTTGCATATAAATACTTTTTAAATGTCAGAGTTTTCCAACACTAATTACTTTGTTAATGCCATGCCTCGATTTGCATACTCTTCTGCTGAAATGTTCATGAAAAAGGCTGCAGGGTTAGATTAGCCTTCATACAATGGTTAGATTATATCTCTTGCTTGGAAAAAGGTGAAAGAGAGAGAAAGAAAATAAAACTGGCATCAGAAAGGAAAGAGAAAAGTTCTGAAGCTTGAGAAAGGAGGGGTATTCTGTTCTATAAACAGAATAGTCTGGTGTGAAATTTTGTAAAGTGCTAGTGGTAATATAATTTTTTTCTATAACAAACCATTAAGCAGAATACTGTTGCTTTGTCTATAAATTTAGTAGCTTAAATATAAACAATGTAGTATTACAACTCTTCACCACACCATTTTAGGAGTTTCCATGGTAACTACAACAACTGAATTGTTCCAGCATAAATAGAAATCAGACAGTATTTCCTATTACTGGTATTGTGTAGCAATTGTCTTAGTAGGAAGAGAAGAAAGAAAGAGTTTTTAAAGGACAAAATCACTTCTTTTTTTTAAAAAAAAAGCCTTACTTTTCAGAGAATAAGAACTGTAATCCCTTTTCTATTTAACCATAATTTGTGCAGTCTCTGTAATTTAGTTCAGTCTATGAAATGAAATTCAAAAGCAACTGAGAATCTGAATACTACACTCCTTCATTTTATTATCTTATACATGTTTTCATTTTCTTTACTGGGCACTCATAATGAACAGAGTTTTTTCAACCAGAGAATTAATGAAGTTAGCAATGCCTCTTACAGATCTCTTCAGAATGGGGTAAGATCAATAGTGGATAGTTTAAGATTAAAGGAGTGGGGGTTTGAGGATATAACAACAGAGTCAGATAGTGCATTCCAGGCATTGTACTTTCTGCAGTCAAGTTTGGAGCAGTTTACATTGAGTTTGTATCTGTTGTGTGCTCTTGTATTGTTGCTGTTAAAGCTGAAGCAGTCACTGACTGGTAGGACATTGTGGAGATAATTTTGTACACTACGCTTAAGTCCAATTGTAGGCGGCATAGTTCTAGGTTGTCCAAGCCCAAAATTTCAAGCCTGGTGGTGTAGGGTATTTGGTTGTGAGCAGAGGAGTGTAGTACTGTTCTCATGAAATATTTCTGGACTCTCTCAATTATATTAATGTCCAATGTATAGTGCGGACTCCAGACAGATGAGCAGTATTCGAGTATTGGTCTAGTCAAGGTTTGTTTTTTATTATTTTTTATTATTTTTTATTATTTTTTATTGCACAGTTAGCAATTCAATATTACTGGAGGAGAAGCTTCATAAGATTAGATTTACAACTCTTAAAGCCTTTTTGGCAATGCTTTTTCAGTGAGTTCTGGCACTTAGGTCGTTTGATATGAGTACTCCAATGTTCTTGACAGAGGATCATCAGTGAGGCAATATCCACCTAGCTTGTATTTGGTATGCTGACTTTTTTTTATCAGTGTGTAGGTCAGAGCATTTCTTGGTTGAGATTTGGAGTTGCTAATTGTTTGACCATTTAGACACATAATCAAGATCGCTTTGAAGGACAGTAGCATTGTCGGTGGTGTTGAATAGTTTTACATCATCAGTGAAGAGGATGCAGTTACTTATAACATGATCGCAAAGGTTGTTTATGTAGAGTATAAAGAGTGTGGGTCCTAAAATGCTGCCTTGTGGGACGCTGCTGTTAACTGGTGCAGGATTTGATAGGGCGCTCCCTATTTTTACTATTTGTTGTCTATTTGACAGGAATCCAGTAATCTATTTATGAAGGGATCTGGAAATGCCACAAGAGTTTAGTTTTAACAGTTTGTCATGTACTACTGAATCAAAAGCTTTGCAGAAGTCTATGTAAATTGTGTTGATTGCTTTACCCTGGTAGAGTAGAGTAATCCATATGATTTTACAGTGCAGGAGTTGCAGATTGCAGGATAATTTTTTTCTGAAGCCAAATTGGTTTTTGGAGAATAGATTGTTTCATTCTAAGTGGAGAGGAATGGATTGGTTAATGATTGATTCCAGACATTGCATGTGATGCAACACAGTGAGATTGGTCTGTAGTTTTCAACCAGGCTGGGGTCACCTTTTTTGAACATAGGGATGAACGTTGCTAAGGATCATAGATTTGGCAAGGAGCTGGTTCTGAATGATATCTCATATATTATGCTAAGTGGTTCTGCTATAGCAGTGAAGAGCTTTTTTAAGAAGTATGCACATAATCCATCAGGACCGATAGATAGGGATGGTTTTAGGTTACATAATGCTTTTTCTATAATATTTTCTGTAAAGTCAATATGTAGTAGATCATTGCAGTTAGTTGTGGTATGACTAGGAAATGTGGGGCATGAGCCATTACTGTTTACAAACACTGAGCTGAAGAACGTGTTGAAGAGGTTGGCCTTAATGGCTTCCTTTCTACTGTCTTTCTACTGTTCATGTGTAGGAGGTTTTCCTCTTGCTTGCAGTGGGATTTTGTGCATTCTGCCTTTATCTGTTGGCATAAAGTGTATTGGTTTTTGAAGTTTACAAAGTAGCTAGTTTTGTTTTTTCGCCATAGTGATTTTTTCATTCAAGTTTCCTTATTGTTATGGGTAATTTTTTTTGTGGGTTACTAATGTACATATAATTTAATGACTCTTTTGAGTTTAAGCAAGAATACGTTGTAATGGTCTTCAGTAGAACAGAATGTGCCAATCAAGAAATGACAGATCAGCAGTTATGAGATGACAGATCAGCAGTTATGAGTTGGCTTCTTTGAAGTTGAATTTTGGGGAACCATCATTATGGTCCCCCTTGTGAAACTGAGACAAAAGTCAATTTTTAAAAACTTTCTATTTTAATTTGGTATTTCTCAACCCCAGGGTATGTCATCTATTAGGCAATTATGGAAATAATCAAGAGGCAGAATACTGACAGAACCATAGAGAAAAAAATATATAAGTATTCTAAATGAATCTCCAAGGCAATTAAAAGTGAGCAAGGATTGACCAAATTAGCTATATATATATGTGTGTGTTTGGAAGGGTAAGATGATGTGGGTATGTATATATGGGTATTTTTACCCATATATATTACAATTCCAATACAGTACTGAAAGCTACATTTTCGGAACAAAAAAACCACCTCATATTTATTGTCCAACATGAACAAAAATTATTTTATTGAATTGGTCTTATTTTTAAGATAACAAGAAACATTATTCTTTAAGAGCACAATTTTTGATGTTAATATATCTATTCTTTATTCCAGAATTCTTGCAAATAAGTAATACACATATTTAGCAATACTAATCTAAAATTATATTCTAGTACTGATAGTACTGAAAATTTTGGAACTTTAAATACTTCTAGTCTAATTCCATGGTGGCCTAGAGGTGAAGACATTCTCTCCTACATAGAAGGCTGAAATTTCAATCCTAGGCATCAGCAGATGTTTCTCTATCAAGGTATAAAGAGAAAATATCTGCTGCAAACTCTGAATGTCCAGATGCGAATCCAGACTGTTTTGTTCGGAAAAACACAAGGTAGACCGGGTTCCAACAACGAAAAGTCTTTATTTACAGGAGTCAGTAAAACGGAACGGTTGGCTGACTGAGCGGCAGCCTTTTATACAGGCTAGCCTGCCGGCTTGTGACCAATGGCAGCTGATCGAATTTGCCGCCTCTTTTACTTAATTTGGATTGGTTCTTAGTGAACCAATCCAATGCTTACTTTAGTTGACCAATCAGATTTGCATGTTTTGGAGTAACCCAATTTGAATACAGAACACCCCTCCCCCCCTTGGTTCAGTCCTATGTGGTGATGTAGTCGCGCAGGTAGGCGGGGCTTTTCCTGACTCGACTGGACCTGCGCAGTTCAGTTTCGGCGGAGACTCCGACCTGTTCGGATGGGGCTGCTGTGTCGTCCGTCCTTCTCTCTGGAACCGTCTGGAAGGGTGAGTCAGCCATTCTGCCGCCTGAGTTTCTTAGGCTGGCGGTTTTGCCGCTCCCTCCCATTTCCTCCTGGCAGGTCGAGCTGGCCTGGCTGTCCCCTTCCGATGGGCTCTTCACGCAAGTCTCTTCAAACAGTGAGTCTTTTATTTGCTCTTTTTGTTTGTTAATCTCTTTGGTTTTTGTTTGTATCGGTTCTTTATTGGTTTCTCGCATTTCCCCCCCCCCTCTGGTTTGTCCATCCCCGGTTTTTTCTATGCATGGGTGTATGTCTGTATTTCATTCTATATTTCGGGAACGGAGCTGGTCTATGTGCCGCTTCCATTCCCTGCTGTCGTCAATTGTTAACCGGTAGGATTTGGGGCTTGTAATTTGTGTTATTTGTCCTGGTAGCCAAACAGGGTCCCCGGTGAAGTTTTTTGCGTAAACCAACTCGCCTACTTCAAATTTCCTAAATCGTGTGGAGGAGTCGGGGGGGTTTTCTGGCGTAAAATTTGGGTTCAACCTATCAAGGTGTGATCTTAATTTCCTCCCCATGAGCAATTCTGCTGGGGACTTGTTGGTCGTGGTACTGGGCGTTATGTGTTGGAGAGTGAGCAATCGGTTTATTTTCTGTTGGACGTCCCCGGTGTCCATTCTTTCTATTCCCTCTTTGGTAAACCGGACCATTCTCTCAGCCCTGCCGTTCGCGGCCGGGTGAGCCGGCGCGGTTAGGGCATGTCTAATACCTAGGGAGGCTAGGTATTGCTCGAATTGTAAGCTGGTGAGCTGTGGCCTGTTGTCTGATACGAGGACGTCCGGTAGACCATGGGTGGCAAAAAGGTTGTCTAGTTGTTTGATTACAGATTCTGTTGTCGTTGATGGCATGATTTTTACTTCTAGCCAATTAGAATAGGCATCAACGACAATCAGAAATGTATGCCCTTTGGTAGGACCTGCGAAATCGATGTGGATCCTTGACCAAGGGCCTCGCGGGGTTTCCCAGTCTCTAATAGGTGCTTTAGGCGGGGACGGTCTAATTCCCTAGCACTTGTTGCACGAACTTACCCAATATTCTATGTCCTTATCAATTCCCGGCCACCAAACATAACTTCTTGCAAGGCTTTTCATTTTCACAATTCCCGAGTGCCCTTCATGTAACATCCCAAGTACCCTGGGTTGCAGTTTGTTTGGAATCACTACCTGATCACCCCACAATAAACACCCTTTTTGAATCGAAAGTTCAGTCTGTCTGGTCCGGAAAGGTTTAAAGTTTTCAGTTTTTTGGTTTTCCGGCCAGCCTTTACCTACCCAGTTGAGGATGCGGGAAGTCACTGAGTCTTTCACGGTGGCTCTGGCGACATCATAAGCAGATATGGGTAGATCGGGGCAAGTCTCCATTTGTAATGCTGTCATCGCTGGTGCCGGGTCTTCCTCGATTTCTGGCAAGGGTGCTCTGCTCAAAGCGTCCGCATGGGAAATTTCTTTCGATGTGTCAGAGTGTATGAATAGGCTGCTAGGAACTCTGACCATCTAGTCATTCTTGGAGGAAGGATATTTGGTGTTGGCTTGTTTCCCGCCAAAATCCCCATTAGCAGCTTGTGGTCTGTTATAATTTGAAAAGTCCACCCGTAGAGGTACTCGTGGAAGCGTTTTACTCCAGCGACAATTGCTAGAGCTTCTCTGTCGAGTTGGCTGTAGTTCCTCTCGGTTTTAGACAAAGACCTTAAGTAGTACGCGACGGGTGCCTCTCTGCCATCAGGCAGTTGGTGGCTCAGGATGGCACCGACTCCAAATGACGAAGCGTCGCAGGTCACCCTCAATGGCAGTGTGTCGCTGAATTGGATGAGAACGTTTGTTGATGTTAGCAATTTTTTTATTTTCTGGAAAGAATCCTTTTCTCTATAACCCCAAGTCCAAATTGCTTTCTTATCCAATAGACGGTGCAATGGTTCTGCTATTGTGGCTTTATTCGGTAGAAATACATAATAAAAATTTATCAGTCCAAGAAATGCTTGTAGTTCGGCTTTGTTTCTTGGTTCTGGTGCTTCATTTATGGCTTTAATTTTCTTGTCTATAGGGTGTATCCCCTCTCCGTCTATTAAATAGCCCAGGAATTCGACGCTATTCTTAGCTAGGCAACACTTTTCTCTTTTCACTTTGAGGCCAGATTCTCTAAACTTAGTTAGTACTTCTTTGAGTCTTTTTTTTAATTGGGTTTCATCTTTGGCTGAGATCAGGACGTCGTCAAAGTATGGTATGACTCCTTGTATGCCATTTAGAAGGCGTTCCATTAGACTCTGGAAAACGCCTGGGGCTACACTTACTCCAAATTGCAGTCGGTGACATTTGAATGCGCCCTTATGGGTAACTATAGTCTGTGCTTCCGCAGTTTCTGGGTCCACTGGGAGTTGTTGGTAGGCTTGTGCTAGGTCGAGTTTAGCAAAAACCTTTCCTTTTCCCAGGGAGTGGAGTAAATGCTGGACTACTGGCACCGGGTATGCGCTTGGTTGTAATGCGTGGTTCAGGGTAGCCTTATAGTCACCACAGATTCTAACGGACCCGTCGGGTTTGATAGGTGTGACTATAGGTGTTTCCCACTTGGCATGGTCCACAGGTTCTAATACCCCTTGGGCTATTAATTTGTCTAGCTGTTCCTCTATTTTTGCCTTTAGTGCAAAAGGAACTCATCTGGCTTTTATTCTTCGTGGGGCTATTTGGGGGTTTAAACTGAAAGAAATGGGATTTTCCCGATACTTGCCCAGTGAGCCGTCAAAAACGTCCTGGAATTCCCGGATGAGGTCTTCTTCCCAGCCGGTTGCAGTCACTCGATCGATCCCGGTCATCCCGATGCCAAATGGTGCGAACCATTCGATGCCCAGGAGACTTGGTCTGTCTCTGTCGACTATGGTCAGCGGTAGCACTTTGACATGTTCTTTGTAGGTAACTTTGAAATGTCCCATGCCGACTACAGGGATTTGGTTTCCCTGGTAGTCCTTGAGAGTTAGGTGCTGCTTCTTTAGTTCTTTGGTTTTGATATCTGGGACTAGCTGTTTTATTGTGTCCCACGATACCATAGAGAGAAAGGACCCCGAGTCCACTTCCATCTTGCATGGTTTCCCCTCGATCTCTACAACGATTTTAACTTTCTTCCCACTTTCCGTCTGAGAGCTCTTTATAATGACAGTTTGGTGTGTATTGGCTCGCTTCTCTTGTTGCCACTTTCTTTCAGCTCATTTAGGCTCAGCTCGTGTTGGGGAATTTCTGCGTCTCGTGGGGCTGTAGTATTTTTTGTTTCTGCAGACTTTTTCGATTTGCCCTCGTTTCTTGCAGACCCTGCAGATGGCATTGAGAAATCTGCATTCGGCTCAGGGATGGTTTCCTCTGCAGCCAGCGCATTCCCGCCAATTTTGTCTTTCGCGCTCTTTTCTGTTAGTGTATAGACGGTGGACCTCGTCGTCTTCTTCGCTAGTGTCAGGTGTTTCGCCATACTCTTCGTAATGCGTGGTGGTGGTAGATTGTTTTTTGTCTTTGGTTGGGTTCATTTCGTCACTATGTGTGTTCATTTTCTTCATAGTGACAGCCGATTTTTTCGCGGCTTCGGTGGCTGTGGCTTCCTTGATAGCTTCGGCTACGCTGATGTTGGGTTTGTTGAGTAGTTTACTCTGTGTGGTCGAGTCTCTCAACCCCAATACCACTCGATCCCTCATTGCCTCGTCGAGGTTTGAGAATTCACACTCACCGCCTATTTGTCGAAGTGCAGCAACGAAATCGGCGACGATCTCTCCCTCTCTCTGGTCTCTCCTGTAGAATTCATGTCGCTTTATTAAGTTTGACACCATCGGAGCGTAGTGTGCTTTGAGGATTCGTTGCAATTCTGGCCACGTTAGTGGCTTGACATCTTGTGGCATCGCTAGAGCCTTTGCCATCTTAAAAACAGTTGGCCCGTAGTGTGTTAGGAACACAGCTCTCTTTCGTTGCTCTGAAATTCCTTCCATTTCATTGCTTTCCAGATACATTTGGAAGCGATCTGCATAGGAATCCCAATCCTCTTCGTTGGGGTTGAAGGGTGCGGGCGGTGCGTTGTTTCCAGGCATCTTTGTCGTCATCTGGGCTTCTTCTCACCGTGTGCAGTTTTCGTGTTCAGGACGATCCCACCTTCGTCGCCAGTGTTTTGTTCGGAAAAACACGAGGTAGACCGGGTTCCAACAACGAAAAGTCTTTATTTACAGGAGTCAGTAAAACGGAACGGTTGGCCGACTGAGCGGCAGCCTTTTATACAGGCTAGCCTGCCGGCTTGTAACCAATGGCAGCTGATCGAATTTGCCGCCTCTTTTACTTTATTTGGATTGGTTCTTAGTGAACCAATCCAATGCTTACTTTAGTTGACCAATCAGATTTGCATGTTTTGGAGTAACCCAATTTGCATACAGAACACAGACACTAAACACTCAGCTCCATTCAGTTGCCAAATTCAACCCTGAATAATGGGATTAAAAGATAGTAAAATAAAGAAGATACTTCCAATGCATCTGATCCAAATTGTGAAATCAAGACAAGCTTACTATCGCTACATGTCCCCCCTCTCTCCCTCCCCATCCCTCTCTCTCTTTTCAGACTGGAATATCCCAGAGTGAAAAAAATATTACTGAATAAAAGACAAAATTAAACTTCCAAAATTCTATCTTCCAAAAATGCCTTGCAAGCTTTTAAAAAGTGAAATAGAGCTACAGCTAAAAATGTAGTTTAATTCCTGCCATGATGTGAAAGGAGACATACATTAACCTTTTAACTGTATCCATAATGCATGCTTGCTTATTCTGTCATTTACATTGCATAAAAAATTCTATATTAAAATATATGTACAGGGATAATGCTGAACAGTCAGAAAAATTGGAAAAACCCATCATTGTATGAAAGCCACAGTTTGAATAAAGAAAATCTAGGATTGTCCATCTCACATAATTAAACAACTAATCTTATCATGCTTATAAGAAAGTATATTTTTCTTTGCAGAATATATATTTATATATTTATTTATGTATGTCTCACCTTTATTATTTTTACAAATAATTTGTAAATTTGTGACAAACCTATCCAACACATCTTCCATTTCCTATTTTCTCCACAATAACCCTGTGAAGTGAGTTGGGCTGAGGGAGAGTCACCCTGCTGGCTTTCATGGCTAAGGCAGGACGTGAACTCATGGTCTGATACTTTAATCAGTAGACCAAAATGGCTGTCTTTTCTTATAAACAGATTGGGATTTTTAAATTTTCTATTTAGCTCCATTTTCACCTGGGAGTTAAAAGCACGTGTATTTTATTCACAGATAAAAGAAATAGTTTCCTTTAAAAAGCTATTCAAAGATATTTAAATAAATTCAAATAAATGACAATCCTATATAATAAATTTCATAAAAACATTAAAGGCTATAGGAAATGTTTCAGATTTCTTCCAATAAAGACAAAAAGTTAATAAATTACTGAAGTGAAACATTGGATCAATAAACTTGGTTCAAAAAAAATACACAATCAACAATTATGCATAAGACATTTTAGCATATAATAAATTTTTTATTAAGTATCTTGCCATTCTAAAGCCAAAATGGTTCTCATTCCTCTAACAAACAGACAAATGGTTCTGCTGCCAAATTAAATTTTTTTAAAATTTCCTGGTTGAGGCATGAGGCATCTTTTTTTTTTTAGGTTTATTAAAGTTTACTATAAACACAACTAAACAAAAATCAGAAAAGTTAAAGAAGATGCAAATATAGTGTCTTTTAACTTGTTTCAGTGTGGTAGAACACAAAAAAAGTTGCAATCTCAACTTTTAAATTTCTAACTATTTTATACCATCTCTATAACAACAACATCATTGTAGTTTCAAACCCAAAATCTAGAAGTGGTTTCCAAGTAGAAACTAAAGGTCCTGTCCACTGCACTTACGGATGCAAAGAGGATGTAAAACATTAATAAAAGCTTGCCATCCATTGGAAAACGCTATGCATCCGTTGTGTACTCATTGCATACGTGTTTCATACGCTCTATCCGTTGAGGATCCGTCCACTGCGATTTCATCCATGCAAGAAGTTTTGAGCTGCACAAAACTTTGTGAACAGATGAACTTTCCACCGTGTACGATGTAAACCCGCGACATACGAGCAACAAACATTCTATGTCTGTTATCATCCGTTAAATGTCCGCTGTATCCTCTCTTCATCCTTTGGGCATCCTCACAATTCACGTCCACTGCAGCTGAAAACGGAAAGAGGGAGGAAAGAAAGGGTACATGCAATGTCTATAAAGCGTTAGTAGCACAGAAATAGAAAGGATGCGTTTGCATCCAATATACCTCCGTGCGGCATCCCCTTTCTTTCCTTTAGGCGTACATGATGCATCCGCTTCATCCTCTGTCATCAGCTAGGCTTCCTATGAACATCCGTTTAACATCCCCGCTACATACTACCCACGTCCGTTCTTTTCTGATCTTTTCCATTCTGTTTATGCAAATTTTCACCACTTTTTGAAGCGGATGACAACGGATGGAGCCATCCCCAAAATTTTGCTCGGCCGCTGTGTCCTTTATGCATATGTTTTGCATCCTTCAGCCAGTGGGACCTAGCCTTAAACTATATAGATTCTTCTCTTTAATTAAAATAATCAATGTTACCATCTTCATCTTCATCTCCATCTATCTCTATCATCTCTAATCTATCTATCTCTATCGTCTCTAAACTATTTATATCATTCTCTCTCTTTCTCTCTCTTTCCATCTATCTCTCTATCTAACAAAGAGAAACTTTTATGTAAAATTGGTCACAATATAATTTAAAATTATATTTTGAATATAAAAGGATCCATTCATGAAATGAATACAAGTTAGGGCCATGTATAGGCTGTGTAAACATAATCTTCCTACATTCTGAATTTCATAGTCCTATTCTATATTTATTTGGGACTATTCACTTTTCCTCTCTTTGTTTGAAGATATCATATCTCTCATCTCAGAAGCAATATTTAGTTATTGTATACAGGATCTGATCTTGAAATCAACCACATGTTACCTATCTCAAATTTAGTAGCAAAATGGGAATAATGTGTATTATAAGCACATAGTAATAACTGAGCCACCAGGAATATTTTTATAAATAACAGGAGAACAAATTATGTTCCATTGAGAAATTACTTTTTGATACAACATAAATAATTCAGTGGCTCTATATCTAATTTGACACTAGAAGAATTTTGAGACATTATTAAAACGTTCTTTACAGAAAATATAGCAATTGCCTGGAATAATTTTGTTCATTTCTACAAAATCATAATATAATATATCATGATATCATAAATATCAATCAAAACAACAGACATTCATATTTATATTCTAGTATTCCAAAAGTTAGCTTGGAAATAAGAAACATTTACCAATGCATATAAAATTTACAGTACATTTTAATGTAATGTAATGAAATAAATAAATAAAGACACCCAAAAAGAGTAGAGATAAAGATGAAATCTGCAATACATACAAAGAACAATTTGGTACAAAATATTAGAATTTTATGGTAAGGCATCTTCAAATACAAAATGATGTCTAATCTTTATTTATTGTGATAAGAAGTCTCATCCACTTATACTGTGTCTATTATAAAGACAGGGTGGGATGAATGTCAACATGTCAAGAGAAGTTGCAGAAAATTGTTCCCATACCCATGTTGTAACTGACAAGAGGCCACTCTTTCACTGGTACATAATCTTTTAAAACTTTTATTTGTTTGCTTATTAATACAGCAGTAGTGGTGCCTAGTGGTAAAGACACTCGGCTTCCTCTTGGAAGGAATTGAGAGTTCCTTCCTAGGTAGCAAAAAATATTTCTCTCCTAGGGCTCAAAGAAAAAATATCTGCTGCTAACTTTGCATGGCATCTGGAAGGGCATTTGGGCAGTAAAAGCTCAGTTCCATTCAGTCCCCCTAACTCTATTCTGAATAATTAAGGGATTATAGGATCATAAAAAGGGGGGAAGTTTGTTTGTTTATTTACATTTAGAAGCTACACAATTCCAGAAGATTCTAGGTAAATGGCAAAATGAATGATAAAATAAGGAAAAAGAATCACACATGTTCAGAAATATAATAAATATAATAATTAAAACAAACCAATGTTGGTTCAACACCCACCTTTTGGGAAAGATTGGTGATAAAGGCAGAGAATTATTATTTTGTTTGTGTTTCATCTTCACAGAAATACTTTAACTTTGTATCTTAACTAAGAATTGAAAATCTGGCAGGTAACTCACGAAAAAAACATGATGTAATATGACAAAGGATGGAATTTCCTAACATTGCATGTTGAATGTGAACAGACCATAATTTTCTTCTTCTGCTGCCTGGATGCTGAGCTCAGAAATGCCTATAGTGTGTCCTGTGTAACTTGTGTGTGCTGATGTCCAAGTGGAATGGTTTTCATAGCCATTCAGTTTTTTAAAAAAATTAAAAAAGGGCAAAAGTACACAATTATTAGAGATTATCCAGTTGCAGTTATTACCTTATGCAAAAATAAATGCTGTATCTTGATTTTTTTATAATAAAAACATTAAGACAGAATTATTTAATATAACATCATAAATTGTACATAAGAAACTGGGTTTTTGAATAATATATTGGGTGATTAGCAATAAACAGAAAGAAGTATAATATGATTACAATGGATGATAGATCTTGTGATTAGGAAATAGGCTTGATCTTCAAACTTTTTCTTTTTCATGATCAATGATTTTTTTTTGCATTTTGAGTACAAATCTGTTCTGCTTTTGCAATTCCCCTGGCAACAGAATTCCCCTGGCTTTTCTGTTTCTCTTCAACTAAGTCTAATATTTCCAAGCATAGAAACATCCGAAGAAGCATCCCAGATAGGATGTCATCATGGCTAAATTACTAAGACCAGAATATTCGCCTCTTGTCTGTTATGGAAGCTAAGATGCAGCGGTAGATTTATTGCAGATTAGGTTTGTTTGTTTGTTTCTTTGTTTGTTTCTTTGTTTCAGGGGTGGGATTTAACCAGTGTTACTACCGGTTCAGTACTTACATTTTGCTGGGTGCGCGTGTAATGCAATGAAAGCTGTGCCTACCGGACAGTTGATAAGCGCTGCGTGTTGGTGCACAATGTTTGGGAAAAAGCCTTTTTTACTGATTTTTCAGCCTCAGCTGTGCCACACAAACCATCTGAGGATGAAAAAAGCAGGAAATAAAGATCAGATAAGAGCCCAGGCAGGCGGGAAGGCCAAACAGCAGCAGACACAGAACCAGTTCTATGTCTGCTGCTCTTCAGAGCTACTGTTTCTACAGAGCCAGGCAGAACTGGTATCATCCAACCCCTAGTTTGTTTGTTTATATTGGCTACCCATCTACAATTAAGTCTGGGTGGCACACAAAAAATATATTAAATCAACAGACAAGTTGGACTAGCATGCTCTTGTAACAAAATGCACAAATCAAAGCAAGCATCACGAATAACAAACATCAATTCTAGGCCTGGGATTAAAGTCTGGAACTTCAGAGATAGAAGTTGTTGTCCGTATCTCTGAGGGAATGCTTCCTAGGTTCCACAAGATGACAACATCTTAAACCCATGTCACACAGCACCAACGGATGGAACGAGGATGTAAAATGAAGAGAAACACTTGCCATCCGTTGGTTAACGCGATGCATCCATTCTGTACTCACTGCATACGTTTTTCATACTCTCTATCCATCCAGCACGCGTCCATGCTACTGTTTCTACAGAGCCAGGCAGAACTGGTATCCGTTCTGCATCTGCGACACATACGGGGAACATTCATTCTGCATCTGTCGTCATCCGTTACGCTTCTGCTACATCCGCTATGCATCCGTTGCGCATCCGCACAACTCAAATCCGCTCCAGAGGAAAGCGGACACAGGGAGGAAGTGAAACGGACGCAGAACGGGCATGCAGCGTAAGTAGCATGGACGGAGAAAGGATGAAAGCGGATGCAGCTCACACAGAAAGCATTTAAAATGGAAAAAACGTTCGCAGAGGGGACCTATTTCAGATGTTAAGGATGTCTAGAGGATGCCTAAAGGATTCAAAAGGACACATAGTGGAAAACCTACATTGCCAATAAAAAGGGGGAGCAACTCACCTGGATCTCACTTTCAGTCCAGCAGCCCTACTGTGCAGACCTCTGCAGCCTTCATCTGGATCTTGCTCTTCCACAGCATCCATTGATGTCCACCATGGATCGTAACACAGTCGTTTTGGTAGCCACCATCGTTCTGCAACAGTGCGAAGCCATCTACAGGCTCTTTCAACTGTTTTACGGGAAGAAAAGGAGGTGGCCAAGAAGCGTCTGGGTCCGAAAATGGATCAGGAGAAGAGCAGAGTACAGACTGTACAACAAGCTGATGGTGGAGCTGAGGAACAAAGACCCTCGTGCACTCCAGAACTTCATGAGGATGCCTCCAGCCATGTTTGACGAAGTTGTGCAGCGCCTGACACCCAGGTTGACCAAGCAGAGCACCAACCTCTGGCCCAGCCTGGACCCTGGGCTCAAGGTGGCACTGACTCTGTGCCACCTGGCTTCAGGGACCACCTACAGGAGCATGCAGTATGGCTGGAGGGTGCAACACAACACCATCAGCATTGTGGTCAGAGAAGAGGTGCAGGCCATCATCAAAGAATACCTGGAAGAGCTCCTCCAGTGCCCCTCCACTGAAGAAGGCTGGAAGAAAGTTGTAGAGCAGTGGGATCAGAAGTGGAACTTCCCCCACACCGTTGGAGCCATAGATGGCAAGCACGTGGCCTGCAAAGCTCCAGCCAAGTCAGGGTCCACTTATTTCAACTACAAGGGCTTCTTCAGCATCATCCTTTCGCCATGGTCGATGCTGAAAACAGGTTCATGTACATCGATGCTTCAGGCAATGGGTCAGCTTCAGATGCCCAGGTATACAACGCCAGTGACCTCAAGGAGGGGCTGGAACGCAACCTCATCATGGGCTTCCGAGATCCAGACCCCCTGCCCAATGACACACAAGATGTGCCCTACTTCATCGTGGGGGATGACGCCTTCTCCCTCACAACCTACCTCATGAAGCCCTACATTTCTAGAATCCTCACCTGTGAGGAGAGGATCTTCAACTACAGGCTGTCCAGGGCAAGGCTGGTGGTGGAGAACGCCTTTGGCATACTGGCCAACAGGTTCCAGGTACTTCTCACCACCATGCAGTATCGCCCAGAGACCATGAGGAGGATCGTGGAAGCTTGCTGCATCCTGCAAAATCTCATGTGCACCCGCTACCCAGTGTTGCAGAACAGGCTCGTGGACCTCCAACAAGGCAATGGGGACATGGAGCCTGGGGTATGGAGGCAAGGGCAAAACCTGATAGACACTGACGATGTGCAAGGCCCCAACAGAGCCTCACGTGAAGGGAAGAAGCAGCACAACCTCCTGAAACATTGGTGCAACTCTCCAGCTGGAGCAGGGGAGTGCCAAGACAGGATGATATATGATTAATGGATGCTTCCTTCAGCCTGTCTCATCACACTAATGAGATTGGGCCATGTATGTTGGGTGGGCCTATAATGAACAGGGCATTTAATAAAGAGTTATGTTTATGTTCATTATTATTGATAATAAAGGGCCATAGGTGTGGCACCTGGGAGGGTGGACCATACAGTCCCACTATGCTTGCACTGGAGGCTTATCTATCCCACAGCTATTACACATCCCAAAGATATCCCTGCTCATCCCACTGCTATGTTAACCCATCCCAAAGGTATCCCTGCCCATCCCACTGCTATCCTTACCCATCCCAAAGGTATCCCTGCCCATCCCACTGCTATCTTAACCCATCCCACAAGCATGCAAAGGCTTAAACCATTTCTAAAATTTTCCACCAAGATTTTATTTACAAAAATAAATGAAGCAAGTGTGTGAAGCAAAGATAATCTTTATTAATAACAAGCTGTAAAAGAAAAATGACCCAAGTCAAGTGTCCAAATAAAGTCAACAGGTAGCCACCCAGTCTCTGGCACTCTTCTTGGTCACTTGGAGGTGTGCCCAGTCTCAGGGGTGAAGGGTCCAGTTGCTGTGGTGGTAGCTGCTACTGGAGTGCTGGTCTGAAGCGCCACTGGGGTGCCTGGCCCCGAGAGGACAACAGGGGATGGAGTGTTGAGGAAGCTCTCAGACAGCTGGCTTAACCCCGTGATGTTGAGAGCCCCTTCCTCCAGGACATGGGGTGTCAGCCCCAGTACCGATGACAATGTACTGAGGCTGGGCTTGGCTGTGGGGTAGAGGAAGGAGCAGTGTAGTGGGACTGTCTGGTCTGCAGCTGGGTGAGGACTGGCGTCGGTGGCATCGGTGGCGTCGGTGGCATCGGTGGCGTCGGTGGCATCAGTGGCATGGGTGGCATCGATGGCATCAGTGGAACCAGTGGCAACGGTGGCGTCTGATGAACCTGTGCCTGGACTGGGAAGGGCTGCTGCCTGTGCTGCTGGACCTCCTGGTAGCCGTAGCCTTGGTAGGTGAGGGCCTGTGGAAAGCCTTGGAATGGGAGTAATATCACCTGGGGTGGAGGAGCAGACCTGGACTGGGTGGGAGCAGGTTCATCTGGGTCTGGAGGGTTGTGAAGCAGATCGGTGATCTGTCCTTCACCACCTGGTACTGGGGTTCCGCCATGTACATGAGGGTCTGTTTCACATAGGTGAGGAAGGGCTTGCAGTTGGAGGATGAGGAGTCAGTGTGTACCAGCTGAGAGAGGAGATCTACGCTGCTCCTGATGGTGTCTCTTATCTCCATCAGGACAGTGTGGCTCTCTCCCTCCGGTTTGCCTCTCTGCCTTTCTGTGGAGGTGGAGCTGGGGCTGGATGCGGGTTGAGCTGTGGTGGAATTGCCGTCTCCTTTCTCCCACTGTGCCAGGGGGTCCTCCACGCGCTCCGCCACGGGTACTACAGCTGTCGGGAGGTTCTCCATCGTGGCATGCTCCACAGATACCTGCCTGGAGAGAGGAGCTGACTCTCTGCTGGAAGAGGACTCTCAGCAGGCTGCCGGAGAGAGAGGGTTGTGAGAGGGGCTGCTCCTCAGTGGCGGATCTCACCCTCCAGGAAGCTTCACTTGGCCATGACGTAGGTCTCTCTGTCCATCAGCTTGACCGCGGCCTGGCCAGATTTCTTGAGGTGCAGCTTCCTGTACCAGGTGTGCATGTGCTTCCACCAGCAGAGGAGCACCTCCGAAGTGTAGCCCAGGCTCTCCACCTTCTCTCTCCAAGCAGCCTGCTTCCTTTTGGTATCCCTATAGAGCCTGTGTCTCTTCTGCCATAGATACACATTCTCTCTCAGCCACTTCAGCACCTCATCCTCATGTTCCTCTTTGATGTTGTATTGCCTCTTCTCCTGTTCTCGTGTATGCCTCTTCCTCCCTTTGGCAGGACCCATGGGCTCTCATCAGAGGGGCTTCCAGGTTGTAGGGGCTGCTCCTCCACACCACCACCACCAGCAGCAGCAGCAAAAGCAGGACCAGCAGGACCAGCAGCAGCAGCAGCACCAGCAGCACCAGCAGGACAAGGATCAGCAGCAGCAGAGTAAGCTCCAGCAGCACCAGCAGCACCAGCAGCACCAGCAGGACCAGCAGGACCAGGAGCACCAGCAGGACCAGCAGGACCAGGAGCACCAGCAGGACCAGGAGCACCAGCAGGACCAGGAGCACCAGCAGGACCAGCAGGACCAGGAGCAGCGCCAGCAGAGTAAACACCAGCAGAAGCACCAGCACCAGGATCAGCGACAGCAGAGTACGCACCTGCAGAAGCCTCAGCACCAGGAGCAGTGCCAGCAGAGTAAGCACCAGCAGAAGCACCAGCACCAGGAGCAGCATCAGCAGAAGCCCCAGCAGAAGCAGAGTCAGTCCGAGTTGCAGAAGCCCCAGCAGAAGCATAGTCAGCGCCAGGGGGTGGGATGGTATCCCTATCCTCCTTGCCAAGGCTGGCAGGAGTAGGCACAGGCTTCCTCTTCTTCCCCATGGTTGTTGGCTGGAGATGTGTCTGGCAGCAGGTCTTTCCTCTGAATGGTGACCTGCTTGTGAGCTGCATCCTTTTATATTCACGGGGCTGACGCAATGCATCCTCCCCGCATGCGCAGTGAATGCTTTGTATCTTCTAGGCATCCGCTAGGCATCCGCTAGGCATTCGCTAGGCATCCATGATGCATCCGCTCCTTTCATTGCGCGTCCGCTTCGCTGTGCTCCCCCGGAAGCCCTGTGGATGTGCCATCCGCTTCAATCTGCTTCCATCCACTAGGCTTCCGTGGAGCATCCACTTACCATCCTCGCTACGTCCTCTCCCCATCCGTTCCTTTCCGTTGTTGTCCGCTCTGTTTATGCAAATTTGCGGCACTTTTGAGAGCGGATAACAAGGGATGGAACATTTTCTCGTCCACTGTGTCCTTTTTACAAACTTTTTGCATCCGTCGGCCGATGTGACAGGGCCTTTAGGTTAGGATGCAAATTATGTTTGTAGTTGTTGGTGTTGTTTGACCCATAGGGAATGTCTAAGTTGAAACAGGAAGTATGGCTGTTGTATATTAATATAAAAGCTCTCAGATTAAATAAATCCATTTCTAATTTCTAACAGATATATGTTTTTTTACAAGCTGAGCAGAAATCAAATAATCAAAGTTAAGAGTGACTAAGAACATAAAATAACAAAACTAACTATAACCATTTAAGCAGCCTTTTTTATGCAAGTTTCCAACTTTAAATCAGTTTCATGTTGTACATGACTCTTTCAAATGGGACTGTGTTTTACATTCAGTTTTATCTGTGCAGTGCTTTGGGAAATTGAGAATCAAGACAATGCCTGGCTCTGCAGAGCTTCCTGATTTACAGCCCCCAGTATCTTTGACTATTAGCCACACTGTCTGTAACTGCTGAGTATTAATGTTCCGCATCCAATTCTTCATCTCTGAACTAGCAGGATACTTGTTGAAATCTTATTATAAATAATTCTTTATTGAATGAAGTCCTGTTACAAACCAAATGCCATTATAATAAAGGTTAGCTCCTGTGACTTGAGGAAAAGCTTTTTAAAATCTTCTTACTGTTTCACAGCCCTTGGAAGGTGCTATAGGGATAACAATGAGAATGACTCACACTGCCGTATACTGGAAATGTAATAATAAAGAAAATAAATAACAGGAATGAAAAGGCATTAAGTGAGGAAATGAGGCATGAATTCATGAGGCAGAGGTGAGACTGGTTTTATCCAATTACTAGGGAAGTAAAACTTAGTGAGGAAACTTATGAATGAAGGCATGCATAGATTTCTTCAAAATTTCACAATATATTTCCAACCACCCAAATTCTTTTTTTCTTTTCAAGCTATATGGGAGAAAATGTGATAAACGGTATCATTACAAATAACAATGCTAATCACAAAAACATGTAAGTGTATCTGAATTGAATGAGCAATTTAGCTGGTTAAAAGTAAAGACAGGTAATCTCCAG
This sequence comes from Laticauda colubrina, assembly GCA_015471245.1. Taxonomy (NCBI): domain Eukaryota; kingdom Metazoa; phylum Chordata; class Lepidosauria; order Squamata; family Elapidae; genus Laticauda; species Laticauda colubrina. The sequence continues at coordinate 9,358,413 of BLBF01000017.1, read as the reverse complement.
TGACTGGTCTGATGATGTTCAACAAATGTTGGTTATAACTTGTCCTTGAATTTCTGGCTGTTCCAGCATCCTTACAGTCATGTGTTTGTAATCAGGGTGCTTGGCAACCAGCTTGCTCATGTGATTGCAAAGTACATGGAGAAAACAGGAGGAAAGATCACAAGATGTTCTGGTAAATCTTCCACTAGCAACCAGCCCTGCACTGTCCCCTCATGCACACTTGTCCACCATCTCACATCCTGCAAACTACCCCATGCCCACTATGCATGTATCACACAGGTCCCTTGTCAATCCTTGAATACAGTGGTGGGATTCAAATAATCTAACAGCCAGTTTGCCCAGAGTCAGGTTGGCTGTTGTGGGAGGCGTGGCCCATCCCCATCCTCCAGCTCTGCTGCACATGTGGGACGAGCCTCCTGTGATGGCCAACCTGACCCTGGGTGAACCAGTTGTCAAATTACTTCCCCCCCCCCACTTCCAAAGTGAATCCTGGGTGCTGCAACTGAGAAATGGGCAATGGAGCAACCAGCACAAGGGAAGGAGAAGACCGCTTTCCCTCTTTCTTCTCCCTGCTCCTCCTCCTCCTTCCCTTATGCTGGCCACTCCATTGCCCATTTCTCCATTGCAGCATAGTGCCCAGCATCCACTTTGATAGCAGGGGGTGGGTAATTTAAGAACCAGTTCATTTGAACAGATGAAAACCGGCTGAATCCAACCACTGCTTGCACACCTTCCTGGATTCTTGCTCACCTTCCTGTATTCTTTACCTGCCACTGCAAGCCCCACTTTGCACTAGCTCATATTCACACAACTTCCTCTATCCTGTAGTAGCCACTTCCACCTCCATTACCTTTGCATCATGCCATGCTAGACCCTCACACAACTGCACACAGTCTTCCATGCTCTACAGCAGCCACCCCCAGCCTTGTCCTGTTTCCAGCATGCTGCATCCACCCACCCAACAATTATGGCTTAGTTGCCTGCTGGCTGGCTTTCAAGCTGCCAAAGTCCTGCAACTTTCTGCTGGCTTCCTTACTGACTTTGTCAGCTGAAATTGCAAGATTTCCACTTCATGACTTGTGAACCATACTTAACAATGGCAAGAATTTCTAAACAATGCAATCATTTGGCAGATCTCTTTGCAACTGTTATTGCTTAAGCCCATGTCACACTGCACCAACGGATGGAAAGAGGATGTAAAATGGAGAGAAACACTTGCCATCCGTTGGTTAAAACGATGCATTCGTTCTGTACTCACTGAATACGTTTTTCATACTCTCTATCCATCCAGCACCCGTCTACTGAGATTTCATCCGCTCAAAAAGTTTTGAGCTGCACAAAACTTTTTGAGTGGATAAAGTATCCAACGCATCCGTTCTACATCCACTACGCATATGGGGAACATCCGTTATACATCCGACGTCATCCGTGACACGTCCACTATATCCGTTAGGCATCCGCTGCACATCCACACAACTCACATCTGCTCCAGCAGAAAACGGACACAGGAAGGAAGCGAAACGGACATGGAACGGACATGCAGCATTAGTAGCACGGATGTAGAAAGGATGAAAGCGGATACAGCTCACAAATAAAGCATTAAAACGGAAAAAACGTTCGTATAGGGGACGTATCTCGGATATTTAGTATGTCTGCAGGATGTCTAGAGGATGCAGAAGGACGGATAGGAAGGATAACGGAAAACCTATATTTCCTATAAAAAGGGGGAGAAAATACCTGGATCTCACTTTCAGTCCAGCTGCCCTGCTGTGCAGACCTCTTCAGCCTTGCTCTTCCTCTTCCACAGCATCCAGTCATCTCCACCATGGATCGTCGCACACTCCTTTTGGTAGCCGCCATCATTCTACAACAGTGCGAAGCCCTCTACAGGCTCTTTCACCTGTTCTACACAAGGAAAAGGAGGCGTCCAAGAAGTGTCTGGCTCTGAAGATGGATCGTGAGAAAAGCCAAGTACGGACTGTATGACAAGCTGATGGAGGAACGAAGACCCGCATACATTTCAGAACTTCATGAGGATGCCACCAGCCATGTTTGATGAAGTTGTGGAGCGGCTGAGACCCAGGTTGACCAAGGCAAACACCAACTTCCAGCCCAGCCTGGACCCTGGGCTCAAGGTGGCACTGACTCTGCGCCACCTGGCCTCAGGGACCACCTAGAGGAACATGCAGTACAGCTGGAGGGTGCCACACAACACCATCAGCATTGTGGTCAGAGAAGTGGTGCAGGCCATCATCGAAGAATACCTGGAGGAGCTCCTCCAGTGCCCCACCACTGAAGAAGGCTGGAAGAAAGTTGCAGAGCAGTGGGATCAGAGGTGGAACTTCCCCCACACACCGTTGGAGCCACAGACAGGAAGCACGTGGCCTGCAAAGCTCCACCCAACTCAGGATCCACTTATTTCAACTACAAGGGCTTCTTCAGCATCATCCTCTTCGCCATGGTCGTTGCTGACTACAAGTTCATGTACATCGATGCTTCAGGCAATGGGTCAGCTTCAGATGGCCAGGTATACAACGCCAGTCACCTCAAGGAGGAGCTGGAACGCAACCTCATCATGGGCTTCCCAGATCCAGAACCCCTGCCCAATGACACACAAGATGTGCCCTACTTCATCGTGGGGGATGACTCCTTCTCCCTCAGGACCTCCCTCATGAAGTCCTACACTTCCAGGTGCCTCACCCATGAAGAGAGGATCAACCCCGAGAGGACAACAGGGGATGGTGTGTGGAGGAAGCTCTCAGAGAGCTGACTCAGTCCCGTGTTGTTGAGAGCCCCTTCCTCCATGACTTGGGGTGTCAGTCCCAAGACCAATGACAGATGTTCTGAGGCCGGGCTTGGCTGTGGGGTGGAGAAAGGAGGAGTGCAGTGGGGCTCTCTGGTCTTCAGGTGAGCGAGGTGAGGCATGGGTGTCCTCTGTGGCCTCGGCGGCATCTGTGGTATCTGTGGCATCGGTGGCATTGGTGGCATTGGTGGCATAGGTGGCATAGGTGGCATCCGTGGCATCAGTGGCACCTGTGGTGTGCGATGTACCTGTGTCTGGACTGGGAAGGGCTGCCTGTGCTTCTGGAACTCCTGGTAGCCGTAGCTTTGGTAGGTGAGGGGCTGTGGAAAGCCTTGGAAGGGCTGTGACATCACCTGGGGTGGAGGAGCAGACGTGGAGTGGGTCAGAGCAGGTTCAGCTGGGCCTGGAGGGTGGTGCAGAAGACCTGTGATCCTCTCCGTTATCACCTGGTACTGGGATTCAGACCTCTCCATGAGGGTCTGGTTCACGTAGGTGAGGAAGGGCTTTCTGTTTGAGGATGGTATGTCGGAGTGTACCAGCTGAGAGAGGAGATCTACGCTGCTTTTGATGGTGTCCCTGATCTCCAGCAGGACAGTGTGGCACTGTCCCTCCGGTCTGGCTTTCTGCCTGCTTTCTGTGGAGGTGGAGCTGGGGGTGGGTGTGGGTTGGTCTCTGGTGGCAGTGGCCTCTTCTTGCTACAACTGCATCAGGGGGTCCTCCATGTGCTCCGCCATGGGGAGTGCAGCTGTCGGGGGGGTCTCCATCGTGGGGCGCTCCACAGATACCTGCCTGGACACAAGAGCTGACTCTTGGCCAGAAGAGGACTGGCTGTCTGTGGGCTGCCTGAGAGTGAGGGTAGACAGAGGAGCTGCTCCTCGGTGGCGGATCTCACCCCCGAAGAAGCTGCACTTGGCCATCACAGAGGTCTTCTGGTCAGTGAGCTTGACCGCAGCCTGGCCAGACTTCTTGAGGTGCAGCTTCCCGTACCAGGTGTGCATGTGCTCCCACCACCCGAGGAGGACCTCCGAAGTCTAGCCCAGGCTCTCTGCCTTCTCTCTCCAAGCCGCCTGCTTCTGCTTGGTGTCTCGATAGAGCCTGTTTCCCTTCCGCCAGAGGTACTCATTCTCCCTCAGCCATTCGAGCACCTCATCCTCATGTTCCTCTTCAATGGAGTACTGTCTCTTCTCCATATCTCGCGAATGCGTCTTCCTCCCTCTGGCAGGGCCTTCTGGGCTCTCATCAGTGGGACTCTGAGGTTCTAGGGGCTGGTCCACCACACCACCACCACCACCAGCAGCAGCAGCAGCAGAAGCACCAGCAGCACCAGCAGCACCAGCAGCACCAGCAGCACCAGCAGCACCAGTAGCACCAGCAGGACCAGCAGCACCAGCAGCACCAGCAGGATCAGCAGCAGCAGCACCAGCAGGACCAGGAGCAGCACCAGCAGAGTAAGCACCAGAAGAAGTACCAGCACCAGGAGCAGCACCAGTAGAGTAAGCACCAGCACCAGGAGCAGCACCAGCAGAAACACGAGCACTAGCAGAGTCAGCACCAGCAGCAGAAGCCCCAGCAGAAGCAGAGTCAGCACCAGGGGGTGGGATAGTGACCCTGTCCTTCTTGCCAGGGCTGGCAAGAGTAGGCACAGGCTTCATCTTCTTCCCCATGGTTGTTGGCTGGAGATGTGTCTAGCAGCAGGTCTTTCCTCTGAATGGTGACCTGCTTGCAAACTGCATCCTTTTCTCTCCGCGGGGCTGACGCAATGCATCCTCCCCGCATCTGCAGTGAACACTTTGCATCTGCTAGGCATCCGCTAGGCATCTGTGATGCATCCGTGTCATCTGCTAGGCATCCGCTCTGCATCCGCTCCTTCCACTGTGCGTCCGCTTGGCTGTGTTCCCCGGAAGCCCTGCGGATATGTCATCCGCTTCCATCTACGGATGGACCTAGCCCTTAGCAAAGGAAATTCCAGTGCCAGTTACACTCTTAAGGCTAGGTCACACTGGCCGACAGATGCAAAATGTATGTAAAAAGGACACAGCGGACGAGCAAATTTTCCATCCATTGTTATCCACTCTCAAAAGTGCCCCAAATTTGCATAAACAGAGCGAACAACAATGGAAAAAAACGTCCGTGGGGAAGATGTAGCGGGGATGTAAAGCAGATGATCATAGGAAGCCTAGAGGATGGGAGCAGATAGAAGCGGATGATGCATCCACAGGGCTTCCAGGGGAGAACAGCGAAGTGGACGCATAGTGTAGGGAGCGGATGTGTTGTGGATGATGCGGATGCATCATGGATGCCTATAGAATGCCTAGTGGATGCGTAGCCAATGAAAAACATTCAATGCACATGCGGGAAGGATGAATTGTGTCAGCCCCGCGGATAGAAAAGGAGGCAGCTCGCAAGCAGGTCACCATTCAGAGAAAAGACCTGCTGCCAGAGACATCTTGAGAGAACACCATGGGGAAGCAGAGGAAGCCTGTGCCTACTCCTGCCAGCCCTGGCAAGAAGGACACAACCACCATCCCGCCCCCTGGCGCTGACTCTGAAGCTGCTGCTGCTGCTGCTGCTGCTGGTGTTCCTGGTGCTCCTGGTGTTTTTGGTGCTTCTTCTGTTGGTGCTGCTGGTGCTGCTGGTGCTTCTCCTGCTGCTGGTGCTGCTGGAGCTTCTCCTGCTGGTGGTGCTGCTGGAGCTTCTCCTGCTGCTGGTGGTGGTGCTTCTCCTGCTGCTGCTGATTGGTGGACCAGCCCGAATGCCCTCAAAGCCCTGCTGCTGAAGGCCCTGAAGGCCCTGCCAGAGGGAGGAAGAAGCAAGGCAAGGAGAAGGGGGAGAGGAAACAGTACTCCATTTCCGAAGACCATAAGGAGGAGGTGCTGGAATGCCTGAGGGAGAACGAGTACCTGTGGAGGAAGGGCCACAGGCTCGATCACGACACCAAGCAGAAGCAGGCATCATGGAGAGAGAAGGCAGAGAGCCTGGGCTACACTTCAGATGTCCTCCTGGGGTGGTGGAAGCATATGCACACCTGGTATGACAAGCTGCACCTGAAGAAATCCGGACAGGCCTCTGTCAAGCTCACTGACCGGGAGACCTATGTCATGGCCAGGTGCAGATTCCTGGAGGGTGAGATCTGCCACTGAGGAGCAGCCCCTCTCTCAACCCTCTCCCTCAGACAGTCCACAGAGAGCCACTCCTCTTCCAGCCAGGAGAAAGCTACAGTGTCCAGGCAGGTGTCTTTGGAGGGCCCAATGACAGAGACCCCCCCGACAGCTGCACTCCCCATGCCAGAGGATATGGAGGATTCCCTGTCTCAGATGGAACAAGAAGAAGCAGCCACCAGAGACCAAGCCATCCCCACCCCCAGCTCCACCTCCACACAAAGCAGGTAGAGAGGCAGACCGGAGGGACGCAACCACACTGTCCTCTTGGAGATCAGGGACACAATCAAAGCAAGCACAGATCTCCTCTCCCAGCTGGTCCACTCTGACATACCATCCTCCAACCGCAAGCCCTTCATCACATACGTGAGCCAGACCCTCATGGACATGCCCGAGGCCCAGGACCAGGCGATGAAGGAGAGGATCACAGCTCTTCTGCATCACCCTCCAGGCCCAGCTGAACCTGCTCCTACCCACTCCAGGTCTGCTCCTCCACCCCAAGCGATATCACAGCCCTTCCACAGATTTCAGCAGCCCCTCGTCTACCAAGCCTACCACGACCAGGACTTCTCACAGCAGAGGCAGCCCTTCCCAGTCCACACCCAGGTTACTCGGACACCACAAACGCCACAGACGCCTCAGCTGACCTATTTGCAGACCAGACTGCCCCACTACACTCCTCCTTCCTCCACCCCACAGCCAAGCCCTTTCTCAAAACATCTGTCATCAGTCTTGGGCCTCAGATCCCAGGTACTTGAGGAAGGGCCTCTCAACCTCATGGGATTGAGTCAACTCTCTGAGAACTTCCTGCACACACCATCTCCTGTTGTACTCTCGGGGCAAGGCACCCAATGGTGCCTCAGAACAGCACTCCAGCCACAGCCACCTCCACAGTCCCTGGCCCCTTTACATCTGAGACAATGGGCATGCCTCAGAGTGACTGAGAAGAGTGCCAGAGACTGAGTTGTTACCTGCTCACTTTATCCTTGCTTTATCATTTTCCTTTTTAATAAAGTCATATAATTTGTTATCAAGAGAGGTTATCTTTGCTTCACACACTTGGTTCATTTTTTTTACTTCATAAAGTGTTGGGGAAAACTTTGAAAAAAGGGTTAAGCTTTTGCTTGGTAAGGATTGGTAAGGATAGCTGTGGGATGGATAGCTGTGGGATGGGTATTGATAGCTGTGGGATTGGTAAGAATAGCTGTGGGATGGATAACTGTGGGATTGGTAAGGATAGCTGTGGGAGGGGTAAGGATAGTTGTGGAATGGCTAAGGATAGTTGTGGGATAGATAAACCTCCAGTGCAAGCATAGTAGGATTGTATGGTCCACCCTCCCAGCTGCCACACATATGGTCCTTTATTATCAATAACAATTTAATCATTGATCAACACATTTCAACATAAACAAAACTCTTTATTAATGCCCTATTCATTGTAAGGCCACTCAACATACATGGCACAATGTCATCAGTGTGATGAGACAGGCTGAAGGAAGCATCCATTAAGCATCTACCATCCTATCTTGCCACTCCACTGCTCCAGCTGGGGAGTTGCACCAGTATTTCAGGGTGTTGCGCTGCTTCTTCCCTTCACGTGAAGCTCTGTTGGGGCCTTGCACATCCTGAGTGTCTATCAGGTTTTGTCCTTGCCTCCATTCACCAGGCTCCATGTCCCCATTGCCTTGTTGGTGGTCCACAAGCCTGTTCTGCAAGACTGGGTAGCGGGTGTGCATGAGATTGTGCAGGATGCAGCAAGCTTCCACGATCCTCCTCACAGTCCCAGGGTGATGCTGCATGGTGGTGACAAGTACCTGGAACCTGTTGGCCAGGATGCCGAAGGCGTTCTCCACCACCCGTCTTGCCCTGGACAGCCTGTAGTTTAAGATCCTCTCTTCACAGGTGAGGTATCTGGAAGTGTGGGGCTTCATGAGGTAGGTTCTGAGGAGAAGGCGTCATCACCCACGATGACGTAGGGCACATCTTGTGTGTCGTTGGGTAGGGGGTCTGGATCTGGGAAACCCATGGTGAGGTTGCATTCCAGCCCACCCTTGAGGTCACTGGTGTTGTATTTCTGGGCATCTGAAGCTGACCCATTGCCTGAAACAACAATGTACATGAACTTGTAGTCAGCATCAACCATGGCAAAGAGGATGATACTGAAGAAGCCCTTGGAGTTGAAATAATTGGACCATGAGTTGGGTGGAGCTTTGCAGGCCACGTGCTTCCCATCGATGGCTCCAACAGTGTGGGGAATGTTCCACCTCTGATACCACTGCTCTGCAAGTTTCCTCCAGCCTTCTTCAGTGGTGGGGTACTGGAGGAGCTCCTCCAGGTTTTATTCGATGATGGCCTGCATCACTTCTCTGACCACAATGCTGATGGTGTTATGTGGCACCCTCCAGGCATACTTCATGTTTCTGTACGTGATCCCAGAGGCCAGGTGGCGCAGAGTCAGTGCCACCTTTAGTCCAGGGTCCAGGCTGGGACAGAAGTTGGTGCTCTGCTTTGTCAACCTGGGTCTCAGACACTCCACAACTTCATCTAACATGGCTCGTGGCATCCTCATGAAGTGCTGGAATGCACGAGGGTCTTCATTCCTCAGCTCCACCATCAGCTTGTCATACAGTCCAAATTCCACTCTTCTCCCGATCCATCTTCGGACCCTGACAGCTCTTGGACGTCTCATTCTCCTTGCGTAGAAAAGGTGAAACAGTCTGAAGAGGGCTTGGTTCTGATCTTGAATGATGGCGGCTACCAAAAGGAGTGTGCGATGATCCATGGTGGAGATGAATGGATGATGTGGAAGAGCAAGAGCAAGGCTGAAGAGGTCTGCACACCAGGGCTGCTGGACTGATATTGAGATCCAGGTGATTTCCTCCCCCATTTTATTGGAAATGTCGGTTTTCCACTAGGTGTCCTTCCACATACTCTAGACATCCTCCAAACATCCTAAATATCTGAGATATGTCCCATATACGAACGTTTTGTCCGTTTCAATGCTTTATATGCAACATGCAACTGCTTACATCCTTTCTATTTCCATGCTACTAATGCTATGTGGACGTTCCATGTACCTTTCGCTTTCTCCCTCTTTCCGCTTTCTGCTTGAGCAGATGTGAGTTGCGCAGATGCCCAGAGGATTCCAAGAGCTTACATCGGACGTGTAACAGATGACGGATGTAGAACGTTTGTTGCCCGTATGTGTCACGGATGTACATCGTACGCGGTGGAAAGTTCATCCGCTCAAAAAGTTTTGTGCAGCTAAAAACTTTTTGAGTGGATGAAATAGCAGTAGATGGATGTTTGACGGATAGAGCGTATGAAAGACATACGCAGGAAGTACACAATGGATGTATTGCATTTTCCAACAGATGACAAGCTTTTTTGTCCGTTTTACATCCTCTTTGCATCCGTTGGTGCAGTGTGACATGGGCTTTAGCAAAAGACTAGCTGTAAATTCTGAAGTCTGAAAATCTAAGAACCGGCCAGCTGCCAAAAGTTACTAAGGTCTGTCTCTACATCTTTTGATTTGGCCTTAAATATCTTCCCTTTTGAGGAGCCATCTGATGGCTTTCTTGATAAATACACCTCTCTAAATTCCTACTGGTAAATTCTGCCCCATTCTTAATGAATGTCATTTGTAAAAGGTTCAATTATAATATAAGTATGACAGGTTACATAAACCACAAATTAAATCAGAGAGTAAAAATGAACATAAAATGCTAGTAATTGAATTGAACCATTGTAAAGACATTCAGGCTCATCTCTAGAGATAGGTATCTAGTCAAGCTTCCTAACGCCTTCCTTAAATAAAAATATTTATTTAAGCCCATGTCACACTGAACCAACGGATGCAAAGAGGATGTAAAACGGACAAAAAACCTTGCCATCCATTCGAAAATGCTATGTACTCACTGCCTCCGTTTGGCCAGCGGAAACAAAGCATTTAAAGCAGAAAAAACGTTCGCAGAGGGGACCTATCTCAGATATTAAGGATGACTACAAGATGCCTAGAGGATGCCTAGAGGATGCAAAGGGACACCTATACTGCCCATAAAAAGGGGGAGCAACTCGTCTGCATCTCACTTTCAGACCAGCAGCCTAGCTGTGCAGACCTCTGCAGCCTTCATCTGACTCTTCCTCTTCCACAGCATCCACTCATGTCCACCGTGGATTGTGACAAAGACCTTTCGGCAGCCACCATCCTTATGCAACAGTGTGAAACCATCTACAGGCTCTGTGAATTCTACTACGGGAAGAAAAGGAGGCACCCAAAAAAAGTCTGGGTCCAAAGATGGTTCGCCAGAAGAGCAGAGAACAGACTGTACAACAAGCTGATGGTGGAGCTCAGGACCGAAGACACTCGATCGTTCCAGAACTTCATGAGGATGCCTCCAGCCATGTTTGATGAAGTTGTGCAGCACCTGACACTCAGGTTGACCAAGACAAACACCAACTTCCTGCCCAGCCTGGAACCTGGGCTCAAGGTGGCACTCACTCTACACCACCTGGCCTCCGGGACCACCTACAGGAGCATGCAGTACGGCTGGAGGGTGCCACCCAGCACCATCAGCTTTGTTGTCAGAGAAGTGGTGCAGGCCATCATCGAAGAATACAAAGAGGAGCTCCTCCAGTGCCCCTCCACTGAAGAAGGATGGAAGAAAGTTGCAGAGCAGTGGAATCAGAGGTGGAACTTCTGCCACACCGTTGGAGCCATAGATGGCAAGAACGTGGCCTGCAAAGTGCCAGCCAAGTCGGGGTCCACTTATCACAACTACAAGGGCTTCTTCGGCATCATCCTCTTCGCCAAGGTCGATGCTGACTACAAGTTCATGTACTATATGCTTCAGGCAATGGCTCATCTTCAGATGCCCAGGTATACAACGCAAGTCACCTCAAGGAGGGGCTGGAAAGCAACCTCATGGTGGCCTTCCCAGATCCAGACCCGCTGCCCAACGACACGCAAGATGTGCCCTACTTCATCATGGGGGATGATGCCTTCTCCCTCACAACCTACCTCATGAAGCCCTACACCTCCAAATATCTCACCCGTGAAGAGAGGATCTAAAACTACAGGCTGTTCAGGGCAAGACGGGTGGTGGAGAATGCCTTTGGAATACTGGCCAACAGGTTCCAGGTACTTCTCACCAACATGCAGCATAGCCCAGAGACCATGAGGAGGATCGTGGAAGCTTGCTGCATCCTGCACAATCTCATGCG
>BLBF01000017.1:9245896-9342229 GCA_015471245.1 Laticauda colubrina | reverse complement strand
TATGCACCCTGACTGAAGTATTGACAGCCAATGGTTTCCAAAAAAACAAAATCACCTACTTGATCTACAAAAACACACCAAGACATAACAGAGACCTAGAGACCAACGGACCTATGGAACAGCTGTCTTGCCCGACATATGAGGTACTACAGATAAAATCAGGAAGATACTACACAGGCATCACATCAAGACTGCCTTCAAAACAGACAAAAAAATAGCAGCCATCCTGAGAAACCCCAAAGACAAAATTGACCTGGAAAACCAAGGCATATACGAAATTTCCTGTACATCATGCCTGGCCACATACATTGGACAGAACAACAGAAGAATAAGTACCCGCCTAGATGAACACAAAAATGCAGTAAAAAAGCTGGAACACACCTCCTCACTAGTCGAACATGTGAAAACCACAGGTTACAACATCAACTTCAATGGCACCAAAACCCTAGCCACTATAGAAAACCCCAACATCAGAATCATCAGAGAAGCCATAGAGATTGAAAAAAGACCTGAAAGCATGAATAGAAGAGATGATTCCAGCAGACTGTCAATCATTTGGAAACCTGCACTCTCAAATAGAAAGATCTCCACACCACAAAACAGAAAAACACCTGAGCACAGACAGACTCCCTCTGATGCCTCCAACTCAACCCCCCCCCACCAGGCACCCAGGTGAAACCTAGCTTGCTAATGAATAGCAGCCGTCCTTTCACACAAAGCCAAGCTGCACTGAAAGCCTCCAACACAAAAACAGAGTGTTGCCAGCCAATCAAAGCCACAAAACAGACAGAAGAAACCAGAAACACCAATCAATCAAACTCCAAGTCCAGTGAACACAGACCCAGGCTCCTAGCCAATCAGAATGGACCAGCCTCGAATTTGAAACCAGGAGCTGTGAGACACACATCCATAAAGAAGCCTGATGATGGCAGATGGGATTATGCAGAATGGATGCAGAACAGATGCAGCACGGAAACAAAGCGTTTAAAGCAGAAAAAATGTTCGCAGAGGGGACCTATCTCGGATATTAAGGATGTCTAGAGGATGCCTAGAGGATGCCTAGATGATGCAAAGGGACACCTATACTGCCTATAAAAAGGGGGAGCAACTCATCTGCATCTCACTTTCAGACCAGCAGCCTAGCTGTGCATATCTCTGCAGCCTTCTTCAGACTTTTCCTCTTCCACAGCATCCAGTCATGTCCATCGTGGATCGTACCACAGTCCTTTTGGCAGCCACCATCCTTCTGCAACAGTACGAAGCCAACTACAGGCTCTGTGAACTCTACTACGGGAAGAAAAAGAGGCGGCCAAAAAGCGTCTGGGTCCGAAAATGGATCGGGAGAAGAGCAGAGTATGGACTGTACAACGAGCTCATGGTGGAGCTCAGGAACGAAGACACTCGGGCGTTGCAGAACTTCATGAGGATGCATCCAGCCATGTTTGATGAAGTTGTGCAGCGGCTTACACCCAGGTTGACCAAGACAAACACCAACTTCCCACCCAGCCTGGAACCTGGGCTCAAGGTGGCACTCACTCTGCGCCACCTGGCCTCAGGGATCAACTACAGCAGCATGCAGTACGGCTGGAGGGTGCCACACAACACCATCAGCATTGTGGTCAGGGAAGTGGTGCAGGCCATTATCGAAGAATACAAGGAGGAGTTCCTCCAGTACACCTCAACTGAAGAAGGATGGAAGAAAGTTGCAGAGCAGTGGTATTAGAGGTGGAACTTCCCACATACTGTTGGATCCATAAATGGCAAGCACGTGGCCTGCAAAGCTCCAGCCAAGTCGGGGTCCACTTAGTTAAACTCCAAGGGCTTCTTCAGCATCGTTCTCTTTGCCATGGTCGATGCTGACTACAAATTCATGTACATCGATGCTTCAGGCTACGGCTCATCTTCAGATGCCCAGGTATACAATTCCAGTCACCTGAAGGAGGGGCTGGAAGGCAACCTCATCGTGGGCTTCCCAGATCCAGATCCCCTGCCCAACGACACACAAGATCGTGGGGGATGACGCCTTCTCCCTAAGAACCTACCTCATGAAGCCCTACACCTCCAGATGCCTCACCCGTGAAGAGAGGATCTTCAACTACAGGCTGTCCAGGGCAAGGTGGGTGGTGGAGAACGCCTTTGGCATTCTGGCCAAAAGGTTCCAGGTACTTCTCACCACCATGCAGCATCGCCCAGAGAATGTGAGGAGGATCGTGGAAGCTTGCTGCATCCTGCACAATCTCATGCGCACCCACTACCCAGTGTTGCAGAACAGGCTTGTGGACCGTCAACAAGGCAATGGGGACATGGAGCCTGGGGAATGGAGGCAAGGGCGAAACCTGATCGACACTCAGGATGTGCAAGGCCACAACAGAGCCTCACGGGAAGGGAAGAAGAAGCGCAACCTCCTGAAACACTGGTGCACTGCTCCAGCTGGAGCAGTGGAGTGGCAAGAGAGGATGGTGGATGCTTAATGGATGCTTCCTTCAGCCTGTCTCATCACACGGATGAGATTGGGCCATGTATGTTGGGTGGGCCTACAATGAACAGGGTGTTTAACAAAGAGTTGTGTTTGTGTTCAAATGTGTGGATCAATGCTTAAATTTTTATTGATAAAAAAGGGCCATAGGTGTGGCACCTGGGAGGGTGGACCATACAGTCCCACTATGCTTGCACTGGAGGTTTATCTATCCACAGCTATTAGCCATCCCAAAGGTATCCCTGCTCATTCCACAGGTATCCCTGCCCACCCCACTGCTGTCTTAACCCATCCCACAAGCATGAAAAGGCTTAAGCCAATTCTAAAAGTTTCCACCAAGACTTTTTTTAAAAAAACAAATGAAGCAAGTGTGTGAATCAAAGATAAACTTTATTGAACAACAAGCTGTAAAAGAAAAATGACCCAAGTCAAGTGTCCAAATAAAGTACACAGGTAGCCAGCTACCCGGTCTCTGGAACTCTTCTTGGTCACTCAGAGGTGTGCCCAGTCTCAGTGGTGAAGGGTCCAGGTGCTGTGGTGGTGGGTGGTGCTGGAGTGCCTGGCCTCAAGAGGACAACAGGGAACGGTGTGTTGAGAAAGCTCTCGGACAGCTGGCTCAGCCCGGTGATGCTGAGAGGTCCTTCCTCCATGCTATGGGGTGTCAGCCGCAGTACTGATGACAGATGTACTGAGGCCAGGCTTGGTTGTGAGGTGGAGGAAGGAGTAGTGTAGTGGGGCTGTCTGTTCTGCAGCTGGGTGAGGACTGGCGTGGGTGGCATCATTGGCGTGGGTGACATCGCTGTCGTCGGTGGCATTGTCGTGGATGACATCGGTGGCATCAGTGAAACAGGTGGCAACGGTGTCACCCGATGTCTCTGTGCCTGGATTGGGAAGGGCTGCTGCCCTGCTGCTGAACCTCCTGGTAGCCGTAGCCCTGGTAGTTGAGGGCCTGTGGGAAGCCTTGGAATGGGAGGGACATCACCTGGGGTGGAGGAGCAGACCTGGACTGGGTGGGAGCAGGTGCCTCTGGGTCTGGAGGGTTGTGAAGCAGATCGGTGATCCGGTCCTTCACCAGCTGGTAATGTGGATCCATCATTTCCTTGAGTGTCTGGTTGACATAGGTGAGGAAGGGCTTGCGGTTGGAGGATGAGTAGTTGGTGTGGACCAGCTGAGAGAGGAGATCTATGCTGGAGCGAATGGTGTCCCTGATCTCCAGCAGGACAGTGTGGCTCTGCCCCTCCTGGTGTCCGGCTCTCTGCCTTTCTGCGGAAGCGGAGGTGGGGGGGGTGGATGTGGCTAGGACTGTGATGGACTCAATGTCTTCTTTCTCCCACCGCACCAGGGAGTCCTCTATGCACTCCACCACACTTACCACACCTGTCCGCGGGTTCTCCGCTGTGGCACGCTCCACAGAAACCTGCCTGGAGACAGGGACTGACTCTCGGCCGGAAGAGGACTGGCTCTCAGCAGGCTGCCTGAGAGAGAGGGTTGTGAGAGGGGCTGCTGTTGCTCCTCGGTGGCAGACCTCACCCTCCAGGAAGCTGCACCTGGCCATGACGTAGGTCTCTCTGTCTGTCAGCTTCACAGTGGCCTGGCCAGATTTCTTCAGGTGCAGCTTCCCGTACCAGGTGTGCATGTGCTTCCACCAGCCAAGGAGACCTCCAAATTGTAACCCATACTCTCCGCCCTCTCTCTCCAAGCAGCCTGCTTCCATTTGGTGTCCCTGTACAGCCAGTGTCCCTTCCGCCACAGATAGTCGTTCTCTCTCAGCCACTCCAGCACCTCATCCTCGTGCGCCTCCTCAATATAGTATTGCCTCCTCTCCCGTTGTCGCACATGCCTCTTCCTCCCTTTGGCTGTACCAGATGGGCCCTCCTCAGAGGGGCTCCCAGGTAGTAGGGGCTGCTCCTCCACACGACCACCAGCAGCAGCAGCACCAGCAGAATCATCATCATCATCATCATCCTCACCAGCAGGATCATAATCAGCATCATCAGCATCATCAGCAGCACCAGCAGCAGCAGGATCAGCAGCAGCAGCAGCAGTGGCAGCAGGATCAGCAGCAGCAGGACCAGCAGGACCAGGATCAGCAGCAGTAGAGTAAGCACCAGCAGGGCCAGCAAGTCCAGGAGCACGAGCAGGACCAGGAGCACGAGCAGGACGAGCAGGACGAGCAAGACCAGGATCACGAGCAGGACGAGCAGGACGAGCAAGACTAGGAGCACGAGCAGGACGAGCAAGTCCAGGAGCACGAGCAGGATGAGCAGGACCAGCAGGACCAGGAGCAGCTTCAACAGAGTAACCACCAGCAGAAGCCCCAGCAGAAGCAGAGTCAGGGGCAGCAGGTGGGAGGTTGGCTCTGTCCCTCTTGCCAGGGATGGCGGCAGGTTGCTGAGGCTTTCGCTTCCTCCCCATGGTTGTGGGGTTGCTGGCTGGCAGGGAGGCTGGCAGGCACCAAGGCTGGCAGGAAGGCTGGCAGGAAGGCTGGCAGGAAGCCAGGCACAAAGGCTGGCAGGCAGGCACCAAGGCTGGCAGGAAGCCTGGCAGGAAGGCTGGCAGGTAGACTGGCAGGAAGCCTGGCAGGAAGCCTGGCAAGTAGGCTGGCAGGAAGCCTGGCAGGAAACCTGGCAGGAAGCCTGGCAGGTTGGCTGGCAGAAAGCCTGGCAGGCAGGCAGGCACCAAGGCTGGCTGGAAGGCAGGCTGGCAGCAAGGCTGGCAGGCAGGCATGCAGGCAGGGCAGGCAAGGAATTCAAAGTGTCCAGCAGCAGGTCTTTCCTCGGAATGCTGGCCACGTGCGAGCTGCTTCTCTTTATATCCGGGGGGCTTATGCAATGCTTCCCCCCCGCATGCGTAATTAACGCTCGGCATCCGTTCCGCTTCTGCTGTGCATCTGCTAGGCTTCTGCTGTGCATCCGCTTTATCCGCTGTGCATCCGCTGTGCATCCGCTTCATCCGTTCAGCATCCATTCTGCATCCGCTGTATCCGTTCTGCGTCTGCTTCGCTAAGGCCCCCCGGAATCCCTGCGGTTGCGCCATCTGCTCCCATCCACTTCCATCCGTTGGGCTTCCTTTCTGCATCCGCTTTGCATCCACCCTGCGTCCTTCCCTGTGTCCATGTTATCCACTCCGGTTATGCAAATTTTTGCCCCTTTTAAGAACGGATAACAACGGATGGAACATTTTGCTTGTCCGCTGTGTCCTTTTTGCATCCGTTGGGCAGTGTGACATGGGCTTAAGATTGAACACCTATGCCAAATGAGTTCCAACAAGAATGAAACCAGTCATATAATGCTGCCTCGTGGTCATCAGTCAACATAACCATTATATTACAAAGTTACTACCATACAGTATATGGTAAAATATCTTGAGATTTCTAGTAAGTGTCTGAAATAAATTAACGTTTATTGATGTCTAGACTGATAGTTCTAAATCAGTAAGAAAGATAGGTATGTAGTGTGTACCATAACATTCATAAAAGTTTGCCTGGTGGATTAAATAATATAAAATCAATGGAAACGACTCTTCCAAGAATGGTCAAAATTCTTCTACTTCATGAAGAATGAGAATTATGGTTCTTTTCATCCAGATGATAAGAATAAAGAAGAATGTTTAAGAGTTTCGTAGTTCAATGGCCAAAGAAAAACATGATAAAATTGTTGTTTTCGCTGTTGTTGTTGATTATGATGATGATTGGTCAAACAGTGAGCCAGATGTCCAGACTATTTTCATTATTTTATCCACCTATCAAGTCCTTCCCAAGGACCTGAGATAGACAATATGGATGTTTGATGGTGCTAAAGCTATTGTTGCAGAACGTAAGCTGTTCTGAGCAAAGTTGCCCTTTGTAATTGATTGGTGGTGATTTTGTCAATGCCAATGATGTTCAAGTGAGACTCCAGTTGTTTTGGAATTGTACCCAAAGTATCTATTACTATTGGTACTCTCTGTACTTGCTTTTGTAACAGTTGTTCTATTTCTAGTTGCAAGTCTTTCTATTTGCTATTTTCTCCAATTCTTTCTCTTGTGTTCTGCTATATCCAGATACTCCCATGTCCACTATCTTATACACAATTGTTAAGTTTCAGGTGTTTTGTGGCAGGTGCCTATCTGTTTGAATTCTAAAGTTCCAAAGCATTTTAAGCTTCTTAATTTTCTATTATTTCACCAGCTTTTTCTTGCAGACAAATGGCATTTCTTGCAGATATTCCAATGTACCATTGTTGCTATATTGTCATGCTGTTGTTTGTAATAGTCTATGTTATCTTCTTAAAGCAGCTAACTAGATGGTCCAGTTTTTTTTCCAACTTCTTTGCATTTTCTTTCTGTTGCTGTCATCTCAATTCTGGCTTTGAATGCATCTGTTCTTAACATCTGTCTTGAATACTCAGAATCAGTCCCTCTGTTGCTTTCTTCAGCTTTCCTGCTCTTTCTCACTTCATGAAAATAGGATATGAATTTATTAAGGCTTTGCAAAATAATGAAGGAGAATTGCTTCAGACTTCACACAAACAGAAGCAAAGCTCCTTTCCGCTGTTTGTTATAATTTTCATATTTCTTTTCAAACTTCCACATGGGTGAAACTATGTGCAACTTCTTTAAGAGTCACTTAGAAGACATTAATTATTCTTCAACAGGTTAAAATGCCCCTCTACACTTCCTTTCAAGGAACCAATTGTTTTAGCACTCCTATGAATGAATTCCCAAATACTCACTTTTTATTAGTGCTATTATTCAATCGGCGTTAATTTAGAAATAGTATGAAATAGCAAGCATAATCTGCATCCATCTGTGTTTGTTTTACAAACTGCAATTAAAGTAATCTAAAATAGAACTGCAGTGATTAGATTAAATTACAGTTTCATTCAGAAGTAGTTGGATGGCTCTTTTATTTCTTTTACGTAATGAGGCCACTTCTGTTTGTGGGTGTAAAATAATGTGCCAGTATATTTCACTAATGAGGATTACAACTCCTCCTCTTCCTATAGTATGCATCAAGCAGATAGTACAGCTCATTCTTTCTTGGCCAGCTAGCATTATAAAAACAAAATCTGGGCAATTTCTATACTAATTATAGCCATAATTGTGAACTTGTACATATTTTATATCATTCAAATTCAGCTTCCAGTACAATGCTGCTCCCCAGAGTAGATGCTTTAGTGCTATAACTTTCCACATGATAAAAGCTATTATTCTATATTTTATATCTTACACATAATACCAGCAAGTTTAAAATATGTCCACATTTATTTCCTTTTCATTTTATAGTTCATTCAAAATTTAAATAATTCAAAAGAAACATAAAACCAAGATAATACAACACCTTGCTTTCTTAGGAAGATGTTTTGTTATGGAGAGACTTTGGCTATGTACATAAAGAAAGATTTAACCATCCAAGAGAAATTTCATGGATAGTGGTTTGATATAAATGTAGTTTTAATCTAAAAAAATCTGGACATTTTAAATGGTTGCAGGAGGGGGAAATTGATATTAAGAAAGCTACCTTAGAAATCATCTTCCTGATATCTAGCTTTTGTTAGTGGAGCAGGCAAGATGGTGGTAGAAATCAATCACATTTACTTCTTCTAAAATAGCAATAGCACTTAGACTTATATTCTGCTGCACAGTGCTTTGCAGCCATCTCTAAGTGGTTTACAGAGTCATTTTACTAACCTCAGAAGGATGGAAGGCTGAGTCAACCTTGAGCCGGAGAGAAACAAACTTCTGGCAGACAGCCGAATTAGCCTGCAATACTGCGTTCTAATTAATGCGCTACCATGAATAACTTGCTATAGTTCAGGTAGCAGATTTAACTGTGAAACTCAGTCATTGAAAAGGAAAATGACGTTTCTAAAACACTGTATTGTATATATTCTATATTTTATGTCTACAAAGGCTTAAACGGTGTCTTATTTTAATATCAGTTAAAAGGCAGTATCTTCCACAGCCCCTGAAACCTAATTAACCAACAGTTGGGTTAGAGTAACATTTCCTACTTGTTCTTGACAGTTACCTCAGGCATTATAAATTTTAGTGACAGAGCCAACGCTGGGAATGAACATGTTTAATATGAATAGAAAAATCATCGGTTGCAATTTATACCATCACCTACTACCTTGTATCCTATTTTCAAATATTTGTGCTAAAGATAGGTAAACATTTTTAATGTTAAACAAATTTAATTGTACAGTCACAATTTTAGCCCATTATTGAATCTTACTTATCGAGGAAACAAAATAAAAACAACTTACATTGACTTTCACAGGGATGTTGAATCCCCCAAGGCAAAATTCAGAAATTAGACAGGCAAGAAAATAAACACAGGAATATAAGATTAGTTCATATAATTTATGAGTGTAATATATACACTCTTTTACAAGGTAGCAGCAAAAAAAATCAGGAAATATTTCAAATGTCATTGCCTAAAATTTAGGCTCTGAGGATTGTTTTAAATATTATCAGGAAACATTGATAATTTAGTAGTTCTTTTTTTTTTTAAGTCCAATCTTTTTTTTTTTTTTAAGTCCAAGTTGAGCAGAGTAGCTCAACTTGGACTTAAAAAAAAAAAAAGCTTTCCCCCCACACACATTTATTTCAGGCAAACCTTTCACAGATCTGCTGATCTACATGATGGCTTTCTGAGCATCCTCTCATTAGCTATGGATCATTTTTCTTCTCACAAGGCCAAAAGACTCCTGCAGGGTGCAACTGGTTTGCCTTGTGGTCTTGGCAGAAGCAATAAGCAGATTCAGTAATGTTTTCTGTGGTATTAAAGTTGCCTCAGTTTGTTCATAATTCAGCACAAAATGGCTCTGTCAGTTCTGAGGTGAAGCAGATATCATAATGATGTAGTTTGTGCCCAAAGCACACACTTCTTCCAAATGAATTAAATATCCTGTTAACAATCAGCCAAAATAGGGTAACAATAAGCCAATATAACTGAAGATTCGTGATGGGTGAAACTCTTGCTCATGAACCATCTACAAATGTCAGCAGCAGGAGTTCAGTCTATCTCAAGATGTTATGTGATTCAGCTTCAAGATGATTATTTCAAAAATCTTCAATGACTTACTTGTAAAATATAAGGCTTCAATCAGCTCTGTCATGTTTGTTTTCAAAACAATTGTGTTTTTGTGTAAGAAAGTGTGTGTTTATATACACAGGCATACATGCTTAGAGTATTTAAAAGGTCCTTTCTATTTTTCATGTAATTGCTATGCTCATATTGTACCCTCCTTTGCTTTATATTTGTATGTTTCTATGAATGAACTATACCTGATCTAATTTATTGGATGTGCAAAGCTTTGAAAGACTGCTTTAGAAGAGCAAAGCTTTGAACAAATCACCCCATTAAGACCAATTTGTGAATCAAAGAAAGACTAACTTTGAAGTGGCAAATCAAATCAAGTGACTCTGAATCTCTTTGTAGCGTTTAAATCCCTTTTGCGAACTCCAATCCTCCTGTCTTCCATAAAATCTAATGAAGAAAAGCAGTAGGGCTATACCATCTCACATGGGTAAATCAATTTACCCAAACAAATGGGTAAATCATTCTCTCGAATTGCTCAGGAAAGCTTTGTCAATGTGCCATGCCCAGTCTGGCATCCTATTGAATTTAGTGAGTTAGAAGAAGAGGTGGGGTGTATGTGCTTAACCAGCTATACCAAAGTTCTGGTGCTTTAGAAACAAAAAGCACAACACCTTTCAATGGTAACTCAAGTAAGTTTATATAGAAAATGGTTGACTAAAGGGTCATGTTGTGAGAAATAGCCATGAAAGTAGTATTTCATATTTGGTTGCACGGTAGTCTAAGGTTGTTCCCTTTGGAGAGAATGTTATGACATCTATTAACTTTAATGCAAGATTTAATGTGCTTAGGGGTTCATACTCTTTTGAAATATATTCCTACTGGATGGAAATTGACTGCTGTCAAGAAAAGTGGATTCTCTATCACCTATGTAGCTTTAGCTAAAAGGCTTACTCTTCACAATGAATAGATAAATATATGATCTCAACCATGTGATTGTCTACAAAAGTGAACAAATGAATCACTTATTGATACAGATTTGCCATGTTTAGTATAATGAAATATGGCTAACATACTTCTGTAGAACTATTATAAGTATCCATGAATATATTACCCATATGTTTTCATACCTTTGAATTTTTTAGACTTATTTTCTCCCCTCTTTTTCTTTCTTTAAAATGCTGCATATTTGATATTTTCCTTTTGTTTAGAATAGAATAGAATGACAGGGTTGGAAAGGACCTTGGAGGTCTTCTAGTCCAAACCCCTGGTCAGGCAGAAAACCCTATACTATTTCAGACAAATGGATGCCCAATCTCTCTTAAAAACGTCCAGTTCTGGAGTCAAGTAGTTCCACTAATTAATTGTTCTAACTGTCAGGAAATTGCTTCTTAGTTCTAGGTTGCTTCTCTCCTTGATTAGCTTCCATCCATTGCTTCTTGACCTGCCTTCGGATGCTTTGGAAAACAGTTTGACTCCCTCTTCTTTATGGAAATCCCTGAGATAGCTGAACACTGCTATCACACCACCCCCTAGTCCTTTGTTTATTTGTTTTTTTATTCAATTAATAGGAGCAAAACAACATAAAAGAGGCATCTCAGTGGTCATTCTGTGGTGCCATTTTTTTCAGGAAAAAAATGCTTAATTTTTAAGCAGGTTTTGAAAATGTTCATTTATATATTGGACCCCCTTTGTATGGCTTCAACACAACTAGGATTTTTACTTGAGACTGCTCTGCATTTTTTCTTTATTTTTGTTATTTCAGTTTTTAAAATGAACATGTACATAATACATTAAATTGTATATGATGCAGTGGTGGGATTCAAATTTTTTTACTATTGGTTCTATGGGCGTGGTTTGGTGGGCATGGCAGGGGAAGGATATTGTAAAATCAGAGGTAGTATTTGCTGGTTCTCTGAACTACTCAAAATTTCTGCTACCGGTTCTCCAGAACTGGTCAGAACCTGCTGAATACCACCTCTGATATGATGATCCAATCTTTGACAGTATGCTGTTGAAACTGGGCAGGATTCATGTCTCCTAAAGAATTACCATCACTGCTCTTTTAATTCCACTCTGTCAGAAAGTAAGAGTCTACAGCAGGGGTGTCAAAAGCAAGGTCCAGCCCACGGGATACTTAAATCTGGCCTGTACCTAATGTTTGGCTTGAATGGCCTCCTACAGAACTCTGCCAGCCAAAATGGGGTTCAGGGAGCTGTGCATGGCCCTTGAATGCCTGTTTTTGACTTGGACAGCCTCCAGCAGCACTTTGCCAGCCAAAATAGGGTGTGGGGACTCTAACCCTATGCCCCATTTGAAAGATAGGGTCCCATCTCTCCTCCCAGCTGGCCTGTGGAGGAGAAGTATAATGCTCATCCAGCCCTCAGAGAAATCCAATTTGACATCCCTGGTCTACAGGGAATCTTTTTGATACAAATCTCAAAATGCTTTCTATAAAATCAATTTCTTCTTGAATCTTGATCTGCAAACTCAAATAGATTTAGCTAATTTTAGATCATAAGTCTCCAGTTTGAGTATATTTACTTAGACATCATACTTTAAGGTTGTTGTACAACTATTATCATTTTGCATCTGTGTCAGCTTGGAGAGATTGTTAAAAAAAATAACATAAAACACAGGGGTACAACTACAGCAATAAGAAATCTGCAAATTTTCAGAAATAAGGTAGAATTTCAGCTTTTGGGGTAAAGAAGAAAACAATTATCTTTTTCATTATTTAGATATGTACTACTTTTCAAAGTGCAACTTCTGTTCAAATCACAAACATATTTACAAAAAAAAACCTTTATGGTATTTCATGTCATATGGTGAATGAAAGAGTCTCAAAATCTTTTTTGCTCAGTTGGCACAGGTGTCAGAAGACTGACAAGAGCAAATGGCAGACATAAAACATATAATGTAGAACATCCAGGAACAGAGATAGAATTATTTTTGGTATCTATAATAACAGTATTTTCTAAATAAACATTTCAGAGTTATAATAGCTGAGATACCACAAACCTTAATAAAACTCTGTTCCTGAGATAAATAGTGATAAGTAAGTGGAATAGTCCCTCCAATATATTGATTTTACTTTTCCAAAACACAGGGATGAAAGTTTTTATAAAACAAAGAACATAGCAATACCAATAGCACTTACACTTATATACTACCCCATAGTGCTTTACAGCACTCTCTGGGTGGTTTACAGTGTCAGCCTATTGCCCCCAACAATTTGGGTCCTTATTTTACTAACCTCAGAAGGATGGAAGGCTAGTCAACTTGAGCCCATCAGGACTGAACTCCAAACTATGGGCAGAATTTGCCTGCAATACTGCATTCTAACCATTGCACCACAATGCTACTAATCCTGTAGAAATCAGCTTCAGTATATGAATTTACTGATATGAAAAATGACATAATTCAATGACCATTCAGGATTTGATGACATCCGAATCTATTTTGAGCAGACTGAAGTTTCAGATCAAAACAAGTTTTGTCCAAAGGCCAAATGTGGAAGCTTCAAGATGCTGCTTCATTCTTCTGGCAGAAAGAGATGAAAAAGAAACAGGGTTGGTAAGTACTTTAAAGGATATTAATACTGCTAGGTTTTAGCCATATACTTTCAAGATGATTAATAACAAATAAACTGGAAATACTCCCCTATGTACCTATTATAGACCATGATAGAAAAGACGAGGAAACCACAATACAGACACCTCCAAATTGTCTAATGTCTGGAAAAAAATAATTACAGAAAAGTTGGCTGAATAATATCTATTCCAGCTTAATTTTCAACTCTTCTAAAATATAAGCTCATTTCTGAGATGCCATAATCTTATGCTTTACTTCTTTTCAACTCAGAGTTTTCTGAGGTACCATAAAGTTGGATCTATTCAAGAAGGGCACCAATTAAATTAGGCATTCATGAGATATAGATTAACATTCACCAGCTTGGTGTTTTTTTCTGTGTGTAACTGAGGGGAAAAAGAAAGGAAAGAAAGAAATATATTTTGTCCTTTGCAGGTGATATAGTTTTGTTAGGTTCTCTAGAACAGGGGTGTCAAACTCACATCACCATGGCAGCATCACGTGATGTATTGGGACTTTTCCCCTTTTGGCTTCGCTAAACTTTTGGCTTCGCTAAACCAGGCAGGGGCAGGGGCAGCATGTGATACATCTGGCCCATGGGCAGTGAATTTGACACTCCTGCTCTAGAATGTCAGGAGCCTTGCATAATTGCTTGACAAGGTTGGCTTTCCCTAGAAAGATCTCTTCATTATTGATAGAATTGATTGTGTCAAAGTTGAGGCTTATTGGTGATTCTTGGTGTTAGTTAAATGAGGCAGTAGAAGCAAGGTGGAAGAATGAGATAGAATTACATAAAGCTGAACATGTCACAGTGAAAGTGATATTTATATCCTCAGCCAGTTGTAAAAGTTTGGGCCAGTCCCTGAAAGTATTAATATGAGGCCATCCATTGTCACCAAGAAACAATTTGCTAAATTATGCAGAATTTAAAAGTAAGACCAGGCTTATGACTTATTATTGAGTAATAGCTTATGGCTGGCCATATTAAAGAATTTGAGAGCTAAGAAGGTAAATCAAGCTAGGAATAATACTAGTTTTTCTATCCCTAAATAGCTCCAAAGACCAGAGAACTTAATAGAATGATAAATCTCTCTGGCAACTGAATCACATTCAGATTTGCAAAATAGGAAGGTTTTTAGATATTTTGACTTCATGTGATTAAGTTGTTTCTTAAAGCAAGTCCCAATTTTAATTTATCATTCTGATTTACTGGAATGATCTGATCAAAGCTTTGTCAAATCAAATTACCTATCTGAAGCTTGACACAGACCATTTCACTCAGAGCCCTGGTGGTGCAGTGGTTGTAATGCAGTATTACAGGCGAACTCTGCCCACAGTCTGGAGTTCAATCTTGATGGCTCAAGGTTCTCTCAACTCTCCATCCTTCTAAGGTTGGTAAAATTAGGACCCATTAGTCCCAAAATTAGGACTATGGGGAAGTATATAAATTTAAGTGCTATTGCTATTTCATCTCCCATATCCTACCCTTGAGTTTATGTCCATACAGAAAGAAGAAATTGAAGATATCTTTATTTACTTATTAATAAAAGACAGTTAGTTTGGTGTAATGGTTAAGAAATTAGTCTAGAAACTAGGATTATATGAATTTTAGTCTCTCCTTATACATAAAGCCAAATGGGTGACCTTACTACTTTCTCTTCCTAGGAAGGAGGCAATTGTAAAGCACTTCTGAAATCTTGCCAAGAAATCTACAGGGAAATGTCCTGGCACTGACTTCAAGACACAACAATAAATGCAATTTATCTTTAAACCAGTAGCTAAGCTTTGGCTTCCATTTACTATATTTAGTATACACCTTTCTCACCCCAATCCCCCATTTTTCCAAATAAGTCAGTTTGGTTTCTGGATTTTGGTCTTCTTTCAAATAGAGTGTTAATTTCTATTTGAAAATACACAAGTATTTAAGCTAAAGGAAGGTAGACATATTTCTTTTTGCCTTGACAACCTTGACAAAGATGCTCTGTTTTACTATATTATGCTCTTTAGTAATAGTGAAAATGTTTCATTTCACAAATTAGGATGTATTTATCTGTATGGATATTTGATTTATATAAGACTGCAGATCAGAATAATAATTCAAATATAACTATAGTTTAGTTACATTGTTTTCATTAAATACCAAATCTTGAACTACATACTATTGTATTTTTATAGCAGCAAAATTGGGTCAAAACTTCAAATAAAGCCATTGCAACTTAGGTGACCTATACCTTTTCCACAAGAAGGAAGGTATAGACAAGTCTTTATTTGTCTTGAAAAAAATCAAGTCTTGTGTTATGCTATGCACCAGCAATTATTCAAAATGCCTTCTAGCATTATCTAGCCATTGTTAAGGTTATATAAAAATCAGTTTCCAACCTATGCAACTCTCCCAATTTCTTTCTCAAGCTTCTGCTATCCTACAGTGATTGATACTTGTGCCATGGAGTGTATTTCTAACAGGAATAATGTTTCTTTGACTATAGATTCTTACCTGCTTATTTTATCGAGATAGGTAGATAAACTCTCTTAAGTACCATGTACATCTAGAGTTCTTTATTCCACTTCAGTACTATTAGGCAATCTGTTAAAAATGTCAAACAAGGAACCTTTCATTTGACATTTATCTCAACAGCCATAATGTAGTTACATATAAATGTCAGATGAAAATATAGAACTGTATAGTTAAAGTCCCCCTCAATAATAATAAAAAGCAAATACAAGGTTTTTCCTTTGATATTTAGGCAGTTTGAAAGGATGATGTCCAAGTGAGGTGCTGCTCTAAGAAAGGTTAATAGCTAAAGAACAAAAACATAACAACTGAAGATGACGTGGGCTTGTAAGCTTCTCATAATGCAGAAATATTGGCTATATTTTCTTCCTTCCTAGAAGTGCTATCATTCTAACAACTCTTAAAAACAGTGCCCCCCCCCAACCAGGTGGTTGTACATGACAGCTACTTAAAAATATTTTTATTTCAATGACTTTATTGTTCCTTTAAGGAAATCTGTCAAAAAAGTCCTTTTCATTTCACTTTCCTACTGTCATTTTGACCTGATTTTTTTTTAAATAAGGGGTAATATAAAAGTATCCTATCCTGTACTGTTGGTATATGACATCAGAAACCTTTCCACAAAGTATAAAGGTACTCCAAACTATATTGGAAATGAGAAACAAAGAATTGTCATTTTAACAAAATGGGATTTATTGGTTCACAAAAGAAAGGTTTAACCTTAAGCCCATGTCACACTGCCCAACGGATGCAAAAAGGACAGCAAAATGTTCCATCCATTGTTATCCGCTCTCAAAAGGGGCAAAAATTTGCATAACCGGAGCGGATAACACGGATGCGGGGAGGACGCAGGGCGGATGCAAAGCGGATGCGGAACGGAAGCCCACCGGATGGAAGCGGATGGGAGCGGATGGCACATCCGCGAGGCTTCCAGGGGGCCTCAGCAAAGTGGACTCGGAACGGATACAGTGGATGCACAGCGGACGTGGAACGGATGAAACGGATGCACAGCGGATGCACAGTGGGTGCACAGTGGAAGCCTAATGGATGCCTGACGTTAATTGCGCATGCGGGGAAGATGCATTGCGTCAGCCCCCCGGATATAACGGAAGCAGCTCGGAAGCAGGTCACCATTCAGAGGAAAGACATGCTGCCAGACAGATTGGCTGCCTTGCCTGCCCTGCCTGCATGTCTGCCTGCAAGCCTTGCTGCCAACCTTGGTGCCAGCCTTGCTGCCAGCCTGCCTGCAAGCCATGCTGCCAGCCGGTCTGCCTGCCAGCCTTGGTGCCTGCCTTGGTGCCAGCCTTCCTGCCAGCCTTGGTGCCTGCCTTCCTGCCAGCCTTGCTGCCAGCCTTGGTTCCTGCCAGCCTTGCTGCCAGCCAGCAACCCCACAACCATGCGGAAGCACAGCAAGCCTCAGCCATCTGCTGCCAGCCCTTGCAAGAGGGACAGAGCTACCATCCCGCCCCCTGGTCCTCACTCTGGTTCTGCTGGGGCTTCTGCAGCACGGGCTCGCTCTTCTGGGGCTGGGGATTCTACTGCTTCTGCTTCTGGAGGAGCTGATGAAAAGCACCCCAGCACCAGCCACCTCCACAGCACCTGGACCCTTCACCCATGAGACTGAGCGACCAAGAGGAGTGCCAGAGACTCATTTTTGTTTTATAGCTTGTTGTTAATAAAGTCTATTGATGATTCACACACTTGCTTCATTTCTTTTTTTTAATAAAGTCTTGGTGGAAACTTTTAGAAATGGTGTAAGCCTTTGCATGCTTGTGGGATGAGTAAGGATAGCTTTGGGATGGGTTAGGATACCTGTGGGATGGGTAATAGCTGTGGGATGGGTTAGGATAGCAGTGGGATAGATAAACCTCCAGTGCTAGCATAGTGGGACTGTATGGCCCACCCTCCCAGGTGCCACACCTATGGCCCTTTATTATCAATAACAATGTAATAATTATCCACACATGTCAACATAAACACAACTCTTTATTAAACGCCCTGTTCATTGTAGGCCAACCAAACATACATGGCCCAATCTCATCCGTGTGATGAGACAGGCTGAAGGAAGCATCCATTAAGCATTTACCATCCTGTCTTGCCACTCAACTGCTCCAGCTGGGGAGTTGCACCAGTGTCTCAGGAGGTTGCGCTGCTTCTTCACCTCACGTGAGACTCTGTTGGGGCCTTGCACATCCTCAGTGTCTATCAGGTTTCGCCCTTGCCTCCATTCCCCAGGCTCCATGTCCCCATTGCCTTGTTGGAGGTCCACGAGCCAGTTCTGCAAGACTGGGTAGCGGGTGCACATGAGATTGTGCAGGATGCAGCAAGCTTCCACGATCCTCCTCATGGTCTCTGGGCTATGCTGCATGTTGGTGAGAAGTACCTGGAACCTGTTGGCCAGGATGCCAAAGGCGTTCTCCACCACCCATCTTGCCCTGAACAGCCTGTAGTTGAAGATCCTCTCTTCACAGGTGAGGAGTCTGGAAGTGTAGGGCTTCATGAGGTAGGTTCTGAGGGAGAAGGCGTCATCCCCCACGATGAAGTAGGGCACATCTTGCTTGTCGTTGGGCAGCGGGTCTGGATCTGGGAAGCCCACCATGAGGTTGCTTTCCAGCCCCTCCTTGAGGTCACTGGCGTATACCTGGACATCTGAAGATGACCCGTTGCCTGAAGCATCGATGTACATGAACTTGTAGTCTACATCGACCATGGCGGAGAGGATGATGCTGAAGAAGCCCTTGTAGTTGTGATAAGTGGACCCCGACTTGGCTGGAGCTTTGCAGGCCACGTGCTTGCCATCTATGGCTCCAACGGTGTGGGGGAAGTTCCACCTCTGATACCACTGCTCTGCAACTTTCTTCCATCCTTCTTCAGTGGAGGGGTACTGGAGGAGCTCCTCCTTATATTCTTCGATGATGGCCTGCACCACTTCTCTGACCACAATGCTGATGGTGTTGGGTGGCACCCTCCAGCCGTACTGCATGCTCCTGTAGGTGGTCCCGGAGGCCAGGTGGCGCAGAGTGAGTGGGAGGGAAGTTGGTGTTCCAGGCTGGGCAGGAAGTTGGTGTTTGTCTTGGTCAACCTGGTTGTCAGGTGCTGCACAACTTCATCAAACATGGCTGGAGGCATCCTCATAAAGTTCTGGAATACCCGAGTGTCTTCGCTCCTGAGCTCCACCATCAGCTTGTTGTACAGTCCGTCCTCTGCTCTTCTGGAGAACCATCTTTGGACCCAGACGTTTTTTGGGTGCCTCCTTTTCTTCCCGTAGTAGAGTTCACAGAGCCTGTAGATGGTTTCGCACTGTTGCAGAAGGATGGTGGCTGCCAAAAGGACTGTGTTATGATCCACAGTGGACATGACTGGATGCTGTGGAAGAGGAAGAGTCAGATGAAGGCTGCAGAGGTCTGCACAGCTTGGCTGCTGTTCTGAAAGTGAGATGCAGGTGAGTTGCTCACCCTTTTTATAGGCAGTAGAGGTGTCTCTTTGCATCCTCTAGGCATCCTCTAGGCATCCTGCAGACATCCTTAATATCCGAGATAGGTCCCCTCTGCGAATGTTTTTTCTGTTTTAAATGCTTTGTTTCCTTGCTGCATCCGTTCTGCATCCGTTCTGCATCTGTTCTGCGTCCGTTCCGCTTTCTCCCTGTGTCCAGGCAGGTGCGAATTGCGCGGATGCATAGCTGATGCCTAGCGGATATAGCGGATGTGTAACGGATGCGTAACGGATGAGTAGTGGATACGTAGCGGATGCAGAACGGATGAACTGGATACATTTTCCACGCAAAAGTTTTGGACAGCCCAAAACTTTTGGAGCAGATGAAACTTCCATAAACTGATGCTGGACGGATAGAGAGGAAGCAAAACGGAGGCAGTGAGTACATCGCGTTTTCCAACGGATGGCAAGGTTTTTGTCCGTTTTACATCCTCTTTGCATCCGTTGGTTCAGTGTGACATGGGTTTAGGCAAGAATGACTAATTGCTTGTGTAAAATTGACGGCACATGGCTCAATAGCAGTAACTATGAGAAAGCTCTAAGACTCCTAGTGAGCAATCACTTCAATATGAGCCTGCAATGTGCTATAGCTGCCAAAAAGGTCAGTGCAGTCCTAGGCTGCATCAACAAGGGATAGTATCAAGAAATCACATGAAGTACTACTACCACTTGTTCCTGCATTTTATCAAACTTTCATGGTGACAGTTTTGGTCAACGTGATCCAAAAATATGTTGAAACAATAGAAAGAGTGCAGAGAAGAGCAATAAAAATTTTAGAGGACTGGTAATTAAAACATATGATGAATGGCTGCAGCAATTGAACATGTTTAGTTGAAAGGCCCTGACAAACTGCCACACGGATGCAAAACATTTGTAAAAAGGACACAACGGACGAGCAAAATGTTCCATCCGTTGTTATCCGCTCTCAAAAGGGGCAAAAATTTGCATAACCGGAGCAGATAACATGGAAAGGAACGGACGCGGGGAGGATGCAGAGCGGATGAAAAGCAGATGCGGAACGGAAGCCCAGCGAATGGAAGCGGATGGGAGCGGATGGCACATCCACAAGGCTTCTGGGGGACCTCAGCAAAGCAGATGCGGAACAGATACAGCGGATGCACAGCGGATGCACAGCGGATGAAGCAGATGCACAGCGGATGCACAGCAGATGCACAGCGGAAGCCTAGCGGATGCACAGCGGAAGCCGAATGGATGCCGAGTGTTAATTGCGCATGCGGGGGGGATGCATTGCGTAAGCCACGCAGATATAAAGGGAAGCAGCTCGCATGTGGCCAGCATTCGGAGGAAGGACCTGCTGCAGGATACATCCAGTCCTTGCCTGCCCTGCCTGCATGCCTGTCTGCAAGCCTTGCTGCCCTGCCTTCCTGCCAGCCTCCCTGCCAGCCTTGCTCTCTGCTTGACTGCCAGCCTTGCTGCTAGCCTGCCTTCCAGCCTCCCTACCAGCCAGTCTGCCTGCCAGCCTGCCATCCTGCCAGCCTTCCTGCCAGCCTTGGTGCCAGCCTTGGTGCCAGCCTTCCTGCCAATCTTGGTGCCTGCCAGCCTCCCTGCCAGCCAGTCTGCCTGCCAGCTTTGGTGCCTGCCTTCCTGCCAGGCTTCCTGCCAGGCTTCCTGCCAGGCTTCCTACCAGCCTCCCTGCCAGCCAGCAACCCCACAACCATGGGGAAGAAGCGAAAGCCTCAGCAACCTGCCGCCATCCCTGGCAAGAGGGACAGGGCCACCCTCCCACCCTCTGTCCCTGACTCTGCTTCTGCTGGGGCTTCTGCTGCTAGGGCTCGCTCTTCTGGTGCTGGAGCTTCTGCTGAAGCTGCTCCTGGTGGTGGTGCTTCTGCTGCTGCGTACTCTGCTGAAGCTGCTCCTGGCAGTGGTGCTTCTGCTGGTGCTTACTCTGCTGAAGCTTCTCCTGGTCCTGCTTGTCCTGCTGGTCCTGCTCATGCTCCTGGACTTGCTCGTCCTGCCCGTCCTGCTCGTGCTCCTGGTCCTGCTCATGCTGGTGCTGGTGCTGCTGCTGCTGCTGCTGCTGCTGCTGCTGCTGAACCTGCTTGTGCTGCTGCTGATGATGATGATTATGATCTTGCTGGTGATGATGATGAAGATGATGATCCTGCTGCTGCTGGTGTGGAGGAGCAGCCGCTACTACCTGGGAGCCCCTCTGATGAGGGCCCATCTGGTCCTGCCAAAGGGAGGAAGAGGCGTATGCGACAATGGGAGAGGAGGCAATGCTATATTGAGGAGGAACATGAGGATGAGGTGCTGGAGTGGCTGAGAGAGAACGACTATCTGTGGCGGAAGGGACACCGGCTGCACAGGGACACCAAAAGGAAGCAAGCTGCTTGGAGAGAGAGGGCGGAGAATATGGATTACACTTCGGAGGTGCTCCAGACAACAGGAGGGGCAGAGCCACACTGTCCTGCTGGAGGTCAGGGACACCATCCGCACCAGCATAGATCTCCTCTCTCAGCTGGTCCACACCGACTCCTCATCCTCCAGTGCAAGCCCTTCTTCACCTATGTCAACCAGACCCTCAGAAACATGGAGGAACCCCAGTACCAGGTGGTGAAAGGCCGGATCACCGAGCTGCTTCACAACCCTCCAGATCCAGAGGAACCTGCTCCCACCCAGTCCAGGTCTGCTCCTCCACCCCAGGTGATGTCCCTCCCATTCCAAGGCTTCTCACAGCCCCTTACCTACCAGGGCTATGGCTACCAGGATGTCCAGCAGCACAGGCAGCAGCCCTTCCCAGTCCAGGCACAGAGTCATCGGGCGACACCGTTGCCACCGGTTCCACTGATGCCACCAATGTCACCCACGCCAATGATGCCACCGACGACAGTGATGCCACCCATGCCTGTCCTCACACAGCTGCACACAAGACAGCCCCACAACACTACTCCTTCCTCCACCCCACAGCCAAGCCCGGCCTCAGTACATCTTTCATCAGTACTGGGGCTGACACCCCATGGCATGGAGGAAGGACCTCTCAGCATCACGGGTCTGAGCCAGCTGTCCGAGAGCTTTCTCAACACACCATCACCTGTTGTCCTCTCGGGGCCAGACATCCCAGTGGTGCTTCAGACCGGCACTGCAGCAGCAACCACCTCCACAGCACCTGGACCCTTCACCCCTGAGACTGGGCACACCTCCGAGTGACCATGAAGACTGCCAGAGACTGGGTGTGCACTTTATTTGGACACTTGACTTGGGTCATTTTTCTTTTACAGCTTGTTGTTCAATAAAGTTTATCTTTGATTCACACACTTGCTTCATTTCTTTTTTTTAATAAAGTCTTGGTGGAAACTTTTAGAATTGGTTTAAGCCTTTGCATGCTTGTGGGATGGGTTAAGATAGCAGTGGGGTGGGGAGGGATACTTTTGGGATGGGTAATAGCTGTAGGGATAGATAAACCTCCAGTGTAAGCATAGTGGGACTGTATGGTCCACCCTCCCAGGTGCCACACCTATGGCCCTTTATTATCAATAACAATGTAATCATTGATCCACACATGTCAACAGAAACACAACTCTTTATTAAACGCCCTGTTCATTGTAGGCCCACCCAACATACATGTCCCAATCTCATCAGTGTGATGAGACAGGCTGAAGGAAGCACCCATTAGTCATCTATCATTCTATCTTGCCACTCCACTGTTCCAGCTGGGGAGTTGCACCAGTGTCTCAGGAGGTTGCGTTGCTTCTTCCCTTCACATGAGGCTCTGTTGGGGCCTTGCACATCCTCAGTGTCTATCAGGTTTCACCCTTGCCTCCATTCCCCAGGCTCCATGTCCCCATTGCCTTGCTGGAGGTCCACGAGCCTGTTCTGCAAGACTGGGTAGCGGATGCACATGAGATTTTGCAGGATGCAGCAAGCTTCCACGATCCTCCTCACAGTCTCTGGGCGATGCTGAATGGTGGTGAGAAGTATCTGGAACCTGTTGGCCAGGATGCCAAAGGCGTTTTCCACCAATCGCCTTGCCCTGGACAGCCTGTAGTTGAAGATCCTCTCTTCACGGGTGAGGTATTTGGAGGTGTAGGGCTTCATGAGGTAGGTTGAGAGGGAGAAGGCGTCATCCCCCACGATGAAGTAGGGCACATCTTGTGTGTCGTTGGGCAGGGGGTCTGGATCTGGGAAGCCCATGATGAGGTTGCCTTCCAGCCCCTCCTTGAGGTCACTAGCGTTGTATACCTGGGCATCTGAACATGAGCCGTTGCCTGAAGCATCGATATACATGTACTTGTGGTCAGCATCGACCATGGCAAAGAGGACAATGCTGAAGAAGCCCTTGTAGTTGAAATAAGTGGAGCCCGACTTGGGTGGTGCTTTGCAGGCCACATGCTTGCCATCTATGGCTCCAACGGTGTGGGGGAAGTTCTACTTCTGATACCACTGCTCTGCAACTTTCTTCCAGCCTTCTTCAGTGGAGGGGTACTGGGGGAGCTCCTCCACGTATTCTTCGATGATGGCCTGCACCACTTCTCTGACCACAATGCTGATGGTGTTGGGTGGCACCCTCCAGCCGTACTGCATGCTCCTGTAGGTGGTCTCTGAGGCCAGGTGGCACAGAGTCAGTGCCACCTTGAGCCCAGGTTCCAGGCTGGGCCGGAAGTTGGTGTTTGTCTTGGTCAACCTGGGTGTCAGGCGCTGCACAACTTCGTCAAACATGGCTGGAGGCATCCTCATGAAGTTCTGGAATGCCTGAGTGTCTTCGTTCCTGAGCTCCACCATCAGCTTATTGTACAGTCCGTACTCTGCTCTTCTCCCGATCCATCTTCGGACCCAGACACTTCTTGACCGCCTCTTTTTCTTTCTGTAGTAGTGTTCACAGAGCCTGTAGATGGGTTTGCACTGTTGCAGAAGGATGGTGGCTGCCAAAAGGACTGTGTTACAATCCACGGTGGACATGAGTGGATGCTGTGGAAGAGCAAGAGTCAGATGAAGGCTGCAGAGGTCTGCACAGCTGGGCTGCTGGGATGAAAGTGAGATGCAGGTGAGTTGCTCCCCCTTTTTATAGGCAATATAGGCATCCCTTTGCATCCTCTTAGCATCCTCTAGACATCCTTAATATCCGAGATAGGTCCCCTCTGCGAACGTTTTTTCTGTTTTAAATGCTTTGTTTCCGTTCTGCATTCGCTAGGCATCCATTCTGCATCTGTTCCGTGTCCGTTCCACTTCCTCCCTGCATCCGAGTGGATGCGAGTTGCGTGGATGCACAGCGGATGCCTAGCAGATATAGCGGATGCGTAACGGATGCAGAACGGATGCCTAGCGGATGCGTAGCGGATGCAGAACGGACGAATTGGATACATTTTCCACGCAAAAGTTTTGAGCAGCTCAAAACATTCTGAGCAGATGAAACGTCCATAAACGGATGCTGGACGGATAGAGAGGAAGCAAAACGTAGGCAGTGAGTACAGAACGGATACATCGCGTTAACCAACGAATGGCAAGCTTTTTTGTCCATTTTACATCCTCTTTTCATCCGTTGGTGCAGTGTGACAGGGGCTTAAAGAAGAGAAGGACTTGGGATTACTTGATAGCCATTTCCAATATTTGAGAGGTTGCCAAAGAGCACCAAAGGACAGGACAATAAATAATATTTCTAAACTTATAAAAGAGAGATCCATTCTAGAACTAAGGAGAAATTTCCTAACAATTACAGCAATCAATCAGTGGAATAGCTTTCCTTCAGAAGTTGTGCATGCTCCATCACTGAATGTTTTTAAGAAAAGATTGGACAGACATTTGTGTTAAATGGCCTCCTGCTTAAGCAGGGAGTTGAACTAAAACAACTCCAATGTGCCTTCCAACTCTGTTATTCTAATCTACAGTATTATACTTGGTGGACTAGTAAACAAGCTGGAAAATTTTGGGTTCAAATTTACACAGTGATACAAAGAATGTTAAAGATTCATATTCAACTTAAACCAGGATTTTTCTTGTTGAGATTAAAGGATAGATGAACTGGAAATGACTTATGACCAACTATTTTTATATATGGTAACTGCAGAAAGATTATTATATGCACAAAGATGGAAAGATTCTAAAATACCTACAATGGAAGTGTCAACTCATAAAATATTTCTATGGTCATTTTAGAATTGCCAACAGAAAGAGAGGGGGAAAGGGGTTTGAAAGAGCAGTGCAGCAGCTGGGAAATCAAAAGTGCATTCCATACATAGTTAGTAACTAGGAGATAGTAACTAGGTGACTGAAGTTTCTGCCATGCAAAAATTTAACTGGAGAACATGATTGATTACTCTTGGCTATGGATATCTCTCACTGAAGAGTATGAATTATGATACACACAGGGGTTAGGGGAAAACCAGGGTCAAGTGTGACAATGAATTATGTGTCTTAGAGTTGGCTATACCCAGGCAGTGCTGGACATGTTAAGTCCCAATAAATCCTTTGAAGTTTTGGAAATTTAGCTCAGGAAGTTTTTGAAGTTTGGCTTGAGACTCATGATTTAATTGAGGCAACTGCCAGAATCCTGACAGGAACAATTATTGATGAAGAATTTGCTGAGATGGCAAAATTGACTTGGGTGGTTAGAAAAAAGACAATAACTACATTTATTGGTGATTTTATGGACTCTTTTTTAAAAAAAAAACTGAAAAAAATACATTTGTAACTTAGGAGTTTGATGATAAGAAAGGAGAGCATAGAGAGATAAAAGATCCATTAAAACCTTAGGGGATAAAATATAAATGCATCAATATCTGCAGTAAAGAAGTTCAATTATAGCTTTCTATTTCTTTTGTTTTTGGTTTTTGTCCTTTCACTTTTTCTACTTATTTATTACTTTGCTTTACATGTTGCAATATTTTTTTTAAAAAAGTATTCTATATTTTACAAATATCCTCAAGTAGTTGCTCCCAAGCAAACAATATTTTGAAAGTAAGTACATGGTTAAGTACCAATTACTATTGCTCCCATAGGTCTGATCAAAGGTTAGCCTAAAATGAACAAGCAATGTTATGTTTTTCTTCTCCAGGAAAAAAACCTGGAAGGCTAAAGAAATAAAAGAAATAAAACTATAATTTATAAATTCTTTTATACTTATGGGACAATGACAGAAATAACAAAATAGATTTAACCAACACTTCTAATAAGTACATTATAGAAAAATGTTTTTCAACTTTTTCTAGATTTTCAGTTATCTTGAGAATGTTAAACAATGCTACAAAGTTAACTAATAGGTGAGAGAATTTGGGCAATAGTAGCAATAGCTACTTTTATTGGCATTACTCTCAGTTTAACCTCAATTTACTACTATTGGCACTGCTATCAACTCAACTAATACTTTTTGCCATCAGTGACAAGAATGATTGAGGATTTGGTCAGTAATGTATGTAGCAAACTTTGTTTTCTTCCACTATATTTGACTAATGCAACATCTTCTGAATTGGAAAGAAAATACATACTCTCTACAAGCATGTTGAGATGTGTGAAATGAACAAACCAAGTGTTTATAACTGTGAGGGAAATAGGGTATTGATGTTGAACTTGTAAATGTAGATGAGGAAACATATGATGTGTGAAGCATATGGTGATGCATATGTATGAAGTTAGCTGAGCATACGCATCACAAAACAGTGATGTGTGATGAAAAGTGGATGATGAGAGAGAAGGAGGTGCAAACTATGAAATAAATAAACCAAGGCAAACAAAATCTGGGAATCTCCCTTCATATACCTGCTATCGTTTCCCATTAAGCAAATATTTTATCTAATTAGTCCTCTTCATGAACTTCATGCCTCCCTTGGGTTTATTTTATTTGATTTTTACAGAGTATCACTACCATCCTTATGGAAAGTGGGTATGGGTTCTATACTTAAATATTACAGAAGAAAACTCATCATTTAACAATAGATTATCATTTCTTGATAACACAGGGGAACACTGTGTTTTTTATTTTTTTGTTTTAGAAAAATACTTTATTAAACATATTTACACAATTAAATAAAACAATACATTCCGTTTATTGCAACATGAGCGTGGTGGTGTTCACTCAATTTGTTATCTCTCAAGTTATATAGAATGCATATCATTCACACTTGTTACGTTGTTATATAACACAGATTTTCATCCAATTGATATATTACAAACGTACACCTAATTGCAAAGAATATTATTAAATTCCATCATACCTTCTGATTTATGTTTCTTCTGTTCATTTCACGTCTACTTTCCAACCAACTGCACCATAAATTCCAAATCTCATAGTACTCTGTCTCCTCTTTGGTTTTCAGTTCCATTGACAACCTATCCATTTTTGCGCATTCCAAAGTCTTCTTTAAAATCACAAAGTCAGGGGGAATATTTTCACATTTCCAAGTTTGGGCAAAGGCAATTCTTGCTGCTGTTGGTATATGGAGTATAATATATAACAATTTTTGCCAATTTTATGTTTTAAAATCCCTAATGAGAATATCTCTGGTTTCAATTCAATTTTTACTTTTGTAATTTCTTCTAACCAATTTCTAACTTTTCACTAGTATTTTTTCGCTTTTGGGCAGATCCACCACATGTTATAGTAGGTTTCCTGCTTGCGGCCACATTTCCAACAGCTTGCTGAATTATTGGGAACATTTTTGCAAGCCTCGCTGCCAGCGATAAAACAGCAATAAATTCTCCTTGTACGTAGCTGATAAAGTTAATTTATAATTTGCTTCCCATAAGTCTGGAAAAATATTTTCATGAGCATTATTATTGTTCATATTAGTTATTACTCTTTTGTGCTTATAACATTGATAAGGCTGCAAAGACTCTTTAAAAATTGTTTTTAAAAAATTTGTCACCAAGAATATTCTGTCCTTATTGTTTTGTTCAGAAAACACGCGAGGTAGACCGGGTTCCAACAACAAATACTTTATTCTTTAACTAGTCAGTAAATAGGAACACTTGGCTGAAGCCGAGGCCAGCCTTTTATACAGACTGGCTTGCCTGCTTGTAGCCAATGGCAGTTGCTTAAATTTGCCGCCTTTCAGCAGCTCTTTGGATTGGTTCCTAGTGAACCAATCCAATGCTTAGTTTTTTTGACCAATCAGGTTTGCAGATTTGGAGTCACCCACTTTACATATAGAACACCCCTCCCCTCTTAGTTCAGTCCTATGTGGTGATGTAGTCTCGCAGGTAGGTGGGGCTTTTC
Source organism: Laticauda colubrina (assembly GCA_015471245.1). Taxonomy (NCBI): domain Eukaryota; kingdom Metazoa; phylum Chordata; class Lepidosauria; order Squamata; family Elapidae; genus Laticauda; species Laticauda colubrina. The sequence goes on along the minus strand of BLBF01000017.1, from coordinate 9,313,968 downwards.
CGGACTCGACTTGACTTGCGCGGTTCATTCTTAGTGAAGACTTCGACCGGTTCGGATGGGGCTGTTGTGTCGTCCGTTCTTCTCCCTGGAATCGTCTGGAAGGGTGAGTCAGCCATTTTACCGCCGCCTGAGTTTCTTAGGCTGGCGGTTTTGCCACTCCCTCCCATTTCCTCCGGGCAGGTCGAGCTGGCCTGGCTGGCCCCTTCCGATGGGCTCTTCACGCAAGTCTCTCCAAACAGTGAGTCTTTTATTTGCTCTTTTTGTTCATATGTTTCATTGGTTTTATTTTTTAATGGTTCTTTATTTAATTCTTGCGATTCCCCCCCCACCTTAGTTGGCAATTCGTCGGTTTTTTCGATGAATGGTTGTATGTCTGTGGTTCTTTCTATATTTCGGGATCGAAGCTGGTCTATGTGCCGCTTCCATTCCCTGCCATCATCTACTGTTAACCGGTAGGATTTGGGGCCTGTTATTTGGGTAATTTATCCTGGTAACCATGCTGGGTCCCCAGAGAAGTTTTTGGCGTAGACTAAATCGCCAATTCCAAATTTTCTAAAACGTGTAGAGGAGTCGGGGGGGGGGGTTCTGGCATGAATTCTGGGTGCAGTCTATCAAGGTGTGACCTTAGTTTTCTCCCCATGAGTAGCTCTGCTGGGGACTTGTTGGTTGTGGTACTGGGTGTTATGTGCTGGAGTGTGAGCAATCGGTTAATTTTTTGCTGTACATCTCCAGTGTCCATTTTTTCTAACCCTTCCTTTGTAAATCGGACCAGTCTCTCTGCCCTACCGTTTGCAGCCAGATGGGCCGGCACGGTTAGGGCATGTCTAATACCTAGGGAGGCTAGGTATTGTTCAAAGTGTAGGCTGGTTAGTTGTGGTCCATTATCAGACACGAGGATGTCCGGAATGCCATGGGTGGCAAAAAGGCTGTCCAGTTGTTTTATTACTAATTCAGTTGTGTTGATGGCATAATTTTTACTTCTAACCAGTTAGAATAGGCGTCCACAACAATCAGAAAGGTATGTCCTTTAGTTGGACCAGCGAAATCGATGTGGATTCGTGACCAGGGGCCCCGTGGGATTTCCCAATCTCTAATGGGTGCTTTGGGTGGGGATGGTCTAATTGTTTGACATTTGTTACACGAGGTTACCCAGTATTCTATGTCCCTATCAATACCCGGCCACCAGACATGACTTCTAGCAAGGCTTTTCATTTTTACAATCCCCGGGTGACCTTCGTGTAGCATACTAAGTACCCTAGGTTGTAGTTTGTTAGGAATAACCACCCGATCACCCCACAGTAAACACCCTTTTTGAATAGAAAGTTTGGTTTGTCTGGTCCGGAAAGGTTTAAAGTTTTCAGTTTTTTGATTTTCCGGGCAGCCTTTACCTACCCAGTTAAGAACACGGGCAGTCAAAGAGTCTTTTGCGGTGGCTCTGGCGACATCATATGCTGATATGGGTAGATCGGGGCAAGTCTCTATTTGTAGTGCTGTCATCACTGGTGCCGGGTCTTCTTCAGTCGCTGGCAAGGGTGCTCTGCTTAGAGTGTCCGCGTGTGAAATCTGTTTCCCTGGTTGGTGTGTCAGAGTGTATGAGTAGGCTGCTAGGAACTCTGACCATCTCGTCATTCTTGGAGAGAGGATATTTGGTGTAGGTTTGTTTCCCGCCAAAATTCCTATTAGCGGTTTGTGGTCTGTTATAATTTGAAAAGTCCGCCGGTATAGGTACTCGTGGAAACGTTTTACTCCTGCGACAATTGCTAGTGCCTCTCTGTCCAATTGGCTGTAATTCCGCTCGGTTTTAGATAAAGTCCTCGAATAATATGCGACGGGCGCTTCTCTGCCATCAGGTAGTTGGTGGCTTAGGATGGCACCTACTCCGAATGGGGAGGCGTCGCAGGTCACTCTTAAGGGCAGTGTGTTGCTAAATTGAATGAGAACGTTTGAAGATGTTATCAAGCTTTTAATTTTTTGGAAGGCTTGCTTTTCTCTGTAACCCAAAGTCCAAATTGCTTTTTTGTCTAAAAGACGGTGCAATGGTTCTGCTATAGTGGCCTTATTTGGCAGGAATACATTATAGAAGTTAATTAGTCCTAAAAAGGCTTGTAATTCGGTCTTGTTTTTTGGTTCTGGTGCGTTTTTAATCGCTTTAATCTTTTTGTCTGTAGGGTGTATACCCTCTCCGTCTATTAAATAGCCCAGGAATTCGACGCTATTCTTAATTAGGCAACACTTTTCTCTTTTTACTTTGAGGCCAGATTCTCTGAACTTAGTTAGTACTTCTTTGAGTCTGTTTTTTAATTGGGTTTCATCTTTGGTTGAGATCAGGACATCGTCGAAATATGGTACGACTCCTTGTATGCCATTTAGGAGGGATTCCATTAGACTCTGGAAGACGCCTGGGACCACACTCACTCCAAATTGGAGTCGGTGACATTTGAATGCGTCCTTATGTGTGACTATAGTCTGTGCTTCCGCAGTTTCTGGGTCCACTGGGAGCTGTTGATAGGCTTGTGCTAAGTCAAGTTTAGCAAAAACTTTTCCTTTTCCCAGGGAGTGAAGCAAATGCTGGACTACAGGCACCGGGTATGCGCTTGGTTGTAATGCGTGGTTCAGGGTAGCCTTATAGTCACCACAGATTCTAATGGACCCGTCGGGTTTGACCGGTGTGACTATAGGTGTTTCCCACTTGGCATGGTCCACAGGTTCTAACACCCCTTGGGCTATTAATTTGTCCAGCTGTTCCTCTATTTTTGCCTTTAGTGCAAAAGGAACTCGCCTGGCGTTTATTCTTCGTGGGGCTATTTGGGGGTTTAGACTGAAAGAAATGGGATTTCCCCGATACTTGCCAAGTGAGCCGTCAAAAACGTCTTGGAATTCTCGGATGAGGTTGTCTTCCCAATCGGTTGTAGTCACTCGATCAATCCCGGTCATCCCGATGCCCAAAGGCGCAAACCATTTGATGCCCAGGAGGCTTGGTCTGTTTCGGTCGACTATGGTCAGCGATAGCACCTTGACGTGTTGTTTGTAGGCGACTCGGAAATGTACCATGCCGACTACAGGGATTTGGTTTCCCTGGTAGTCCTTGAGAGTTAGGTGCTGCTTCTGTAATTCTTTGGGTTTGATACCTGGGACTAGCTGTTTTATTGTGTCCCACGATACCATGGAGAGGAAGGACCCCGAGTCCACTTCCATTTTGCAGTGCTTTCCTTCAATTTTTACAATGATTTTAACTTTCTTCCCGCTTCCCATCTGAGCGCTCTTTATAGTGACAGTTTGGTGTGTATTGGCTCGCTTCTCTTGTTGCCACTTTCTCTCAGCTTGTTTAGGCTCACCTCGTGTTGGGGAATTTCTGCATCTCATTGGGCTGTAGCTTTTTTTGTTCCTGCAGACTTTCTCGATGTGCCCTCGTTTCTTGCAATGCCTGCAGATGGCATTGAGAAATCTGCATTCGGCTCGGGAATGGTTTCCTCTGCAGCCAGCGCACTCCCGCCAATTCCTTCTTTCGTGCTCTTTTCTGTTCGTGAGCAAACGGTGGATCTCGTCGTCTTCTTCGCTCGATTCAAATGTTTTGCCAGACTCTTCATAGTGGGTTGCGGTGGCAGGCTGCTTTCTGTCTTTGGTTGGGTTTGTTTCTTCACTGTGTGTGTTCATCTTTTTCATTTCGATGGCCAATTTTTTCGCGGCTTCAGTGGCTGTGGCTTCCGCGATGGCTTCGGTCACGGTGATGTTGGGCTTGTTGAGTAATTTACTCTGTGCGGTCGAGTCTCTCAGACCCAACACCACGCAATCCCTCATCGCTTCGTCAATGTTCAGGAAATCACACTCACCCCCTAGTTGTCTAAGGGCAGCAATGAAATTGGCGACGGTCTCTCCCTCTCTCTGGTCTCTGCGGTAAAATTCGTGTTGCTTTATTAAGTTTGACACCATCGGAGCGTAGTGTGCTTTGAGGATTCTTTGCAATTCTGGCCACGTTAGTTGTTTAATGTCTTGGGGCTTCGCAAGGGCCTTTGCCATCTTGAAAACCGTTGGCCCGCAGTGAGTCAGGAACACAGCTCTCTTGCGTTGCTCTGAAATGTCTTCCATTTCATTGCTCTCCAAATACATTTGGAAGCGATCTGCATAGGAATCCCAATCCTCTTCGTTGGGATTGAAGAGTGCGGGCGGTACGTTGTTTCCAGGCATCTTGGTTGTCATCTGGACTTTTTATCACCGCGTGCAGGTTTTTTTGTTTAGGACGATCCCACCTTTGTCGCCAGTGTTTTGTTCAGAAAACACGCGAGGTAGACCGGGTTCCAACAACAAATACTTTATTCTTTAACTAGTCAGTAAATAGGAACACTTGGCTGAAGCCGAGGCCAGCCTTTTATACAGGCTGGCTTGCCTGCTTGTAGCCAATGGCAGTTGCTTAAATTTGCCGCCTTTCAGCAGCTCTTTGGATTGGTTCCTAGTGAACCAATCCAATGCTTAGTTTTTTTGACCAATCAGGTTTGCAGATTTGGAGTCACCCACTTTACATATAGAACACTTATGTTACAAATCTTGGAAATTATTGGAGTTTTCTGATATATTCTAATAAACATGCATGCTATAAGATAAAAGGGCATACAATTCAGATCTTTTACAGAAGTAGGATCAGGAATATTTTATTCTCTTACACTTTTCCCTGAAGCAAGTCTTTTTAGATTTAGTTAGTGTCGATTTTGATAACAGTTGTGATAAACCTCAGAGGCTGACAATCCTACTACAGTAGTCTTGAGAGACAATGCAAGCTATCCTACTACAGTAGTCTTGAGAGACAATGCAAGCTAATAATGGAACAGTATTATTCTCTTAGAAAGACATGAGAAAACTATGAGTTTTATTTATCAAACACAACTATCAGAGTCTTCTCATCGGAGGGTGTTTACAATATATTGCATTATCAAAACAAATCCACATGTATTCATCCTATGGCAAATGGATAGCTAATTAGCTCTCCTTTTCAAAAAGCGATAGTTACCAAAAGAATGAAGAAAGTTTCATCAGATCTAAATTAGATCCTAAAAATGAATGCATTAAATTGTTGAGATTTATATAACCTAAACATTTCCCTTTTTTTAATAAATCCATTCTGAATAATGTTTAGGCAGATCTTGGTTTGGGGGAGCAGGTATTGAGTTGCGAAGAGCTTAACACCAGTGGTTAAGAGAATAGTCATGGGTTACTTGCCTCACTTTTATGAAGAAGGGTCCCAGATAACTACAGTTGGAACAAATATATTCCCTTCAGAGAATTCAAGCTATAAAGAAAGGAATAACATTTCAAAGTGACATTGGTTATTATTAGCAAGTAGTTCACTGTTTATACTTTAATCTTCCTTCCTTCCTTCCTTCCCCCCTATTTCCCTACTTCACTGCCTTCCTGCCTCATGCAGTATGCTTTGATATTAAATATAACTAAAGAGATCCAGATAAATTATTCTAATTCTTCTTCATTAGTTGTAAAAGCAAGTGCTGATTAAGATATATTAGCTACCTATTACATATACATTTGGAGTTCTGAAAAACCCTGAATTGGCTCTTAAGGCTCGGTCCCACTGGCCGACAGACACAAAATGTATGCATAAAGAACATAGTGGATGAACAAAATTTTGGGGGTGGCTCCATCCGTTGTCATCCACTCTAAAAAGTGGTGAAAATTTGCATAAACAGAACGGAAAAGAACGGAAAAGAACGGATGTGGGTAGTACGTAGCGGGGATGTTAAACGGATGTTCATAGGAAGCCTAGCGGATGACAGCAGATGGAAGCGGATGACACCTCCAAAGGGGGTCCAGGGGAGAATTGTGAAGCGGACGCATAGCGGATGAAGTGGATGCATAGAGGATGATGCGGATGAATCACGGACACCTATAGGAAGCAAAGTGGATGCCGCACGGATGTATATCAGATGCAAAGCATTCACTGCACATGCAGGGAGTATGAATTGTGTCAGCTCCGCGGATATAAAAGGATGCAGCACGCATGCAGTCAGCATTCAGAGGAAAGATGTGCTGCCACATACATCTTGAAGGAACACCATGGTTCGTCAGTCAGGCAAGAAGAGGAAGCCCATGGGAGAAGGCGGAGCTACGTCTCGGTGTTACAGCTGCGATCTCGGGGCTCTGAGATCTCAGCTGATATTTTTGCCTCTGGTCGGTTCTAACGGACCTAAACCGTCCCGTAGAGATGGGGATTGTGAAGGGCATAGTCCCAGGATCCCAGAGACATCGCAAAATCTCTGGTTTGATCCGGGAGAAGCCCTTTTGCTGGAAGCAGAAAGGCAGCCTCTAAAGCTGCTGAAGTCGGGACAACTCCGGAAAGAAAGGGATTTAAATGAGCGTGTATCGGTTGGGTGAGAAATTCTTTTGCATTATAAATTGATTAAGACTTGAAAGGACATCCTGAACAAAGAAGAAATCTGTGGCTTTATTTTTCTTTTGACTGAACCTGGGTTGAGCGGCGTTTAAGTGATGTCAAATTGAGACTTGGATTATTATTTTTTTTTCTTAGTTTCTTTGAGGACTTTAAGGTGACTTTGTAGGTAACCGGATTGAATTTTCTCTTATATATATTTTTATTTTTCACTTGATTTTTATTTTCTATCTTTTTAACTTTCTTTTTAGGATAGAGGCTCCCTTTGACTATCTTTTTCTTTTGTTTGAGTTTTTTATAAACATTTTTTCTTCTGGCTGGGGGGGGAAAGAGTATTTAGAGATGCTGTAACACTGCCAACTAGAGGCTTGAAAATATTTTATTTGAATTGGGGAGAAAAGCACTTCTTTTCAAGGACATTTTAATGTGATAAGATAGAGGGAGAATACAGTAAAATATTATTACAGGTGCTCTCTTGGACTCTTATCAATATCTCAACATTTGAGGTTTGGCTTTGAAGCTGCTGGAGAAGACAGTCATAATAAGAGCCTTGGATAAAGAAATAAAGTGCAGTGTACAGTGTATATATATATATATATATATACTTTTGAAACACCTACTCGCCAGCCTTTTTGGTTAATTTTTGCTTTTTATTTCAAAGGGAAAGCCTCAGAGTTTTTTCTTTTTTCTTCTCCTTCTTTGCTTCTTCCATCTATTTTAATTGGATTAGGGTCTAGAAGAACCTGAAGATCTTTCTTTTTCCTTTTTCCTTTTTTCTTTTTTGGCTTTGGGCTTTTTAATATTGGATTTTTTCTTTTTCTTTTTGATTTTTTGGACTATATTTGGTTACTATACCAGCTGGATTTAAAGTCAAAGAGAGCTTGAAGACTTGGAAATATTAAAATGAGCAGGAAGCCAAAATCATTCGGCGTTTTTGCTTCTACCTCTGCTTCCCCACCACTTGAAGGACAACTTTCAATTCAGACAATGTTGAAGCAAGATAAGGAACAAGAAAAAGTAAATTTACAGATGATTATGCAAGGAATTCAAGATATTAAGATAAAAATAGATACCATGGACAAAAAAATAGAGAAATCTGATGAAAATTTTAAACAAATGATGGGAAAATATGAGGAGAGATTCCAAAAAATTGAGGAAGAAGGAAAACAAAGAGAGGAGAAGATTGGAAATATTGACACTAGATTAACAGTGATAGAACAAGAAAAAAATGGGATGTTGAGGTGGGAGATGGAAAGATCAGAATTTTATCTTAGATTTCAAAATATAGAAGAGGAAAAAGGAGAAAACTTGGCTGTGATAATGATAGAAATATTGGCAGATCTTCTGGAAATTACTGAGGAAAAAATGATGGACGGAGTAGATGAGATATACCGAGTTTATACAAGATATGCGATGAGAAATAAACTACCAAAGGAAGTACATATTAGATTTACTAAAAAATCCATCAGAACACAAATACTACAAGTGGCAAGAGAAAAAGTATTGAAATATAAAAGCAAAGAGATTGTAGTTTTAAAACAAATACCTAGAAGAGTGAGAGAGATGAGAAGAAAATATCGATTTTTGACCAAAATGCTACTGGAAAATGAAGTGAACTACAGATGGCTGATACCAGAAGGACTAATTTTTACGTGGCAAGAGCAGAGACATAGAATTGACTCGATTGAAAAAGCAGAATTTTTTTATGCAGAATTTTTTGGAAGAAAAAAAGAGGAGGCAGAGAAAGAGATCTCATTAATTGAGCTTCTGGAGGAACAACTGGAGACTGAAAAAGAGAAAGGAGTTGTAGGTGGACAGGTAGACAGTAAAGAACAACGTGAAGTGAGAGCTACGAGAGTTGTTAGACCTAAATATAAAGCATAATCATGGAAGAAAAAAAACTGATTACAATGAATATAAATGGACTTAACTCAGCTGTTAAAAGAAGGAAAACTTTTCACAAATTAGAGAAATTAAAATTTGATATAATTTGCTTACAAGAAGTTCATATTAAAAAGCAACATGAGCATTTGTTAGTACAGCCAAAATTAGGGAAAATATTTACTTCTTTGATTCAATGTAAGAAAAGAGGAGTGTTTCTCTATATTAAAGAAGATATTCCAGCAAAACTGATCTACACGGATGAAGATGGAAGAGTATTAATGGTGGAAATAATGGATAATAATAAAAAAATACTCTTGATTGCAATTTATGCTCCGAATGATAAACAAGAAGAGTTTTATAAAAAACTACATATGGAAATAATTAGACTGGACTATGTTAACATAATCATGATGGGAGACTTTAATGGAATTGTGGACAATAAATTGGACTATATAACAACAACAACAAAACAAAATAGAAAGATTCTCCCTAAATCTTTTTTTAAAATGACAGATGAATTAACCTTAAAAGATATTTGGAGGGAAAGAAATGTTAAAACTAAACAATATACTTTTTATTCTAATAGACATTTATCATGGTCCAGGTTAGATATGATTTGGATCTCAACAGAATTAATATCTACTATTCAAGAAACAAATATTGAAATAAGTACTTGGGCAGATCATAGTCCAATGACAATTAAATGGAAGGGACAAAAAAAAAGATCGAGATGGACATTAAACAATACCATTTTAAAGGAGAAAGATTTTATACAATGGATGGAGAAGGAATTAGTCTTTTTTTTTAAAGAAAATAAAAAAGAAGATACCTCAATACAGAATGTTTGGGATACAATGAAGGCATATGTAAGAGGTTTGATAATAGACTATACAAGAAAAAAGAATATTAGGAAAAGACAAACCTCTAAGGCCTTGGAAGATGAATATATAAGACTTGAAAAAGAATTACAGAAAATACCACAGAAAAAAGATATTAAATTGAAACTGGATGTAATTAAGCATAAAATGGAATTAATAGAGAAAGAAGAACTGGCACAGAAAATTAGAAATTCTAAACAGAATTATTTTGAAGATGCAAATAAACCAGGTAGATGGTTAGCATATAAACTGAGAAAGGAGAAGGAATCAAGAAAAATATTGAAACTAATAAATGATCAAGGTCAAGTTTGTTGTGGTAATAAGGAGAAAAAGGAAATTATTCGAGATTATTATGGACAACTATATAAACAAGAGAATATTGATGAGAAAAAAATTAAACAGTATTTACAGAATGCTAACTTACCGAAGATACCTAAAGAGACTGAAGAAATGTTAGAAAGCAATATAACAATGATGGAACTAAATGAAGCATTTAAAAGACAAAATAATGGGAAAGCACCAGGTCCAGATGGACTTCCGGCAGAATTCTATAAAAAATTTCAAGAATCATTGAACACTCCATTGTTAGAAATTATGAATGAAGTTATGTTAAAAAAGATGACACCCAAAACATGGTCAGAGGCTTATATTACACTTATTTTAAAGGAAGAGGCTGACCCGTTGCAAATTAAGAACTATAGACCTATTTCCTTATTGAATGCAGATTATAAAATCTTTGCTTCAAACTTAGCAGAAAGACTGAAAAAATATTTAAATAATTTTATCCATCCAGATCAAAATGGATTTCTACCAAAGAGACAAATTAGAGACAACATGAGAGTAATTTTGGATACCTTGGAATATTATGAGGCTCATCCTGAAAAACAAATGGCTTTGATATTCCTAGATGCTCAAAAAGCATTTGACAACGTGAACTGGAGATTTATGTTATTATTATTGGAACAGATGGGCTTTGCCAGAAAATTTATTCAAGCAATAGAAGCCATATATAATAAACAGACAGCAAAGGTAATGATGGAGGGAGAATTTACAGATCTTATTAATATAAGAAGAGGTACAAGACAAGGATGTCCCCTATCTCCTTTGTTATTCGTATTAACTTTGGAAGTGTTGAATAGAAATATTAGAGATGAGAAAAATATAAAAGGAATGAAAATTAAAAAGGAAGAATTTAAACTACAAGCTTTTGCTGACGATTTAGCTTTTATTCTGGAAGACCCGTTAGAAACCGCTCCAAAGTTATTGGAAAAGGTAGAGACATATGGTGAGATGGCTGGCTTGAAAATAAATAAAGATAAAACAAAGATTTTGACAAAAAATATGTTGTTGAGACAAAGAGAAGAACTGACAGATCTTTTGAAAATTCAAATTACAAACAAGGTTAAGTATCTGGGGATATATTTGACAGCAAGATGTAGCACATTAAAAGAGAATAATTATATTAAACTTAAACAACAGATAATTATAGATTTGAAGAAATGGGAAAATTTACAATTGTCATTAATAGGGAGAATTTCAACAATTAAGATGAATATTTTACCTAGAATTTTATTTCTCTTTCAAACAATACCAATTAGACTTGGAAAAGACTATTTTGAAGATTTAAATAAAACTATGTTGAAGTTTATATGGCAAGGTAAAAAAGCGAGAATAAAGTTAAAACTTTTGCAAGATGCTAGAAATAGAGGAGGTTTTGGCCTGCCTAATTGGGAATTGTATTATCAAGCTGCAAGTTTGATGTGGGTCAAAGAATGGATAACATTAAGAAAACATAGATTGTTGACATTAGAAGGACATGATTTACTGTTGGGCTGGCATGCTTTTTTATGGTACAAGGGAACTAAAACACAGGGGTATTTCAGAAGACATTATATACGGGAGTCTTTGTGGTTAAATTGGGAGAAGATAAAAAAACAATGTTATTTGAAAATTCCAATTTGGTTATCGACTATTGAAGCATTTTCCTATCCTATGATCTATAAAAAGGAACAAACAGTTAGATATGGGGAACTGTTGGATGAAAAGGGTGGACTTAAAACGATCCAAAATTTAGAGGAACAAGGTATAAGGATGAATTGGTTTTCATATGCGCAAATACACTCAAGATATCTTGAAGATTTTAAAACGGAAGGATTCTATGATAAACAGACTGATTTAGATAAGATATTGATGGGTACTGATGAGAAAGTGATTAAAAAGTTATATGGTTATTTATTGGGAATTAAGCTAGAGGAAGAACAAGTTAAAGAAACTATGATTGCATGGGGGAAGAATTTTGGATATGGAATTGATTTAGAGCAATGGCAAAAATTGTGGTCTCAAAATTATAAAATGACAATGTCAATAGCATATAAAGAAAACTTGTATAAGATGTTTTATAGGTGGCACCTTCCCCCGACAAGAATAGCAAGAATGTTCAAGAATAAATCTGAAAAATGTTGGAAATGTCATCAGATACCTGGCTCATACTATCATATGTGGTGGACTTGTGAGAATGCTAGAAAATATTGGACTAAAATTCACATGTGGTTGGAAAAAATGACAAAGAAACACATAGACTTGAAGCCAGAGATCTTTTTATTGGGAATTTTACCTGATATATATAATAAAGATTTGAAATATTTGATTGTAAATGTATTAACGGCGGCTAGGATTGTATTTGCTAAAAACTGGAAGAATGAGAAAATACCATTGCAGGAAGAAATTATTAAGAAAATATTGGAATGTGCTGAGATGAGTAGATTGACATTTGAAATTAGAGAACAAGAAGATAAACAATTTTATGCAATTTGGGGTTTTTTTTATCAATGGTTAGATGATAAAATACAATAATAGAGCATTAATATTATATATATGAAGAGTTTTTTAGGATTGATTTATTATGATTATACGACAAATTGTTTGAAGTATTGTTATCTCGCAAAGCATGAATGATTAAAAGTATAGTCAGAAAAAAAATTTTTTTTTATTTTTTTCTTTAGTAATATTAGAATATGGATTGACAATATGAGTGGTTATGCAATATAATTGTAATTGACACTATAAAATGAATGCACAAAACTGATGAACCAACCGATACACCGGAAGTATATATGAGAGTAGATGTTTTTAATGTTTTGTATGTTTGTTTGTTTGTAGAAAATTAATAAAAACTTTAAAAAAAAAAAAAAAAAAGAAGAGGAAGCCCATGCCTACTCGTTCCAGCCCTGGTAAGGACAGAACCAGCATCCCACCCCCTGGCACTGAGTCTGAAGCTGCTGGTGCTGCTGGTGCTGGTGCTGCTGGTGCTGGTGCTGCTGCTACTGCTGCTGGTGCTGGTGCTGGTGCTGGAACTGCTGCTGTGGTGGACCAGCCCCAAGGCCCTCAAAGCCCTGCTGCTCAAGCTCCTGAAGGCCCTGCTGCTGAAAGCCCTACCAGAGGGAGGAAGAGGCAAGGGAAGGAAAAGGGAGAGACGAAACAGTACACCGTTTCTGAGGAGCATGAGGATGAGGTGCTGGAATGGCTGAGGGAGAACAAGTACCTATGGACAAAGGGCCACAGACTGTATCGGGACACCAAGAAGAAGCAGGCAGCTTGGAGAGATAAGGCAGAGAGCCTGGGATACACTGCAGATGTACTCCTGGGATGGTGGAAGCAAATGCACACCTGGTACGGCAAGCTACACATCAAAAAATCTGGGCAGGCCACTGTCAAGCTCACTGACTGGGAGAAGTACGTCATGGCCAAGTGCAGTTTCCTTGAGGGTGAGATCCACCACCGAGGAGCAGCCCCTCTGACACACCTCTCCCTCAGACAGCCCACAGACAGCCAGTCCTCTTCCAGTCAGGAGCCAGTGAGTCTGTCCAGGCAGGTGTCTTCAGAGGGCCCCACAGCATAGACCCCCGCCAACAGCTACACTCCCCATGCCGGCGGACTTGGAGGATCCCCTGTCACAAATGGAGGAAGAAGCAGCAGCCACCAGAGACCAACCCACACTCACACCCACACCCAGCTCCACAGGATGCAAGCAGAGAAGCAGACTGGAGGGGCAGAACCACAGTGTCCTGTTGGAGATCAGGGACACAATGAAGACCAGCACAGAACTTCTCTCTCAGCTGGTCCACTTGGACAGATGATCCTCAGGCCGCCACACCTTCATCGCCTGCGTGAGCCAGACCCTCATGGGCCTTCCCGAGGCCCAGTACCAGGTGATGAAGGAGAAGATAACAGCACTTCTGCACAACCCTCAAGGCCCAGCTGAAGTTGCTCCTACCCAGTCCAGGTCTGCTCCTCCACCCCAGGCGATGTCATAGTCCTTCCATGGCTTTCAACAGCCTCTCACCTACCAAGGCTACGATAACCAGGACTTCCCACAGCAAAAACAGACCTTCCCAGTCAAGGCCCAGGTTCATCGCATGCCACAGATGCCAAACCTCACCCAGCTGCAGACCAGACAGCCCCACTACACTCCTCCTTCCTCCACCCCACAGCCAAGCCCGTCAGTGGACAATCTATCATCAGTCTTGGGCCTCACATCTCAGTTACTTGATGAAGGGCCTCTCAACCTCACAGGACTGAGTCAGCTATCGGAGAGCTTCCTGAACACACCATCCCCTGTTGTACTCTCAGGGCCAAGCACCCCAATGGCGCCTCAGACCAGTACTCAAGCCACAGCCACCTCCAAAGTCCCTGGCCGCTTAACAGCTGAGACCATGGACATGCCTCAGAGTGACTGAGAATAGTGCCAGAGACTGAGTTGTTTACTTGTTCAGTTTATCTTTACTTAAGACACTTAACTTGGTTCATTTTGCTAATTTAATAAAGTCATAAAGGTTACCTAAGAAAGTTAATAAAGATTATCATTGCTTAAGACACTTGGTTCATTTTTTTACCTTCATGAAGTGTTGGTAAAAACTTTTAACAAATGGTTAAGCCTTTGCATGCTTGTGGGATAGATAAGGATAGTTGTGGGATAGGTAAACCTCCAGTGCAAGCATAGTGGGACTGTATGGTCCACCATCCCAGCTGCCACACATATGGATCTTTTTTATCAATAACAATTTATTCATTGATCAACACATTTCAAAATAAACAAAGCTCTTTATAAATGCCCTATTCATTGTAGGACCACTCAACATACATGGCACAATCTCATCAGTGTTATGCGACAGGCTCAAGGAAGCATCCATTAATCATCTATCATCCTGACTTGCCACTCCACTGCTCCAGCTGGGGAGTTGCACCAGTGTCTCAGGAGGTTGCGTTGCTTCTTCCCTTCACGTGAAGCTCTGTTGGGGCCTTGTACATCCACAGTGTCTATCAGGTTGCATCCTTGCCTCCATTCACCAGGCTCCATGTCCCCATTCCCTTGTTGACAGTCCACAAGTCTGTTCTGCAAGACTGGGTAGCGGGCGCATGAGATTGTGCAGGATGCAGCAAGCTTCCACGATGCTCCTCACACTCTCTGGGTCATGCTGCATGATGGTGAGAAGTATCTGGAACCTGTTGGCCAGGATGCCAAAGGAATTCTCCACCACCCACCTTGCCCTGGACAGCCTGTAGTTGAAGATCCTCTCTTCATGGGTGAGGTATCTTGAAGTATATGGCTTCATGAGGTAGGTTCTGGGGGAGAAGGCGTCATCACCAATGATGAAGTAGGGCACATCTTGTGTGTCATTGGGTCGGGGGTCTGGATCTGGAAAACCCATGATGAGGTTGCGTTCCAGCCCATCCTTGAAGTCACTTGCGTTGTATACCTGGCCATCTGAAGCTGATCCATTGCCTGAAGCATCGATGTAAATGAACTTGTTGTCAGCATCAAACATGGCAAAGAGGATGATACTGAAGAAGCCCTTGTAGTTGTGATAAGCGGACCCTGAGTTGGCTGGAGCTTTGCAGGCCACGTGCTTCCCATCTATGGCTCCAACGGTGTGGGAAAAGTTCCGTCTCTGATACCACTCTTCTGCAAGTTTCCTCCAGCCTTCTTCAGTGGTGGAGCACTTGGGGAGCTCCTCCACGTATTCTTCGATGATGGCCTGCACCACTTCTCTGACGATTTTGCTGATGCTGTTGTGTGGTACCCTCCACGCATACTGCATGTTTCTGTATGTGGTTCCAGAGGCCAGGTGGCACAGAGTCAGTGCCACCTTCAATCCAGGGTCCAGGTTGGCACAGAAGTTGGTGGTAGGCTTGGTCAACCTGGGTCTCAGACGCTCAACAAGTTCATCAAACATGGCTGGTGGCATCCTCATGAAGTGCTGGAATGCACGAGTGTCTTCATTCCTCAGCTCCACCATCAACTGGTCAAACAGTCCAAACTCCATTCTTCTCATGATCCATCCTCGGACCCACACAGCTCTTGGACGTCTCCTTCTTCTCCTTCTGTATAAAAGGTGAAAGAGTCTGAACAGGTTTTGGTTCTGGTGATGAATGATCACAGCTATCATACAGACTGTGTCATGATCCATGGTGGAGAACAATTGATGATGTGGAAGACCAAGACCAATGGTGAAGAGGTCTGTACACCAAGGCTGCTGGACTGATAGTGAGATCCAGATGATTTCCTGCCCCTTTTTATTGGAAATATTGGCAGTCCATTAGGTGTCCTTCTACATACTCTAGACATACTGCAGACATCCTAAATATCCGAGATACATCCCAGATACAAACGTTTTGTCCATTTTAATCCTTTATATATGAGATGCATACGCTTACATCCTTTCTATTTCCATGCTACTAACGCTGTGTAGACGTTCTGTGCACCTTTCGTTTCTTCCCTCTTTCCATTTTCAGCTGCAGCGGTTGTGAGTTGAGGGGATGGCCAGAGGATGCCGAGAGGATACAGCAGATGTTTAACGGATAATAACAGACATAAAACGTTTGTTGCCCGTATATGTCACGGATGTACATCGTACGCGGTGGAAAGTTCATTCGCTCAAAAAGTTTTGTGCAGCTCAAAACTTCTTACGCAGATGAAATCTCAGTGGACGGATGCTCGAAGGATAGAGCGTATGAATCACGTATGCAGTGAGTACACAACGGATGCATAGCATTTTCCAACGGATGGCAAGCTTTTTTTAACGTTTTACATCCTCTTTGCATCCGTTAGTGCAGTGGGACAGGGGCTTTAATTCCAGAAGTCCCAATCTAAAGCAATTTATCACTTTTTGGTTACAAAGTGTAAGGCTGCTTCTATTCACCTGGATCCAATTATACTTCTTTTGTGCTGCATAATGTACAGCTACTTAATGTATATATAATGTATACATAATGTATAGCTACTTATACATAATGTATAATGTTTCAAATAGCTACTTGCCACTATTGCTGTGAATCTCTCTTCCCAACTGCATTTATTATAGAAACACATTTATTTGGACATAATTTATTGGTTGGGTTTTTAAAGCAGCAATGATGCTACTGATAAAAATGAAATACAGCAGTGTAGATAAATGGTATCATCTTTAATACTCTGGAGTATATAATTAAGGAAAGAACTTGTTTGGCAATTATTTGTGCAACCCACTAGTAAAATAGATAAGGTGATGTGAGTCAAGAACCCATTCATTCACAGAGATTATGTGGTGAGGTTGAACCATTCACCGTCTTTTACTCCTTGTTTGAGGTTGCTTTCTTTCTTTCTTTCTTTCTTTTCTTTCTTTCTTTTTTGTTAAGAGAATAAAAAAAAGGAGATGTGCTTTATACAATGCTTTAAATTACCTCAGGAAAAGCAGGATAAAATATAATGTAATAGAAGTAATAAAATGAAAACTTTTAAAAGTTGTTTTTAATTTTCACACTGCCATTAAGTCACTGACCATCTGTTCAGTTCAGAGGTGGGATTTATTTTTTTTAAAAAATGGTTCTGTGGGGGTGGCTTAATTGCTGGGCATGGCTTGGTGGTCATGTGACTGGGTGGACATGGCTTGGTGAACATTTTATTGGCTGGGCATGGCCAACTCAATATCATTCACACTGAGGCACGCGTCTCCTCACCTGGCTTTTCATGACTGTGGGGATGCTGCAACAGTTGTAAGTGTGAAAAACAGTCATAAGTCACTTTTTTCAACGCCACTGTAATTTTGAATGGTCACTCCACACAAGCAAAATACCAGCAAAGGAGAGGAAAAAAACTCCAGAGAGGTTCCAGAGACAGAAAGTTTAGTCCTGCCAAGAATGTAATAAGGGTTAACGGAGAGGCAGGAAGCAACACCAGAATGTTTCCTTCCTGCCTTTCTTACAGGATTATGCCAGTAATTTCTTCTAACAACCGGTTCTCCAAACTGCTTAGAATGTTAACAACTGGTTCTAACGAATAGGTGTCAACCTGTAGAATCCCACCCCTGGTTCAGTTACTTGTAATGTTTTATACTAATAAAAACCTACATTTGAATTCCAAAAATATTCATATAGTTTATCGAAAGCTATAAATGTTGCCAATTCTGTATGCCTTTCTGATTTAAAGGGTTCTGCTTTACAAGGTACACAATTCTTAGGTGTTTTGGGATTGACTGAAAGATAGTTACAAGTAAGGAAACATTTATGATTACAGTTTATAGTTTTATGATTCATATTACAGTTGAGAATGTCACTTAAATATCAGTTCCTGTATATATTGAAAGTTATTTGATAATATGAAAATGTATACGGTATATACAAATGACATTATAGCTCAATTTCAACTTCAACAAAGAGACGGGGGTTAAAACAATGTCCTATTTTTTTCTCACAATTTTTAGAATGATGTTTTAATAAATTGTCCTAAAACTTTCTTTGAAGTATTAACAACCTTAATTAAAAACACAGAAACTAATTAGATTTAGTAATTTTTGCTTACTCACATGCTTGATTTCCCATTTGCCTTTTGCAAAATACTGAAAATAATTTCAAAAATGGCATGCCTGCCATATAAACCATTCCTTCCACTATTGTGCAAGTACAAATACAATAATATGTATTTATTTTATTTATTTATTTGATTTTTCAATCGCTTACAAGATAATAGGTATAAGTTTAAACATAATTATGAATACATGAAATGGATACATATAAGAAAAAATAAAAAGAAACAATAGGACAGGGATAGTAGGCACATTAGTGTGCTTATACACACCCCCTACAGACCTCTTAGGAAAGGGGTGAGGTCAATAGTAGACAGTCTGAGGTTAAAGTTTTTGGGGTTTGGGGAAGAAACCACAGAGTCAGGTAGAGTACTCCAGACATTGACCATTCTGTTGCTGAAGTCGTATTTCCTGGTGCGATTAATCTTGAGTTTGTATCTATTGTGTGATCTTGTACTGAAGCAGTGTTAAAGCTGAATTATGCATTGACAGGTAGGACATTGTAATGTATGATTTTATATACTGTACTTAGATCGGACTGAAGACGGCGTAGCTGTAGGTTTTCTAGGTCTAGAATTTCAAGTCTGGTGGCATAAGGTATTCTGCAATGATTAGAGGAATGAAGAACTCTTCTTGTGAAATAGCCAAAATGTCAAGTACTGTAGCTAGTAAGTTCAACAAAATGATGTGTGAACCAAAAGTTCAGCAATGAGGTTAATAGAATCATACTTAGGGGGTTGGGTGTATGTGTGTGTGTGTGTGTTTGCAACACTTTTATTTAGAACTACCATTTCTGAGTTACAAAAACTCAGGCTAGCAAAAGAAATACTGAACACTCTGTGGTCATCTAGAGCTGTCAGAGTTTTAACATTCCAGAAATGTTTGGTTTAGTTTAGTTTAGTTTAGTTTATTAAAGGCCCTGTCACACTGCCCAATGGATGTAAAACATTTGTAAAAAGGACACAGCGGACGAGAAAAATGTTCCATCCGTTGTTATCCGCTCTCAAAAGGGGCAAAAATTTGCATAAGCAGAGCGGATAACATGGAAAGGAACGGACAGGGGGAGGACGCAGAGCGGATGGAAAGCGGATGCAGAGCGGAAGCCTAGCGGGTGGAAGCGGATGGAAGTGGATGCAGAGCGGATGCAGAGCAGATGCAGAGCAGATGCAGAGCAGATGCGTCAAGGATGCATAGAGGATGCATAGAGGATGCATAGAGGATGCATAACAGATGCAGAGTGGATGCATAGAGGATGCAGAGTGGATGTGTAGAGGATGCAGAGCGGATGCAGAGCGGATGCAGAGCGGATGACGCGGATGCATAGCTGCATCCGCTTTCATCCTTTCTCCGTCCGTGCTACTAACGCTGCGCGTCCATTCCGCTTCCTCCCTGCATCCGTTTACCACTGGAACGGATTTGATCCTGTATCACCTGATACAGCTGATTTCTACCCAAAGGGCTCCAATGGTGGTGATGATGCTCTGCTCAATGAGGAGAAGGCCATTCCACGAAGGTTCAATTTTCCAATGAGCTATGTCACCTTCCAATTGTCTGTGCCTGCCTTGAAGTCAGTGTGAACTCCTGGTGATTGCTTGGCCTAATCCCTCAAGTTATCTTGGCAAGATTTCAGAAGTGGTTTGCCATTGTCTCCTTCTCTGAGCTGAAAGATGATAATGATTGTACCATAAGTGGGACTAGAACTCAGGGTCTCCCATTTTCTAGCCTGATGCCACCCACCACACTAAAGTAGCTCTTATGCTACCCTCTTGGCTCTTCACAAACCTCAGTTATCAGATGCAGAGCTACTGTGCTTTGCTGATAATTCTGGAAATTAAAGTCAACAAAGCTGGCAGCAGAGGGAAGTGATAAATGCTAAAATACACATGACAGTGTGATCACACAAATGGCACAAATTACATTGTTCTATCAGAGGTTGGTATACAAGTATATAATTTTCGCATTTGCTGGAGGGTATTACTATGTGCATCATATTATTGTGATCTGCTTTACAGGCAGCTGGCTGGAGGGGTCACAGAAAAAAAACTGCTTTAATTTTGTTCAAATAAATCGTTTGATTTGTTTGAGAATTGGAACATATTTGGACAGTTTAGTAGTGAAGAGAAATAAAGTATTGTTCAGTAGGCAATGAATCCTACCAAAATACAGATTAATTTCTAATTATGTGCCTATAAATTTTATTTTTTAAAGCAAATTAGATTATATTGCCTCTAAATCTGGCCCGTGTCAAAGGAATACTACTAGCATGCTTAAAATGAAATGAGTAAATATGCTTAGGGGAAAGATAAAAGGGCAAAAAACTGAAGCATGAACAAAATAACAACATTGGTACAATCCCAAAATGAATAAAAACCCTCACAAATTGTACTTTATAAAAAATTTTGGGTAATGTATTTTGAGCAAATCCAAGCTAAAAGTTAGTTCATTTGGAACTGCATTAAACTAACATTTTTTTAAATTTACTAAGGAGATAGAGCTTGGAAGTTCCATAAAGTGATTCTCAGTTCTGAATAACTCAGGAGGATGCAAAAGCATTTCTATTTATCTATTTGCAATCCTGCTGATGAACAAGTTATCGACAGACAAAACTTTGGGTGTGGGTGCGCTTGACAGCAAAAAGAAAATATTTTATTCTGAGTTCCTCAGACCCAGCAGAAATTATACGGGATGAATTTAACTCTTAGCCTTTTGACATTTTTGCTGAAACTTCTTTAGGCCCTAAACGTCCTCTTCTATTTTTCCATTGTGATTGTTGCAGCCTGCGTAAACCATGACTCCATGTATCCTTAGGACTCCTATAGACTGTTTATCTGGTGGGGTAGTTTCTTTCTATGAAGTACTGCTGAGGTACAAATAAAGCCTTCTTGAATCATTTAGCAGCCAGGAAGTAGTATTGGTTTATTTTTAACACCACCATTCTGTTTTTAGTGAGAACACTTCATGCATTTAGTGTTAAATTTATTTAAGGTAAGTATAGCTATTAATAATATTATTCATTCTCTCAGGGCACAATTATCTAACTAAGCACACATACTTAGTGCTCATGCTGAGACAGTGCTGACATTGTAAAGGATTATCCGAAAGAGATGCCGAGTGTATTTTTTTCCGTTGTGTTTTGTTTCAATATTGCTAACTGATACAGTAAAAAATATATTACAAAAAGCACAGATGAGTTTCCCCACCAGTTATCTCCTACCTTCCATTTTCCTTTCTTTCTCCCCAAGGTCATTTCTGATCTTCTATTTTCTTCTAACACATGATATTTACTATTGAGACAGTCAATGACACATTTCTATTCTATCCAAAACAATTAGTATTAAATGGTCACATAGGTGACTAGAGGTAAGATAAGTGTTGCAGCTTCCTTTTTGTCTCCTCTTCGACACAGTTCATTGTAATGAGCCATTAGGAAGAATAATACTGAATCACTGGGCATCAGATTTAGTGCACTGGGATATTATACCCCTTTCTCCAAATGATTTAGCCCAATTTCTTTTATAATACTGAAAAAAGCATTTATTTCCTGCGAGAAACATTCCTTGTTTCCTCAAATCTAATAGATGTAATAGCAGATTTCACAACTGCTTCTTACTAAAATTCTGAGTAATATACATCATTAATAAGAGAATAAGCCCAACTATGTAAAATGTGAGTATAAAGATTATATAGGGTTAATAGGCAGAGAATTATATTGTCAATGTCATTCTGTATTCTCCTTGCTAATGGCTTATGATTTTAATTCACAAATCCATTTATTACACTTGTACATAATGTTCTACAGAGAAAGCTGTCTCTTTGTGGATGTGCACATATTTGTATAAATATACACATTAATTAAAAAATCAATTTCCAAAGTAATCTCAAGCTTTCCCCCCCTTTTTTTTTTTTAAAAAGTTTCCAAATAGTTATTAAGTGTGATTTCCCCCAAAAGATTTTATGTGTGTATATTGTGTGTATGTGTGTACGTCTTAGTTTCTATAAACTCTGTGCAACCTTCAGAGAATTGCTAAATCTGATGAACAGTTACATTTCTCTATCGATCAACATAAGATATATTTCAGATTTCAAATTTGATACTGCATGTATTTCATAAAGAGAGAAAATTATTCAAGAATTCTTACATATTTGTAATTGTGCTTGTAAAACTGAAAGCAACTTTTGGCCCTTTCTGTAGAAACCTATTTTGAGATGAAATTCCATGTCCAAATCCTAACAATCTGTGCTCACAACTCATTATCTCTTACTATACTTTGCCAAATTGTCAATTATAATTGCTCTTTCAAGAAGGAAATTGTAGAACACATTGACACAGATACAATTATTCAAATGCCTAGAATATTACCACTGATTTTAGGCATGAGAAAATGTGAAGATGATCAGTTTGAGAACTTTGTCTTAAGCAGATGTGAAAAGTTGTGGGGATAATATAGTTCTGTGATGAAGTATGTCTATAAGTATAAAATAACTGCATAGAAAGTTCCGTACAGTGGGTCCTACTGAATTGAGACTTTGTGAAGATTTTAATTTTATTTTTTTTCTTTAAAATTACAATGCAAATTGTTTAAGCAAATATAATGGTTAACAAATATTAGGCCAAATAGTTCAAATCATTCTTCATCCAACAAGTAATAAATAAATCCTCTACTCCAGGGGTCTCCAACCTTGGCAACTTTAAGACTTGTGGACTTCAACTCCAACTTGTGGAATTGAAGTCCACGAGTCTTAAAGTTGCCAAGGTTGGAGACCCCTGCTCTACTCCCCTTTATGCATCAAGATCAAGTGTTCATTTAGTTTCTTCAAATATAGAGATTTCTATTTTCTGCAGGAGAGAAGAAAATAATAACGTCTGGCAACTTGAGATTTAAAGACTGAATTCAAGAACTTGGAGAACTTCAAAGCAACTTGTGGAGAAAAATTAGCTGAATACATTGCCTTACAAAGTGAATTATATTGTTTCTTAGAGGACTTTGTACAGGCCTAAGCACCATTACATGAAATAAAATATATTTCTAAGGCAGTCTTCCTGTGATTACATTGTATAGAATAATGATTTCAAAATGGAACCAGAGGTAGAGAATTATGCCCCTTTATGTCTTATGGACTTCAACTTCCAGAATTCCTGAGCCAGCATCAGATTTGAAATCCATAAAAGGGCCTTCGTTCCTTACCCCTGGATTAATCATATCTTTCTGAAGAATTTCTTATAAATACCATTAAAATAAACTGGAGTCAGAATTGTACAGATCTATTTACGTTAAACTTCTCACAATCGGCTCTTTAGCTTACCCTTTCTTTAGCCTCATTTACTTGTTCCTGGCAAGTACTTTACTTGTTCCTGGCAAGCTTTCATAGAAAAGAAAAAAGTACAGATTTTTACTTTTTATTGTTGTTAAGCATTTCTTCATTACATAATTTTAATATATTTCTTTTATGCTTGTTTTCACCTGACTTTAGCAATGGAAGCAACTGAATGCTACCTTTCTTTCTATTCTCACAGTGTAGAATTTAAGGAACTATTTTGGGTTGCTGCAAAATAGCCTAAATACATCATAAGACAAGCCATAATTATGTGGCAAAATGATATGTTGAAATTTATGTACATGGTTTGAGTTTGATATCCTAAAATATGCTCATAAAGTTGAAAAAGTGGTTCAGGATAACTATTTAAATTTTGAGTTCATGGACTTCTAAATTCAGGATAAGCCTTGCATCTGGAAGCCACATACTAGTTGAAGAAAAACAAGTTTTACTTATAAATGTGGCAATATTAAATAACAGTAGAGTAGCTCAAAAGACATTGGAAAATTTGTAAAATATTAGGATACAAAAAAACAGAGATTATAGAATAAATCAGCAAATGTTTTTACTGCTTTGAGTGTGGCACCTCAGAGGTTAAAATATACCTTTATTCTTTCATCTTGATTCCCAATAAACCATTATTTTTAAGAAGTTACGATAATCATTACATCTTTTCATTTGGATTCTGCGGCATATTTTCCCCCCTTAATTTTTAATAAGAGTTATCAATATCTATATTATCCTATTTTCTAAATATTTTTAATTGCAGAAATATTCTTATTACCCTTAGTCACCCTGCAGAATCCCCTTTTTAATTCATCAACTATTATCTCTGAAAAAAACAATTTATTTTCAACATTTTACTATTTCTGTATTTCTTTATTTCATGCGCCTGTTTCTTACTGCTTCTCCTCACCTCTTTTCCCCATATCTTTTCTCATTTCAGTTTATATCCCTCTCTTTCTTAATATCTTCCTTTCCCTTTTTCTGCTGGGTCTTTCTGTCTTGCCTTCTTAAGTCTCAACTTTTTAACCTCCTTCTTTCCCCACTTCTTTGTAGCGTTCTTTGTGTTAATTGTCTATTTAAAATGTCTTTTCCTTGAGACTCCTCCTCCTCTGAAGTTCTTTCTTCCTGTTCTTCAATCACCATTTCTATTTTTTCTAACACAGAAGTGATTCGCCTGTTTCCTGTAGTAATTCTCTCATATTTTTAAGTTCCATTTTTAATTCCCAAAGAGGTATCATCATTATCCACTCTTGTATTTTATGATCATTAAAGTCCACACACACACAAAAAAAACACTTTTACTTTCCTTCTTTCTTCTTTCAATTTTCTAAAGTTCTCAATTGTTCCAGTCCAGGGTCTATACCAAAAACATCAATCAATCTCGCAGTCAGTCTTTCCTTGCTTTTTTCTTTATTCTAGTTCTGCTTTCACTTTCTAAGATTCTTACTTTGTTTCAGTATTTCTTTAATATTATATCCTCACAAGTTCATTCAGAAACAGGATGCTTTCCTTTGTTTGAGCTCAAGTTTTTTCAAAAGGTGGCACTCTCCATTATACAGTCTTCACCTTTTTCCCCTATTTTTTTATTTAGGGTTTTTCGAACTTCCATATTCCAACACAGTCCAGTCTCCTATCTGTAAACTTTATTATTATTATTTTTTGACAATCTTAAATCCAGCTTTATTTTATGCCTGTTTATTGCCAAAATATTTTAGTCCAATTTAGTTAAATCTTTAGTTCCGGCTTCTTCCTTTCCCAGTTCAAAGCCCCGCTCAGCTGTCAGAAATATTTTCTTTTTCTTTTTCCTGTCCCTTTGTAATTTCGCTGCTTTCTCTTAAAAATTCCATATTACCTTAATGCCGGGGTACTTTTGTTTAGCTGCATCGCCCAATTGTACTGGTTCAGATGTTATCCACCTCTTTCTTCCCTCCCATACAAATCTTAATCCAGCTGAGTCCTCCTCTTCGGGGTGGCCATTTTAAACCACCGCTGCAGTCGTCTTCGGGGGGGGGGGAAAACCAAGCCCAGGGTGGGAGATGCGGCTTCCCTCAACCTGGCTTGCAGCTTCCCCTTACTCCACCATCCCTCCAAGGCAGCTTCAGCCCCTAATCGTAATTATCGGGGCTCTCCATCAAAAGAGCAAGGACAGTAGCCGCAGAGAGATGCGATCTACAGTCTGTCAGTGATGAGGTTCCGCCTTCTTCCAAATTAACATTGACTATAAAGTATGTCGAGTATTCATCAGGAAAAAAAAATGATGATGATGATGATGATGATGATGATGATGATGATGATGATGACGATGATGAGGATAATATTTGTATCTCATCTTTATTTTATACAGCAAACATAATACTCTCACCTCTTATTTTTTCCCATGGTGTGAATGAGATTGAGCTAAGATTGGCCAGCTTACATCCCAACAGGAAGACTAGAACTCTCCCAATTTCTAAGTCAGCATTTTAATGATCATACACAATTGAACTGCCATAAATACAGTAGAGTTAAAACCTAAAGATGAAAGGGTCCTTTGTAGATTTCCATATTATATAAGCTTTTCAAGTGGCTGGCCATTTCTGCTAGAAAGAGAAAAAATACAGTATTTCTCATAAAATAAGGCTGGGCCTTATTTTATTTTATTTTTTGACCCCCCAAAAAGTGGCTAGGCTGTCTTTTGGGGGGGTGACTTAATTTTCCCCAACTTGCATCCTCAAGCAGGCAGGCGGTGACGGCTTGGATGTTGACCTCGGCATTGGTGGGGCACTTCATATTGGGATACCTTCCACCAACATTGCTTTCCCTTCTCCCTGTGCTGCCGCGGCATTTAGAGCAATGCTGCAGCATTTGGCTCAGCCATGCAGCATTTGGCACAGCCATGCAGGGGCCGGCCAGGGATCCTCCTTGCAACTAGAGCCCAGTGGAGACACTCAGCTTCAGGCGCTCCTGTCACCACCTTCCCAGGCATCGTTCGAAGGCAAAGCCCATTCTTTTAAAAATGATGCCCTACTACAACAAAGCCTCCACTCTCTGAGAGGACAGCTCAACCCCACGTGGGGAGGTGAATCTCCCAGGGCTGCAGCACAGGATCGGCCCACCCCAGGAGAAGCGCCCAGCCACATCCCTGCCTGGCACTGGGCAGAGAGCAAAGAGCTTTGCCTGGGGTGCCCAGTGCAGCTGGCAGGTGGGCCCTCCTCCCTGGTGGTGGAACTCTTGCCAAGGCAGCGAGTGCCTCCCTGCCGGGCCCTCTGCTCATCCCATCAGGACCACACCAGAGCTGGGCAGGCTGGGCAGAGCCAGGAAAGCAAGCTGCGGGTGCGCACCTGCCTGCCAAGTGAAAGAGCCAGGCTGACCCGAGCTTGGCTTCCTTCCCAAGTCCCTCCAACCCAAACCCAAAGGAACCACCAGGAGAGTCCACCCGAGGCAGTGATAGCACCCACCTATCCATGGACAGGGAGGCAAGGCGACAGCCCATGCCACATCCTCCTCTGAGTTGAGCCCCACTGAGTGAGCGCCTCTGCTTGATGCCCATGCCATTGCAGTGTTTGGAGCTGCTGGCACATTTGGAGATGCATGGGGACAGGGATGGGCTGGGTGAGGGGTGGAAAAGACGGGTGGCTTCGGGCTCTCTCCACCGGACCCACCAGCCAGGGAAGCAGCATTGCCGTCATCTCGCCTCCCTGTCCACAGATGGTTGGGCACTATCACTACCTTGGGCAGCCTCTCCCAGTGGTCCCTTTGGATTCAGACTGGAAGAACTTGGGAAGCCAAGCTCGGGTCAGCCCAGCTCTTTTGCATGACAGGTGGGCGCGCACCCATGGCTCGCTTTCCCGGCTCTGCCCAGCCCACCTGGCTCTGGCATGGCCCTGGCGGGATGAGGGGAGGGTCTGGCAGGGAGGCACTCACTGCCTTGGTGAGAGCTCCACCACCGGGCAGGAGGGCCCAACTGTCAGCTGTGCTGGGTACCCTAGGCGAAGCTCTTCATGCTCTGCCCGGTGCCAGGCAGGGATGGTGGCTGGGTGCTTCTCCCGGGGTGGGCCGATCCTGCACTGTGGCCCCAGGAGATTCACCTCCCCACATGGGGTTGAGCTGCCCTCTCGGGCAGGGGAGGCTTTGTCATAGTAGGGTGTCATTTTTTAAATGGGCAGGGGAGGCTTTGTCATAGTCGGGTGTCATTTTTAAAAGAATGGGCTTTGCCTTTGAACGATGCCCGGGAAGGCGGCGACAGGAGCTCCTGAAGTGAGTGTCTCCGCTGGGCTCTGGTTGCAAGGAGGAGTCCTGGCTGGCCAAACATGGATGTTCCAAATGCCGTGTGGCTGCGCCAAATGCTGCGGCATTGGTCTAAACGCCATGGCAGCAGGGGAGAAGGGAGAGCAATGGTGGCGGAAGGTCTCCTGATAATGTCCAACACAACTAAGATTAGAACTGGGAATTAGAAGCAGAGAGGCCCAAATCTGGGTCATTATTTTTAATTACTGTCTAAAATTATGGCTTATCCCAACAGGACTAAATTCTAAGTGTTGTACCTTATGATTTTTGACAAATGTATCTTTTCTTTTATGTATATAAGAGTATGTCAATCGGACAGTCATATGACTGATCTGGAGGCAACTGATCCACCTCCTTCTCCCCAAATACATCAGCAAAGTCCACCAACTCTGCAGGTAGATCCAAGTCCACGGCTGTAACCACACCCCTTGAACAGGAGTGCAAGCAATGAGTGGCATACTTCCTGTCAAGAAAGTCCACGGCTCCAAACAACCGGGTGATCTGTGGATCATGGGCCTGTAAACCAGCACCACCAGAAAATGAAGTACTGCGGCAATATAGAACATGGCTTCCTCACATGCGGCCTCATACACATGTGAAGGGGTTAGGTTGCAGTAACCAGAGGTCCTGAATGAAGGGTCCTGGTTGTGACACCTGCTGCTGGAGAATGGATCACTGCTCAACAAAATGAGTGTCCATGAAATTGGCCTCTGAGTCAACCAAGGCCTGGATCTCCACCACTCCTTGAGCAGGCATGAACACACTCGCTGTCAGCACAAGATGCTTCACCAAGGACGACTGGGGTAGAGATGTTGAGGACTTTGAAGATGTCAAAGATATTGAGGATGGCAAGGATGGCTAAGATGGTGAGGATAGCAGGCCTGAGGACATTGGAACCTGACCTACAGACCCTCATAGGCCTGGCGATGCTCATTACCCACCACTGCTGATGTCACTGCTTTAGGTGTCTTAAGCCCATGCCCCACTGCACCAACAGATGCAAAGAGGATGTAAAACAGACAAAAAAGCTTACCATCCGTTTGAAAACGCGATGCATCTGTTGTGTACTCACTGCGTACGTGTTTCATATGCTCTATCCATCAAATATCCGTCTACTGCTATTTCATCCGCTCAAAAAGTTTTGAGCTGCACAAAACGTTTTGAGCAGATGAACTTTCCGCCACGTACGATGTACATCCGTGACACATACAGGAAACAAACGTTCTACGTCCGTTGTCATCTGTTACACGTCCGCTATATCCTCTCGGCATCCTCTGGCCATCCCCTCAACTCACATCTGCTGCAACTGAAAGTGGAAAGAGGGAGGAAGCAAAAGATACACGGAACATCCACACAGCGTTAGTAGCACGGAAATAAAAAGGATGTAAGTGGATGCATCTCGTATATAAAGCATTAAAATGGACAAAACGTTCGTATATGGGATGTATCTCGGATATTTAGGATGTCTGGAGTATGCCAAGAGTATGTGGAAGGACACCTAGCGGAAAATTGACATTTCCTATAAAAAGGGGGAGGAAATCACCTGGATCTCACTATCAGTCCAGCAGCCGTGGTGTACAGACCTCTTCACCCTTGCTCTTGCTCTTCCACATCATCCACTGATCTCCACTATGGATCATCGCCCACTCCTTATAGTAGCTGCCATCATTCAACACCAGAACCAAGCCCTCTTCAAACTGTTTCACCTTTTTTATGCAAGGAGAAGAAGGAGACGTCCAAGAGCTGTGTGGGTCCGACGATGGATTGGGAGAAGAGTGGAGTTTGGACTATATAACAAGCTGATGGTGGAGCTGAGGAATGAAGACCCTCGTGCATTTCAGCACTTCATGAGGATGCCACCAGCCATGTTTGACGAAATTGTGGAGTGTCTGACACCCAGGTTGACCAAGCCGAGCACCAACTTTCATTCCAGCCGGGACCCTGGACTGAAGGTGGCACTGACTCTGCGCCACCTGGCCTCTGGAACCACATACAGAAACATGCAGTATGCATGGAGGGTGCCACACAACACCATCAGCAAAGTGGTCAGAGAAGTGGTGCAGGCCATCATCGAAGAATACATGGAGGAGCTCCTCCAGTGCCCCACCACTGAAGAAGGCTGGAGGAAACTTGCAGAAGAGTGGTATCAGAGGTGGAACTTTCCCCACACCGTTGGAGCCATAGATGGGAAGCACGTGGCCTGCAAAGCTCCAGCCAACTTAGGGTCCTCTTATCACAACTACAAGGGCTTCTTCAGTATTATCCTCTTTGTCATGGTTGATGCTGACAACAAGTTCATTTACATCGATGCTTCAGGCAATGGGTCAGCTCCAGATGGCCAGGTATACAACGCAAGTGACCTCAAGGATGGGCTGGAACGCAACTTCATCATGGGTTTTCCAGATCCAGACCCCCTGCCCAATGACACACAAGATGTGCCCTACTTAATCATTGGTGATGACGCCAATAAAATGAATAAAATGAACCAAGTGTGTGAAGCAAAGATAATCTTTATTAACAACTGTCTTAAGTAAACTGGATAACTTTATCAAAAAAGCAAAATGAACCAAGTAAAGTGTCTTTAAGCAAAGATAAAGTGAACAGGTAACAACTCAGTCTCTGGCACTATTCTCAGTCACTCTGAGGTATGTCCATGGTCTCAGATGTAAAGGGGCCAGGGACCGTGGAGGTGACTGTTGCTGGAGTGCTGGTCTGAGGTGGCATTGGGGTGCCTGGCCCCGAGAGTACAACAGGGCATGGTGTGTTCAGGAAGCTCTCAGAGAGCTGACTCAGTCCCGTGAGGTTGAGAGGCCCTTCAAGGATTTTCTGTTGAGGGGCTTGGCTGTGGGGTGGAGGAAGGAGGAGTGTAGTGGGGCTGTCTGGTCTGCAGCTGGATGAGGTGAGGCGTCTGTGGCATGCGATGTACCTGGGCCTGGACTGGGAAGGGATGCCTCTGCTGTGGGAAGTCCTGGTACTCATAGCCTTGGTAGGTGAGGAGCTGTTGAAAGCCGTGGAAGGGCTGTGACATCGCCTGGGGTGGAGGAGCAGTCGTGGAGTGGGTTGGAGCAGGTTCAGCTGGACCTGGAGGGTGGTGCAGCAGTGCTGTGATCTTCTCCTTCATCACCTGGTACTGGGCCTCGGGCAGGTCCATGAGGGTCTGGCTCACATACATGATGAAGTTCTTGTGGTTCGAGGATGGTATATCGCTGTGGACCAGCTGAGAGAGAAGATCTGTGCTGGTCTTGATCGTGTCCCTGATCTCCAGCAGGACAGTGTGGCTCTGGCCCTCCAGTCTACCTCTCTGCCTGCTTTCTGTGGAGGTGGAGCTGGGTGTGGGTGTGGGCTGGTCTCTGGCTGCTGTTTCTTCTTGCTCCATCTGAGACAGAGGATCCTCCATGTCCTCTGGCATGGGGAGTGCAGCAGTCGGGGGGGTCTCTGCCATGGGGCCCTCCAAAGACATCTGCCTCGGCATGGTAGCTGTCTCCTGGCTGGAAGAGGTGGCTGTCTCTGGGCTTTCTGAGGGAGAGGGTCGACAGAGGGTATGCTCTTCGGTGGCGGACCTCACCCTCCAGGAAGCTGCACTTGGCCATGACGTACATCTCCCGGTCAGTGAGCTTGACAGCGGCCTGGCCAGATTTCTTCAGGTGCAGCTTGCCATACCAGGTGTGCATGTGCTTCCACCATCCCAGGAATACATCTAAAATGTAGCCCAGCCTCTCTGCCTTGTCTCTCCATGCTGCCTGCTTCCGCTTGGTGTCCCGATATAGCCTGTGGCCCTTTCTCCACAGGTACTCATTCTCCCTCAGCCATTCCAGCACCTCCTCCTCATGGTCCTCGGAAATGGAGTGCTGTTTCCTCTCTTCCTTCTCCTTGCCTTGCCTCTTCCTCCCTCTGGCAGGGGCTTCAGGGCCTTCAGCAGCAGGGCTTTGAGGGCCTTGGGGCTGGTCCATCACAGCAGCAGCACCAGCACCAGCAGCACCAGCAGCACTAGCAGCAGGAGAAGCACAAGCAGCACCAGCAGCACCAGCAGGAGAATCACCAGCAGCACCAGCAAGAGAAGCACCAGCAGCACCAGAGCACCAGCAGGAGAAGCACCACCAGCAGCACCACCAGCACCACCAGCACCAGCAGCACCAGCAAGAGAAGCACCAGCAGCACCAGAGCACCAGCAGAAGCACCAGGAGCTGCAACACCAGGAGCACCACCACCACCACCAGCAGCAGCAGAAGCACCAGCAGCTTCAGAGTCAGTGCCAGGGGGTGGGATGGTGGTTTTGTCCTTCTTGCCAGGGCTGACAGGAGTAGGCACAGGCTTTCTCTTCTTCCCTGACTGATGAACCATGGTGTTCCTTCAAGATGTCTCTGGCAGCAGGTCTTTCCTCTGAATGGTGACTGCTTGCGAGCTGCATTCTTTTATATCCACAGAGCTGATGCAATTCATCCTCCCCGCATGTGCAGTGAATGCTTTGCATCCGCTACACATCCGCTATGCATCCTGTAGGCATCCGTGATGCATCTGCATCTTCCGCTATGCATCTGCTCCTTCCGCTATGCGTCTGCTTTGCTATTCTCCCCTGGAAGTCCTTCAGATGTGTCATCTGCTTCCATCTGCTTCCATCCGCTAGGCTTCCTATGAACATCTGCTTACCATCCTCACTACGTACTACCCCCGGCCGTTCCTTTCCGTTGTTGTTCTTGCTGTTTATGAAAATTTGGGGCACTTTTGAGACCGGATAACAACGGATGGAGCCACCCCCAAAATTTTGCTCATCCGCTGTGTCCTTTTTGCATACGTTTTGCATCCATCGGCCAGTGTGACCTAGCCTTTAGCAGGACATTTGGCCACAAAATGTCCTTTATTGTCACAATAGAGGCATAAACCATCACAACAACACCTATCCTTTTCTGCTTGAGTCAGGTGAGGGTGGGCAGCCCCCAACTGCATGGGGTCATTCAGAGGGACTTCCAATGTGGCTGCTGTCTTGTTGGGAATGAATGCAGCCTCAGTCCATCATTGCGCCTGTTGTTGCTTACGCCTGGCATCGATACAAAGACATAGATGCATGAGCTCCTGAAGGGTGCAAGGGTATTCAATGCCGCCAACTTGTGCAGGAGCTCTGACAACAAACCCTCCTGGAACTGCTCTATTAGTGCTGCCACATTCCATTGTAAGTCCTGGCAACCACCTGAAAGCTAGTTATATAATCCATGAGTGAGCCTCGACCCTGCCTCAATTCTCTCAATCGCCTGTTTGCTGATTGGACCCAAACAGGGTCCTCAAATATGGCCTTGAACTGATGGCAAAGCTCAGCATAATTGTCCAACAACTGGTTGGGCTGGGTCAACAGAGGTGTCATCCAACATGCAGAGCAGGACAGCAAATTAATCAAAAACCCCACCTTATCCCAGTCAGTGGGGAAGTCCTCTGGCCGAAAGCTCATATAAAGCTGGCACTGCCCCCAAAATGCTGGAAATTGGACCAGTGATCCATCAAATTTATCCAGCACCACTACCAGGCATTTGCGGCGTGGCCAGACAGCTTGCATCTGTGCAACTTGTGCAGTCAAAAGAGCTACTTGCTGGCTTAACTGGGAATTGTCTGCACTGAGGTGATCCATGGTCACCCCTCATAAAACAAAAGCAAGTTGGAAGGGTGGCAAGAAGCAAAATGTGATCACCCAGAGTGTAAGACAAATGTAACAAAATCCAAAAACATAAATAAATATCCTTTAATGCCTCCAATTTTGCCCCATTGTTCAATAATTCTCAGTTGGAGATAAAATGTACTCAAAAATAGTCTTCAAAAGAAAGCAATACTGCCTGAACTGAATGAACAGATAGAGGTGAAATAAAAAACCAAACAAACTACATTGACAAAATTTCACCAACGGATCAGGATAACTAATTAACAAATTCAAGGAGATAACAAGGCACAGTCTTCTGGAAGGATGCCAACCAAGATAACTTCAGCCCAAAATAAAACATCTTTGCTTCTGGCAATGCTGTGTTGTAATCGTCTTTCTTATATACAAGGCTCCCCAGCTGCAACCAATGAGGAGAATCATGGCCACTTCCTCTCTCGTAAACCAAGTTGTTTCCTTCTCTATTCCTCCCTGCATGTCCTAGGATGCAGAGGGGATGGGCCTGGTTCTTCCTTTGACTGCCCAACAGGCCTCTGTCTTTCCCCAGCCTCCTCCACAACCTCCTGAGCCAAATCTCCATTCTATCAGCTGTTCCTCCTCTCCCTCAGAGTCTGACTCTACTAAGGGCATGACACTAACAGAACTTGGCAGAGCTTAATGGAGAGAAAGATTATTTATTACATTGAATAGTTTTATCACAGCAACTTTAAATTACTTTTGATAGATTTTTTCATGCTTGACTTGAACCCAAATAACCATAATGATTTTGATAGTGTTACATTATAACATTGTTAGAATGATAACATGTAGCATGAAAGAACATTTGTACTACAAAAGAAAAATTATTCCTGATATAGTATAGCTGTTCAAGCTTTCTGCTGTGTTAGGAATTCAGAATTTATTTTGCTTGTACCCCAAGAGAAACTGTGAAATACATTTTAACAATATAATTATATATAATGTATAAGTAGTGTGTGTGTGTGTGTGTGTGTGTGTGTGTATGTGTGTGTGTGTGTGTGTGTGTGTATGTATGTGTGTGTGTAAGTATACAAGGTTCCAAGTAGCTATGTCTGGTGAGTTCTAATTAGTTGAAATAATTCGCAACCATAGTATATCTATTTCTTCCAATAACTGACTTTAAGAATCTTCTAATAACTGACTTTAAGAATCTTTATATCAAAATTTCTAATTTCTGACAAAGTTATACCAAACTTTAAGCTTCTCCCCAACCTTCCTCCATTGTCTTTAATTCTCAGTCCTCTTGTTTGCTTCCTAAGGTTGCCTATCTTCTCATAACAAAGTCACGAGGAAACTTTTTTGCCCCCTAAGCCTTCCTAAATAGGAAAATTGACCTTATTTGCTTTAATTCTTAAAAAGAGCTGAAGTTTTGGCCCTGAGTACTTCAGACAGACTTTGATGCTCTTAAGGCAGAGGTGTCAAACTCAATTTCATTGAATTTCATTCATGAAATGAATGAATTCCATTCATGACCAGGTGGATGGGCCAGGTGGGCATGACCAGCTCAATATCATTTGTGTATGGGGTGTGGTGGTCTGGGCTGCCTCCCCAGGCTCCCTTTTCAGCTGTGACAGCCTCCTGCAGCTCTCTGTCAGTGAAAATGGAGCTTGGGGGGGGCACAGGGGAGTGGTTCTTTCAGCTCTATTTTCAGATGTGACAGCCTCCTGCAGCAAATATATACCCTACACACGGCCCCTGCACTCCATTTCTGCTGGCTGAGGGCTGCAGGAGGTTGTCACAACTGAAAAGGGAGCCCAAAGGGAGTGCACTTAGTCCTCCCAAGCTCCATTTTCACTGGCCGAAGTACCATGGGCTGGTCCTTTTCTGTTTCCAGGGTAGCCCTGGTGTCCAGATCTAACCACCCCAAGCGCCAGTTCCAGCCCATGGGCCTTGAGTTTGATACCCCTCCTCCAAGAGACAGTTTAAAGTTCCAAAGGGATAATAGATTGCCCTCACATATATTTGGATGAAGTTTCTTATTAATCTAATTTCCCAAGATACACATGGAAAGAAAGAGGAAGCAGCATGGAGTAGCATACACTGAGAAATATGTAGTGGCAGCATATGAGCGGGAATTCTGCAGCAATGCAAATCTTGCCCACCTTTGAATCTCAGTTAACATCTTCCTCTGGGTCGAGGGTCCTTTATAGGAGAATTCCAAAGGCATACAGCCAAACTCAAAATGTACAAGTTGGATAAAGAATGAGAAAGCTGCATAAGAATGTTGGTCCTCTTGTTTCTTTTAAATGGTAGGAACAAAGTGTGCTGTATTTCCTGTATCCCCAGTTGCAAATTTATGTTTTAAACATTATAGCCTCAAAACAGATAATTTAAATTATTAATTGTTGAGGTAATTCCCCATTAGGAGAATGAGGGCATACAGGGAGATGTATTTGAGAGAAGTGTTTGTATAATACACACACAGAACACAGATCAGTGAATGTAGGTTTTTACTTCCAGAAACATTAAGCAAAGTCCAAAATAGGCAGTCCAAAGTCATTCACAGTTTAAATCAGTCAGTTTTCAATCCAGGGATAATTCAATAACAAAGTCCAGTGTCAAAAACAGTTCAGTAACAGACTTACATTAAATCCAGTAATATCAGTCTATTAG
This sequence comes from Laticauda colubrina, assembly GCA_015471245.1. Classification (NCBI taxonomy): domain Eukaryota; kingdom Metazoa; phylum Chordata; class Lepidosauria; order Squamata; family Elapidae; genus Laticauda; species Laticauda colubrina. The sequence continues at coordinate 9,278,112 of BLBF01000017.1, read as the reverse complement.
AAGAAATGCAGGAACGGCAATACTTTCCAACAGAAGAAAGCAGAGATACACTCTCTTCTGAGACTCAGACTAAGACAAACCAGATTTCTGGCTCCATCTTATGGCCATTTGAAAAACCACACCTAATTACAGTTTTGCATTTTTTTAAAGATACAGTTTTAAAATGTTTATCCTGGTTTATATATTTCTAACCAAATATCTGTTAGGTGACTTATATTCCTAACACTAATTACACAATTATTTCTGTTTCTCAATAGGATAGGCAATGGTTTCTGCTATTAGATCATGCTGAAGGAAAGCAAGATTTTATACATGTACGCATTCACAGGTTTCCAGAATCAATTAATAGGAAAGCTTCATTCAAACTTTATCTAAAATGGAGTAGTGGCTTCATAGGTGCTCTAGAAAAGTTCCACCCCTCTGAGTCACTCATATGACATTGGCTTCCCCGTGTCATTCACATATTTCTCATGTCTTCAAGAAGACAACCTATGCGCATATAGTTGTTGGTAGTGGCTGTATATACATTGGGGATATGGGACAGTCAAACTAATTAGTTAACAAATATGACATTATGCCATCATGATATCATGCATCATGATATAAGGCCATTTCCTTTTGTATATGCATTCTGACATCACTTGCACAACCAAAGGAAGCAGAAGTTCCAATACAAAGCCACTTTCATCATTTTGACAAAAGTAGTTGGAACTGCAGGTACACATTATATATTCATGTTAACTTCAGTGTCAACCAGACATTACATGGAAGTCAACATTGCTTCTGTTCTGCAAACATTTACTCTCAATGAATGAATTACATGGTGTCTTGATAGCAACATAGGCAAAGAACAGGGAGTAGAACAGGGAGTACTTATACAAACATCCCAGATTCATACTTTCTGAACTGGAAGAAAATATAACCCCAAATCTCTATCTCTTCTCATTGTAGAAAGGACATGACTCTAAGGTGAACTATTCACAGATATTGATCAAGTTATTCAATGTAAATATAATTAACAGATTTTTTTTTAAACTGGTATGATGTGCACAGTCTCCAGTTATTCATCAATGAAAATGCTTTACTTAGTTCCCATCTATCAAGACTTAACTGTACCCCTCAGTTGACTGGAGGTGACTTGGTCCTTCATGTATCAGCCAATATTGATAATACCTTGTCATAATATATTAACAAAAATCTCTACTTCCATATTGCCTTATTTGTCCAAATTAATACGAGGTCTGCAGGTTTTTTTTCCTTGTCATTAATATCCCTGGTCTGATCTTGTTGCTTTTCTTTTTGTCCCAAACCATCTCCATGCCATCTGAACAGTCCCTGTGTCATCAAGTTCTTGGAGTTCATGCAGCCAGGCCTTTCTCTTCCTCATTAACAGATGGAACTACTGAGAGAAACTCTGCAGAACAAGCTGCTTTGCAATTTCCTTGAATCCGCCTAACTAAATGCTTCAAGGGTGAAGTGGCATATTTTTGCATGTTCATGATGTCAGTGGAGGCTTCAATCTGCCACCCCATTTCCTTCTTTTTCTGTTTGTTTCCTTTTGATCTTTCCTTCTCCATTTTTATCTTGGATGAACTACTTGCTATTTTATGCTAGGCCAATCCTGGTGTAGAGACCATCTGGGTACAAGAATATCTGATTTGAATTTATTGTAATTCTTCTGGAAACAAATGAATCCCTTAGTAAAAATTACAGCTGAAAGAGGAAGGAAGGAAGGAAGGAAGGAAGGAAAGAAGGAAGGAAGGAAGGAAGGAAGGAAGGAAGGAAGGAAGGAAGGAAGGAAGGAAGGAAGGAAGGAGGGAGGGAAGGAAAGAGGAAAGCATATATATATGTTATCTGAAGTTTTTGTAATATAAATATTTTTAAAAAATCTAAATAGCAAAATCAAGCTCCAATTTCTGACTTACTAAAAGCAGAATGAAGGAAGCAGCAATAAAAAGTGCCACAAATGTCTGTAAGGCATGTTTATTAAAGCTGGCTTCCAGACTTCTTCTAAGGTGCTCAAGGAGAAAGACCTAAGATAAATTCAAAATAAGATACAGAGAGAAGAGTTTCTTGGTCTGCAAGTTGAGCAGGACTTTCAGGTACCAGTGACAATGATATCATTCTGTGCTTGTCAATCAGACTATAGCTGATGTACATCATTTGAAAAGGGGAAAATCATGGAAATGTAATTTCCTGGCACATAAATTCATGCTAGATGAACAGTGAAGGTGTTGGAGCATCAGTAAACTTAATCTCTTTTCTGTTCTCTCCCTCTCTCTCTCTCTCATTAGCTTCATGCTTTGAAAATAAACACCATATTAGATCTGCTGTTTGTTCCTTATACTTAAGAGAAATATTTTATTTCAAAAAGTAAATAATGTAATAACTATGGAGGTGACCGTGGCAACAGAAGAGTGACTGTACACAATACAAAAATGCATTGGTAGGCTGTCAGAAAAACCTTGGAAAACCAAGGGAAATCATCAAAATAATAAAAAAACAAAAGTTAGAATATTTTGGACATGTGATATGACACCCAGAAAAATACAGCATACTTCACTTAATCCTCCAAGGAAAGATTGAAAGCAAATGAGGTCCAGGCAGAAGAAGAACATCATGGCTTCAAAATCTAAGGGACTGGTTTGGACAAAACTCAACAGCAATTTTTTGTGCGGCTGTTGATAAAAATAGGATCGTCCCAGGGGTGGGATTCAACCAGTTTGGTGATTATGTTTACTGGTAGTAAAACTAGTTTACTACCAGTTTGGTGATTATGTTTTGTGCATGCATGTAGAAAACCATAAGCTGTGCTGCCCAGACAGCTGAAAAGCGCTGTGTGTAGGTGTGCAGCATTTGAAAAGCCTCTTTTTTCCTGCTTTTTCAACCTCAGCTGTGCTGCACAAAGCAGCTGAGGTTGAAAAAGCAGGAAATAAAGGAGTGGTAAGAGCCCAGGTGGAAGGGTGGGCCAAATAGCAGCAAACACAGAACAAGTTTGGTGTCTGCTGCTCTTCAGAGCTACCAGTTCTATAGAGCCAGGCAGAACCGGTAGCATGCCATTCCTGAATTGCCCACATGATCAGTGACGGGTATAACAGAAGAGAAGAAGAGGAGGAGGAGGAGGAGGAGGAGGAGGAGGAGGAGGAGGAGAAGTGTCAGAGAACAAGCCAATATGGAGAGGTGGGTCATGCAAGTGAGTGAGGAGAAGTAAAGGAATAGCCAGAAGAAGGAAGGCAGCATTGTTGCTAATGGGTAAAAAATAAGCGATAAAAAGGGGAGTTGTGAGTGAACAGGCAAGCAAGACAGGAGTAGGAGTTAGGAAGATGGCAGAAGGCTGATGGCATGCAACAGCTGGATGACTTATTCTCAACATAAATTTAAGGGACAGACCTTATAATGCCGTCCTTAAGGACCATGTATCTGTTCTTTTTGAATTTTCCTTCTCTGAGATCAGACAGTGAGAATCTCTTTTGGAAGACCTGTCCTCAAAGGCTACTACTAGGTACAGTCCTGAAATATGTTATGAGAAATTCATGGAATGCTTTGGCACCACAGGCATCCATGGTATTTCAACACCCTAGCCAGCCACACAGTTGTAAAAAGAAATATATTCCTTGGTAGGGAAGAAGGAAGACTAGAGAAAGATGTTTCCTTCTGCTCTGCTGAAATGAATTTGTTTTCTTCTATGTGTTTGGCACTGGAAAGTCTAAGATGACTCTGTTGCACTGATTGTCCAGGATCCTTTGTGTACCAATAAAAAACCTGTCTATCAGAAGAAGTCTTTGGGCAAGCAAATACCAACTTCCCTCCATCTACTGGAATCTGTGATAAGTTAATATTTATCTATGATCTGAAACTGCCAACTTGCTAGGAATGAAAAATAATGACTCCTGGCTTCAGGGAAAAGAAGCAGCTTGTGCTATTTTGTGTCTCACAAAGCATAAATGTTTAACATCATCATTTAGTAAACAGGGTTGATATTCTTCTTGAAATGTCATATGGGCTATTCAGTATATTTTAAAAAATATAATAGAAGAGAGCAATGCATATTAAGCTGTGCACGCATCTTTCATCACTATAGTCTACATGGGTTTTGCTCTCATGGTTACCAGGATATCATTGCAGTCCCTATGGCTTAAGTCGACATAGCTCATTTTGTACGTCAATTACAAATGCCTTCTCATATGCTTTAGAGAGAGGCAGGGAGGGAGGGAGGTAAGAGGAGAGAGGCAGGGAGAGGGAGGGAGAGGGAGGGAGAGAGGGAGAGAGGGAGAGAGAGAGAGAGATCCATATTTGTGTTCCGTTTTGAATGTATGTCTTAGCAACATTCCTAATAAAGATCTGCTGGCAATATGAAGCCTTATTTACAGATGCCCAAAGAAAAATATTTTCTTCTGATTGAGCTGAAGAATAATTATCCACAACTAGTAAATTGGATGTTTATTACTTAGTAAGTAAAACAGGTGGGAATATTTATGTAGAACAGAAATATAGCTGTTCCTGGTGCCAGAATAAACAGGTGCACATTTTTACTGACACAACAAACAAAACTAAACAAATAAACAGTTGATAGGGGTATATTTTAAAAAGATACAGCTTTGGCAAAGGAAGTCAAAACATTTTATTGTTATTTTTTTATTAGGGAAGCATTTGTAATGACAGTTAGATACTCTCTACCTTAAGAATATAACCCAAACAAAAACAATACCTTATCAGTTCATGGAAGAAAAAAGGGTATATTTTCTCTTCATTTGTTCATCCTGTCCTCTGTTCCTTTTTCTTTCAATCTGACTTTTCACAATTAATTGACATTTAAAGTTAATTAAATTTACTTAAGAAAGACCTGCACTTCTTTCTAATAATGGATTTTGTTGATGGCTATCAATTATCACTACGAAATGATTCTGTCCCTTCACAAGATGATGCCACTTTCCTATAAATATATTTTTGTATTGAAAAATAAAAATTTCATTCAATATTTCATTCAGGAAAAGAAAGTAATCTGCACACCAAGTATAGTTTTCAAAAGAGAAAAAAAATCACCTTCTTTTGAACATGATTGAAGCTAGGTTCATAATGTGATTTTGAAGTAATAATCTAAGTAGTTTGAATGTTGCTAACATTAGTTTATACTTTAATATGACTTTATTTTAGCTTTTTTCATTTTTTCATTTCCAATCTTTTCATTTTTCAAATGTTGTTAATCTGCTTGAGCATTCTACTTATGGAAAAAGAAAGGTTGTAAGGATGGATCAGGCCAAGACTTGCTTTAGCCCAGCATTTTATTTTTCAGATTGGCCAACCACAATTGTTGGTGTTGCTCACAAGCAGAAAGTCAAGACATTCCTCTCTCCTACATTTGTTCTCTTGCAGGTGGTGTTTTGATGCTGGAGTTAGCGTGTTGTGTAAAAACTGAGAGCCATACATTTAAAGCCTTTCAAATTCAGAGAAGCTGTGGTGGCGCAGTGGTTAGAATGCAGTATTACAGGCTAATTCTGTCCACTGCCAGGAGTTCAGTCCTGACCAACTCAAGGTTGACTCAGTCTTCTACCCTTCCAAGGTCGGTAAAATGAGGATCCAGATTGTTGGCAGTTCCCCAGATGCTGGAGAGGAAAGTCTGGCAAATCAATAGCAGGCCAAGCTTGATCGCTACAGAGCCCCAGTCTATCAATTTTTATTCTTGCATTCCTTGTTTCCCAGTGTCAATATTTTGATGGGATCTTCAGAAAGGAGATTGTGATTGGCTCCCTATGCTACTATGGTATCTACCTTATATCCATTATACCTTGCTGCAAGGACTTGTTCAGAACTCAGCCTCCGTATAGGAGTTGAGCTGCTAGAACAGTCAGCCTGTTGGAGAGAAGAAGGGAATTTACTTGAAGATGAATGAGATGGAAAGGGTACTTTGAAGAACTATTGTGCTTGTAAGTCATGTTCTTGAAGAGGAGTTTCATATGCCCTATTCCTATTTTTTTCCAGAAATGGCTGTTACAAAACCAATACATATTGTTTTGCTTTTGCCACATTATTTTCAAATTCTATTGTAAGTGGTTTGTATTATTTATAAAGTAGTCTTCAACTTACAACCATTCATTTAACAACCATTCAACCATTCATTGTACAACAGTGTGGGAAAAAGTGACTTATGACAGATCCTCACGCTTGTAACCATCACAGTGCTCTCATAACCCAAATACTTGGCAACTGACATGTATTTGTGAGGGCTGCAATATCTTGGAGTCACATGATTGCCATTCTAAGGATACTTCCAACTAACAAAAGTCAATCGGGGGGGGGGGGGGAGAACCTGGGTTTGCTTAACAACCACATGATTTACTTAACAACTACAACAGAAAAAGGTCATACAATTAGAGGATACTCCCTTTGTGAGTTCCATTGCCTTAGCAATGGAAATTCCAGGTTCTATGGTGATCTTAAGTCTGTACTGCATGTTTTTGCTGTCTTCTACAGGACTCTCTTTCCATTTTTCATCATAGAGTTTTCAGACATCAAGCTAAAACTGCAGAAATACATTCAGCAAATTTCAACAGGCTCTGAAAGCAGGAACAGGGGAAATAATTATTCTGAAGCCTCCAGGATTCTATAGCATTCTTAACAAATGGGGGTTCTTAAGAATATTGAAGTGTGGAGAGCTGCTGTAAATCCCTAAACTTATTCCTTTCTCTGGACTCCAATATGCTTCAGATATATTTTAGGATTTACTCCAATGCTGAATGCAAACAGCAGTATTCCGATTTTCAGCATTCTTGTGTGAGGATTACTTGTTTATCACTTTCCTGGATCAATCATTCATCAGATATGCACAATTGTAAAGATAAATGCTACAGGAACATAACTTCATGGTGACTCATGCTGCAACTTTCTGCAAGACAAATGTTTGCTGTGAATCATGCCACAACTTTGGGTGAGATCTGAGCATCTCAATTACCAAGCAAAGGATACTATTAGCTAATATTAATATTTTAATATTAATAGTAAAACTATTAGCTATTAGCTGGTTTGAAAGTCCTGCTATCCTGAATTATACCAAAAGATAAAAGAAAGGAAAGCAGCACTGAGCTTTAATTGTTCAAGGATAGGCAAGAAAAGTCAAATAGCTATTACTTCCCCAGGATGCTAGAGCAAGCATTTGGATCATGGTCCATACAGACTTGTACAAAGTTAATTGGCAAAGCAATAGTAAAGAGACAATTTTTTTTTATGTTTTTCCATTCCCAATTATCCTCAATTTCAGAGAGAAAAAAAATGAATTCAGTGAAATTATTATAATAGCATTGCTGTTGCATTTTTACTTCTGTGTAAGCATTCTCACAAGTGGTCTGCAGCCTTTCTGGTGTTGGATGTCATAACTAAACCAAAAGGAAAGGCTTCAGGAAAAGCTCTTTTAAGTAAGGGAAGATGCAAAACAAGGGAAAGTCATGAAACAACAACATCAACATCATCAACAACAACAAAATAAAAGAATGTAAAGGCCCTGTCATACTGGCCGATGGATGCAAAATGTTTGTAAAAAGGACACAGCGGATGAGAAAAATGTTCCATCCGTTGTTATCCGCTCTCAAAAGTGCCCCGAATTTGCATAACCAGAGCGGACAACACAGAAAGGAACGGATGGGGGAAAGATGTAGGGCGGATGGAAAGCAGATGCTCCACGGAAGCCTAACAGATGGAAGCGGATGTGAGCGGATGGCACATCCGCAAGGTTTCCGGGGGAGCGAAGCAAAGCAGACGCGGAACAGAAAGAGCGGATGCAGAGTGGACGCCGAGCGAATGAAGCGGATGCACAGCGGATGCCGAGCAGATGAAGCGAATGCAGAGCGGAAGCCTAGCGGATGCCTAGTGGATGCCTAGCGGATGCCTAGCGGAATCCTAGCGGATGCCTAGCAGATGCCTAGCGTTCACTGCGCATGCAGGGAGGATGCATTGCGTCAGCCCCACGGATATAAAGGGAAGCAGCTCCCAAGCAGGTCACCATTCAGAGGAAAAACCTGCTTCCAGACACAGCTTGCCAGCCAGCCAGCCAGCCAGCCAGCCAGCCAGCCACCCAGCCAGCAACCCAACAACCATGGGGAAGAAATGGAAGCCTCTGCCATCTGCTGCCAGCCCTGGCAAGAGGGACAGGGCCACCCTCCCACCCCCTGGCCCTGACTCTGCTTCTGCTGGGGCTTCTGCTGCCCAGGCTCGATCTTCTGGTGCTGGTGCTTCTGCTGATGCTGCTTCTGGAGGTGGTGCTTCTGCTGATGCTGCTTCTGGAGGTGGTGCTTCTGCTGGTGCTTACTCTGCTGATGCTGCTTCTGGTGGTGGTGCTTCTGGTGGTGGTGCTTCTGGTGGTGGTGCTTCTGGTGGTGGTGCTTCTGCTGGTGCTCACTCTGCTGGCACTGCTCCTGGTGCTGGGGCTTCTGCTGGTGCTTACTCTGCTGGCGCTGCTCCTGGTGCTGGTGCTTCTGCTGGTGCTTACTCTGCTGGCACTGCTCCTCATCCTGCTGGTCCTGCTGGTACTGCTCCTGGTCCTGCTGGTGCTCCTGGTCCTGCTGGTGCTCCTGGTCCTGCTGGTCCTGCTGATGCTCCTGGTCCTGCTTCTGATCCTGCTGGTGCTGCTGGTGCTGCTGGTGCTGCTGGTCCTGCTTTTGCTGCTACTGTTGTTGCTGCTGCTGCTGCTGGTGGTGGTGGTGTGGAGGAGGAGCCCCTACAACCTCGAAGCCCCTCTGATGAGGGACCATATGGGAGGAAGAGGCAGACGCGTGAATGGGAGAGGAGGCAATACAGCATAGAAGAGGAACATGAGGAGGAGGTGCTGGAGTGGCTGAGGGAGAACGAGTATCTATGGCGGAAGGGACACAGCCTCTATCGAGACAGCAAAAGGAAGCAGGCTGCTTGGAGAGAGAAGGCGGAGGGCCTGGGCTACACTTCGGAGGTGCTCCTGGGCTGGTGGAAGCACATGCACACCTGGTACGGGAAGTTGCACCTCAAGAAATCTGGCCAAGCCGCGGTCAAGCTGACGGACAGAGAGTGAAGCTTCTTGGGGGGTGAGATCTGCCACCGAGGAGCAGCCCCTCTCACAACCCTCTCTCTCAGGCAGCCTGCTGAGAGCCAGTCCTCTTTTGGCAAAGAGTCAGCTCCTGTGTCCAGGCAGGTATCTGTGGAGTGTGCCACAACGGAGAACCCCCTGACAGCTGTAGTACCCGTGGCGGAGCATGTGAAGGACCCCCTGACACATTGGGAGAAAGGAGACGGCACTTCCACCACAGCCCAACGCGGATCCACCCCCTGCTCCACCTCCACAGAAAGGCAGAGAGGCAGACCGGAGGGGCAGAGCCACACTGTCCTGCTGGAGATAAAAGACACCATCAGGAGCAGCGTAAATCTCCTCTCTCAGCTGGTACACACCAACAGCTGGTACACACACCCATCCTCCAGCTGCAAGCCCTTTCTCACCTATGTCAACCAGACCCTCATGAACATGGAGGAACCTCAGTACCAGGTGGGAAGGACAGGATCACCGATCTTCTTCACAACCGTCCAGACCAAGATGAACCTGCTCCCACCCAGTCCAGGCCTGCTCCTCCACCCCAGGTGATGTCACTGCCCTTCCAAGGCTTTCCACAGGCCCTCCCCTACAAAGGCTATGGCTACCAGGAGGTCCAGCAGCACAGGCAGCCCTTTCCAGTCCAGGCAAAGGTACATCGGACGCCACCGGTGCCACTGATGCCACCGATGCAACCCACGCCACCAATGCCACCGACACCAGTCCTCACCCAGCTGCAGAACAGATAGCCCCACTACACTGCTCCTTCCTCCACCCCACAGCCAAGGCCGGCCTCAGTACATCTGTCATCAGTATTGGGGCTGACACCCCATGTCATGGAGGAAGGGGCTCTCAACATCACGGGGCTGAGCCAACTGTCTGAGAGCTTCCTCAACACACCATCCCCTGTTGTCCTCTCGGGGCCTGGCATCCCAGTGGTGCTTCAGACCAGCACTCCAGCAGCATCCACCTCCACATCACCTGGACCCTTCACCCCTGAGACTGGGCATGCCTCCGAGTGACCAAGAAGAGTGCCAGAGACTGGGTGGCTACCTGTTGACTTTATTTTTGCTTTGGACACTTGACTTGAGTCATTTTTCTTTTACAGCTTGTTATAAATAAAGATTATCTTTGCTTCACACACTTGCTTCATTTATTTTATTAAATAAAGTCTTGGTGGAAACTTTTAGAAATGGTTTAAGCCTTTGCATGCTTGTGGGATGGGTAAGGATAGCTGTGGGGTGGGCAGGGATACCTTTGGAATGGGTAATAGCTGTGGGATGGGCAGGATACCTTTGGGAAGGGTAATAGCTGTGGGATGGGCAGGGATACCTTTGGAATGGGTAATAGCTGTGGGATGGGCAGGATACCTTTGGGATGGGTAATAGCTGTGGGATGGGCAGGGATACCATTGGGATGGATAATAGCTGTGGGATGGGCAGGGATACCTTTGGGATGGGTAATAGCTGTGGAATAGATAAACCTCCAGTGCAAGCATAGTGGGACTGTATGGTCCACCCTCCCAGGTGCCACACCTATGGCCCTTCATTATCAATACTAATGTAAACATTCATCCACACATGTCAACATAAACACAACTCTTTATTAAATGCCCTGTTCATTGTAGGCCCACCCAACATACATGGCCCAATCTCATCAATGTGATGAGACAGGCTGAAAGAAGCATCCATTAATCATCTATCATCCTGTCTTGCCACTCCACTGCTCCAGCTGGGGAGTTGCACCAGTGTTTCAGGAGGTTGCGCTGCTTCTTCCCTTCACGGGAAGCTCTGTTGGGGCCTTGCACATCCTTAGTGTCTATCAGGTTTCGCCCTTGCCTCTATTCCCCAGGCTCCATGTCCCCATTGCCTTGTTGGAGGTCCACGAGCCTGTTCTGCAAGACTGGGTAGCGGGTATGCATGAGATTGTGCACGATGCAGCAAGCTTTCCCGATCCTCCTCACGGTCTGTGGGCGATGCTGCATGGTGGTGAGAAGTACCTGGAACCTGTTGGCCAGGATGCCAAAGGCGTTCTCCACCACCCGCCTTGCCCTGGACAGCCTGTAGTTGAAGATCCTCCCTTCACGGGTGAGGTGTCTGGAAGTGTAGGGCTTCATGAGGTAGGTTCTGAGGGAGAAGGCGTCATCCCCCACGATGAAGTAGGGCACATCTTGCATGTCATTGGGCAGGGGGGTCTGGATCTGGGAAGCCCATGATGAGGTTGTGTTGCAGCCCTTCCTTGAGGTGACTGGTGTTGTATATCTGGGCATCTGAAGCTGACCCGTTGCCTGAAGCATCGATGTACATGAACTTGTAGTCAGCATCGACCATGGCGAAGAGGATGATGCTGAAGAAGCCCTTGTAGTTGAAATAAGTGGACCCCGACTTGGCTGGAGCTTTGCAGGCCATGTGCTTGCCATCTATGGCTCCAACAGTGTGGGGGAAGTTCCACCTCTGATTCCACTGCTCTGCAACTTTCTTCCAGTCTTCTTCAGTGGAGGGGCACGGGAGGAGCTCCTCCAGGTATTCTTCGATGATGGCCTGCTCCACTTCTCTGACCACAATGCTGATGGTGTTGTTTGGCACCCTCCAGCCATACTGCATGCTCCTGTAGGTGGTCCCTGAAGCCAGGTGGCGCAGAGTCAGTGCCACCTTGAGCCCAGGGTCCAGGCTGGGCTGGAAGTTGGTGTTTGCCTTGGTCAATCTGGATCTCAGCTGCTCCACAACTTCGTCAAACATGGCTGGAGGCATCCTCATGAAGTTCTGGAATGCACGAGGATCTTCGTTCCTCAGTTCCACCATCAGCTTGTTGTACCATCCGTACTCCGCTCTTCTCCCGATCCATCTTCGGACCCAGACACTTCTTGGACACCTCCTTTTCTTCCCGTAGAACAGTTGAAAGAGCCTGTAGATGGCTTTGCACTATTGCAGAACGATGGTGGCTACCAAAAGGAGTGTCTTACGATCCATGGTGGACATCAATGGATGCTGTGGAAGAGCCAGAGCCAGATGAAGGCTGCAGAGGTCTGCACAGCAGGGGTGCTGGACTGAAAGTGAGATCCAGGTGAGTTCCTCCCCCTTTTTATAGGCAATATAGATTTTCCACTATGTGTCCTTTTGTATCCTCTAGGCCATCCTCTAGACATCCTTTATATCTGAGATAGGTCCCCTCTGTGAACGTTTTTTCCATTTTAAATGCTTTGTATGCGAGCTGCATCTGCTTTCATCCTTTCTCCATCCGTGCTACTAACGCTATTTGTCTGTTCCGCATCCATTTCGCTTCCTCCCTGTGTCCGTTTTCCGCTGGAGTGGATTTGAGTTGTGCGGATGCACAGCGGATGCCTAGCGGATATAGCGGATGCATAATGGATGACGATGGATGTAGAACGGATGTTCCCCGTATGCGTTGCGGATGCAGAATGGACACTTTTGATACATTTTCCACTCAAAAAGTTTTGAGCAGCTCAAAACTTTTTGAGCGGATGGAACCTCAGTCGACGGATGCTGGATGGATAGAGAGGATGAAAAACGGACGCAGTGAGTACAGAACAGATGGATCGCGTTAACCAATGGATGGCAAGTATTTCTCTCCATTTTAAATCCTCTTTCCATCTGTTGGTGCAGTGTGACATGGGCTTAAGCAAGAATGAGGTGTAGAACCATGAAGCCTCTTTCTCAGGGTGAGAAAATGTTCATGAATAATGGGCTAACACCTGTTATCAGTTTTTTGCAATGAAATAAGAGATGGTTTGGGAAAGAACACCAGCTAGCAAGAAACAGTGCAAGGTGTTTGTTAAATCACGGGAAAAGAGACTTGAGACCAGTGTGACTTTTCAGCTCTTTATTTAGTTGCTTGAATCTGTTCTAACCACGGAGCTGCGGCAGCCTCTTTTATAGTGGCTGCTAGTGGCTCGCAGGCAATGACGGCTCTTTGAATCCCCCGCCAATCCGGCAGCCAATCACAAGGCGGTAATGCAAACCAATCAGGATCGTGTTTCTGGACCAATCAGCGAACAGTATTCTGGTCCAAGCAGAAGAGGGTATTTCAAGTATGTTAATATATAGAATACCCCTCCCCCCTTGGTTTAGCCCGACCTATGTTACATAGTCCCGTAAGTAGGCAGGGCTTTTGTGGTGTCTACTTGACCTGCGCAGCTCAGTTGTGGTGTTGTCTTCAGCTGGTTCGGATGGGATCGCTGTTTCTTCTCTCCTTCTCGGTGGAACCTCCTGGAAGGGTGAGTCAGCCCTTCTGGTCTACCCGGGCTGGTTGAGTTGGCTCTGCCGCTCCCACCTGGTCTCTCCAGGCTCGTTGAGTTGGCTCAGCTGCCTCTTCCAGGAGTGGCCTGGTGTTGGTTTTCTGCTGCCATTTCCTGTCTATCAAAGTCTTCTGCCGGAAAGTAGTTTTGGTTTAGAAATGGGCCTACCGGTGGTGTTTGCTGTTGGTTTGTTTGTTGTTGTGTAATTAGTGGGTTTATTCCTCCTCTTTGATTTATGTTTGGGTGATCTCCCCCCTCTCTGGTTTTGTCATAGTCTCTTTGGTGAGGTCTTTGTGTGTGTGTGTTTGTTCTGCGTTCCCGGTGTTGTCAGTGTTTCTTTCTATTGTCCGAGACCTTAGTTGGTCTATGTGTCTCTTCCAGCTCCTCCCATCCTCCATTTCTAGTCGGTATGACCAGGGTCCCGTTATCTGGGTTATTCTAGCTGGTATCCAAAGTGAGGCCCCTGTAAAGTTATTTGCATATACCAGATCCCCTGTTGTGAATGTGTGGTATTTACTGGAGGAGTCTGGTGGCTTTTCGGGGTTGTATGTTTAGTATAATCTGTCCAGGTGTGAGCGTAGTTTCCTGCCCATCAGGAGTTCTGCTGGGCTCTTGTTAGTCGACGTGTTCAGTGTTATATGTTGGATGGTTAGCAATTTATTGATTTTGTCTTGAATGTCCCCTGTGTCTATTTTATCTAATGCCTCTTTGGTATACCGGACCATGCATTCTGCCCGCCCGTTTGTAGCCGGGTGAGCAGGCACTGTTAGGGCATGTCGTATACCCAGTTCTGCGAGCAATTTTTCAAATGACAGCGCTGTGAACTGCGGCCCATTATCTCAGACTAAAAAGTCTGGTAACCTATGTGTAGCGAATAGTTTTTTTAGCTGTCTGATGATGGTTTCTGTCATTGTGGACTGCATGACTGTGACCTCCAGCCAATTGGAATAAGCATTGTCAATTATTAAAAATATATATCCCTTTGTGGGTCCAGCAAATCTATATGGATTCTCGACCAGGGGCCCTTGGGTGTCTCCACTTGAGGGTAGGTGCAGGAGGGAGGGAGGTCTGGCATTTTGTGCATGTTCCCACCCGTGTCTCAATGTCTTTGTCCATCACGGGCCACCAGACATAACTCCTGGCCAGGGATTTCATTTTGACGATATCTGGGTGTCCTTCATGTATCATGCACAGTACTTTTTCCTGCATTTTTTTTTGGAATGACAACTTTATCCCCCCACAATATACATCCCTTCAATATCGATAGCTCCATTTGTCGGTTTCGGAAGGGTTTAAATGTCTCGCTGTCTTCAGTTTCTGGCCACCCTTTCCTTACCCAGTTTAAAATCCGCACCAGCTGTCTGTCTCTTTTACAATATCTGATGCGGTTATGGGTAGGTTTGGTAAGGTCTCTATTTGTAGTGTGGATGTGGTCTGTGCCGGGTCATCTTCCAGATCAGGTAGGGGGGAAAGGCTCAGAGCGTTAGCGTGTGAAATATTCTTCCCTGGCCAGTGGATTAATTGGTAGTTATATGAGGCAAGGAATTCGGACCACCTTGTCATACGTGTTGACAATATGTTTGGGGTGGCCTTGTTCCCTGTGAGTATCCCCCGGAGTGGTTTGTGGTCAGTAATGAGTAAGAAAGTTGGACCGTAGAGATATTCATGAAAACACTTTACTCTGGTGATCGCTGCTAGTGCCTCTCTGTCCAACTGGCTGTAGTTCCTCTCTGCCTTGGACAATATCTTGGAGTAGAATGCGATTGGTGCTTCTCTCCCATCCGGTAGTGTGTGACTGAGTATGGCCCCGACGCTGAAAGGCGAAGAGTCGCATGTCACTGTCAGTGGTAGGGTTTCATTGTATTGAATGAGTACCGATTCGGATGTCAGCAGATCTTTTACTCCTTGGAATGCGGTTTCTTCCCATCTGTCCCAGGTCCATGTAGCTGTCTCATCAAGTAGTCTATGCAGTGGCTCCACCGTTGTTGCCTTTGCGGCAAAAAGACATTATAAAAATTAATGAGTCCCAGAAATGCTTGTAGTTCTGTTTTGTTTTCTGGTCTGGGGCTTCTTTTATAGCTTTGATTTTCTTTTCAGGGGGGTGAATTCCTTCTTTGTCTATTAGGTACCACAGGAATTCAACTTTCTCGGTGGCCAGCTGGCATTTTTCTTTTTTTACTTTGAGTCCTGCCTCTTTAAATCTTTGTAGGACCTTCCTGAGGCAGCTTTCCAATTGGTTTTTGTTCTTAGCGGATACCAGCACGTCATCGAAGTAGGGCACCACCTCTTTAATTCCCTGTAAAAGATGCTCCATCAAGCTTTGGAACACCCTTTGGGCCACGCTGACTCTGAACTGCAACCTGTTGCATTTAAATGCCCCCCTGTGAGTCACAATGGTGTGTGCCTCCACTGTTTCAGAATCAACGGGCAATTGCTGGTATGCCTGCGCCAGGTCGAGCTTCACAAAGACTTTTCCTCCCCCCAATGAATGTAACAGATGTTGCACCACTGGAAGGGGGTATGTCCTTTGTTGTAGCGCGTGGTTTAGGGCGGCCTTATAGTCTCCACATATTCGTATGGACCCATCTGGCTTAATCGATGTCACAATTGGGGTTTCCCACTATGCGTGGTCTATTTGTTCTGGTACCCCTTGTGTGATGAGCTTATCCAATTGCTCATCGATCTTTGATTTGAGTGCGAATGGGACTCGACGTGCCTTTTACCGGATTGGTACTATGTTTGGATTCAAATTAAACAAAATAGGGGACCCTTGGTACTTGCCTAGCTTCCCATCAAATACGTCCTGGAAGTCCTTCATCAGGTTCTCCTCCCAGTCTGCCTCGGTGACACTGTTTATGCCGGTCACTTCGATCCCCAATGGCGCAAACCATTCTAGCCCCAGCAGGCTTGGGTGATCCCTGTCCACTATTGTCAATGGGAAGATTTCTGAGTGTTCCTTGAAGGTATTTGAAAATGGCCTACTCCGACTACGGGGATCCTATTCCCCTGGCAGTCCTTCAAGGTCAGTCTTTGGTTTTCCAATTCTCTTCTCCATATGCTGGATATTAGTCTTTTGATGGTGTTCCAGGATACCATAGACAGGTATGACCCAGAGTCCACTTCCATGTTGCACTGTTGGCCTTCAATTTTGACCTGTACGTTTATCTTTCGAGCATCTGTTGTGCTTGAATGCCCAATGGTAATTGTTTGGTAGGTCTGTTCCTTTTGGTAGGGTTAGCTGGGCCGCTTGTTCCTGCTTTCATGGCTCCAACGGCTCCCTGCCTGTCTGTCTCTGGTCCTGGGGGGCAGTGCTCTCTCGTCGCCTAGGGCTGTAGCTTTTTTTATTTCATGTCCCCGTTTCTCACAGTGCCGGCAAATAGTGTCTAGGAAATGACACTCGGATCGGGGGTGGTTTCTTCCGCACCTGGCACATTGGAAACCCGGTTTGCATTCTCTCCTTTCTTGTCTGTACCATTCCGACTGGAGTCTATGTATTTCTTCCCCCTCGTCATTGGTCTCGGATAAGGACTCAACATCCTCATGGTGCGCGGTAGTGGTGGTCCTTTGATTGCCCTCTGTCTTCCTGTCTTGTAGTTGGCCTGTTTCTGCCTGTGTTTGCTGGGTCACCGCATTCATTTTCTGCATGGCTGCTGCTGACTTCTTCGCAGCCTCAGCTGCGGTGGCCTCGGCGATGGCCTCAGTGACCGTGATGTTTGGTCGGGTCAGTAGTCGTCTCTGCAATGTGAGATCCCTCAGTCCCAGGACCACACGGTCTCTCATGGCTTCGTGTATATTGAGGAAATCACATGCACCACCAATGTCCCTCAGAGCCGCTATGAATTCCCTGACACTCTCACCTTCTCTCTGGTCTCTTTTATAAAATTTGTGTCTCCAGATAAGGTTGGAGACACCCGGTGCATAGTGGGCTCTCAGTTATCAGTCCAACTCTGGCCATGCCATCTGCGTGATGTCCTGAGGTTTGGCCAACGCTTTCGCCATTTTGAACACTGTGGGCCCATAGTGTGTCAGGAACATAGCTCTCTTCCTTTTATCAGTGATTTCTTGCAGGTCATTGCTCTAGAGGAACATGAGGAACCAGTCGATGTACGATTCCCAGACCTCTGTCGTTGGGTTGAATGGTGCGGGTGGTGAGTTGCTGTGGCCATCTCGTTGGTTGGTCAGTCCTCGTTGCCATGTGCTCGACTGGTCTCCTTTGTCTTAGTGTCCCACCTTCATCGCTAGTGTTAAATCATGGGAAAAGAGACTCGAGACCAGTGTGACTTTTCAGCTCTTTATTTAGTTGCTTGAATATGTTCTAACAGCGGAGCCATGGCAGCCTCTTTTATAGTGCCTGCTAGCAGCTTGCAGCCAATGACGGCTCTTTGAATCCCCCACCAATCCAGCTGCCAATCACAAGGCGGTAATGTGAACCAATCAGGATTGCATTTCTGGATCAATCAGCAAGTAGTATTTCTGGTCCAATCAGAAGAGGGTATTTCAAATATGTTAATATATAGAACAGTGTTCATGGTGCCTAAATGTATTATTCATACCACAACAGGACCAAGTAGCACTTGCCACCAAATGTTTCCTGTTTTGAAAGCTCTGGACCACCGTTGTGTAAAATCTATCTAAAACTGCCTTTGAGAAATCCAGAAATGGCATTTGTTCAAAATTCAGTCAATTAGCAGAGCCCATAGAAGAATTAAAAGTGACAAAGCTGCACTCCTTTGAATACGTATGATATTAACAAATGCAGAAATGGGGCATAGCTTCAGTTGCACAGCCAGGGCTCCATCTTCTCTCTTTGGACACTGCTAGCTAAACTCTAACTGCTGTTAAAGACCCATCATAACAACTTTAATAGGATCATAAACCATGCAGTGATTATTTTGGAAAAGATATTGGATTCTTTCCTATCAAAGTTTATTTATTTATATTTATATGCCCTATTTCTTAACCATTCATCTCCCTCAGAGAGGGGCTCTGGGCAGAGTACAATCCAATCCAGCGCTAATTCTTTTTCTTTTTTAGTTTGATTTAGAATCCTGGTATTGGCAATTATGAGACATAAATGGAACTACAACAGAACAGAACACTGTATGAAATCATACAGTGAATGCAATGCAAGCTAAGGACAGTCCTGATGTATTATCACTTCTCTAAAACAATCACTTCTGTGGTCTCCTGTTGAAATCCAAGCATAAATGGACCAGATTCAGCAAGGAAAGCAAGGAAGTTACTGATTTTTGTTTTGTTCTCAGAGCTATATTATTATTTAGTATAGGTTCACCCTCATTTTTACTATTTATTGTAAAAATGGGCAGTCATTAAAAAACATATATTAAGATGTTTATAAATAAAAATGTAGATTGAATCATTTTGGTTCCTCTGTTTTTTTAAAAAAACAAATTGTTCTTGTTGGAGTTACCCTGATTCAAAACATCTGTGATATTATTAGACAGTTTTAATCCATCATCTAGGTCACCTACACCTGACATTTCCCCCCAAAAAAACTCATTTATAGAATGTGTTGCCATAGTGACCCCATATATTTTAAACCTCACCTGCGATTACCATGTTTCCATTCTTGTTTTTCTTCTTTTCAATTTTCCACAGGTAATAAATGACCATGTGTGTTACCTTCCTTTTTTTTTTTTTTTTTTTTGTTATTTTGAAAGGTTTGAAAGGCAATGAATAGAAGGGAAGAAAATGCTTCATTCTTTATTTTCCTCTTTGTCATGTACCTACAGTAAGATATGTATTTTTCAAAAGTATAAAAAGCCAGGTTCTGGTCTTTCAGAAGCTCATTATTTGGATTCTGTAGGAAGAAATAAAAAAAATAAAAAAAATCTATATTAAAAATCAACATTTTAAGAAATCCTACTATCATCCACTGGTGACCTTTAAGGAACTTAGTCACTCATAAATGGAAAAGCTTTTTGTATATGTCAATGTGTATTATTACAAAAACAAGTCACAGGCACACAGGTTTTTTAAGATGCACCATTCTCTTTCATTCAGACTTGGCCCTTACAGGATCAATAATTCAAGTTTGTAAATGCTTGGTTATTTGGCCTCTGATTTGGTATGCAAAGCAAGGAACCTCTATAACTACACAGCCCTCCTTCAAAATTTAGTTTTGCATAATTAATATTGTTCAAGGCATCATTTTGTACCATGATAATGGTTATTGTTTAGAAACCAACATGTTACTGCAGAAATGTATTATTGAACACAGAAACATTGGAAGACCACATTCAAGGTTTTTTTTTAAAAATCATAAAGGGCCATTCTGGTCATTTCATAAACATTCTTTAGTTATGAAATCTACAGACTCATCTGAGATGTGAATGAATATGAAAATGCATCAAGCATGATTCATTTATTAAACTCTCATGAAGAACTTTCTTTCTAAAGGAACACACAATGTGCTTATTTAGTGTTTGATACATAGGTTCGTGGATTCCCACCCCCCACCCCCCTTCTTTTAATGTTTTTTATGCATTGAAAGAAACTGTGGCATTTGGCTAAAATTATAGGTGAATGTTTGAAAGATTTTTTTTTTTCAGTGTCATTAATCTCAATAGAAAAAAGACACCAAGTAGGTAATACACTTTTTTTTAACTAAACATAGCTATGTTGGCTATAGGATAAAGAATATGAAGACGTTCCATACAGAATAATATATATATATCTGCTACTAAAAGTGGTGTCTTATATAGCTTTCTCTCTTTGCTATTCTATCCACATAAAACTTAAGCATGTTACCTATCTTCAAATATCATCGAGGAAATTATATTGCAGTATAAAATTCCCTGAATTTCCCCAATTCACTCTGCTGTAACCTGTAACACTATAGATCTTGCTGAACTGTATTTCCCAGCATTCTTAAACAATGTACATATTTCTAAATTTAGCAATATATGATTACTCACAGGCTAAAGCAGCACTTTGGAAGATTTCAAAGGGAGACTTTTCTTAAGTAAGATGGCAGTTGGATATAACTTATATCACTTTTTTGGATATTCCAATATGATTTTTTCCTAAAGCAAACTGTGGTCTTTCCTATTGACCAAATGGCTGTTTGATGGCCTGAAGGAACGTAGCTGTGGTGGAAATTCTTAACTAAAATCATTACTGTCCACAAGTCTACCACTGTGCTTTGTGGCATTCTGCAGAGAGGTTGGTTTAGCATATATAATCTATAATCCTCTGTATATGCATTATACTCTCACTTCAGCCCAGTGTAGCCAATGGACCTGCATTAAATTTATATTTTAAAAGCTCATCATACAAGTAGGTTAGAGTGAGCAAAGTTTACATAAAAAAGGGAGTTTATGGCAATCACCAAATTCCTATGCCATCTTTCCATGAGTCTTTTGGCAAGTTAGGAAAATGTATTTGTCACTAACATGAAAGCTCTAATTAGAAGTTATTTATTTTTATATATGTCACATGATCACTGAATGAAAGTCCCAAGTTCTATTTATCACTAAAAATGATTTCCCGTAAGTTAGAAATAATTGAACTCCTTCTTCAAATCAATATAAGCTCCAAAATGTTAAATAAACTAGAAAACTCTGAAGCTTGAGTTAAGATCAGATCAGATCACAAAAATATCAAGGTAAATGATTTAAATAAAAACATAGGCAAACAGGTCCTTTCAGCTGGTGCCAGAAGCTTAAAAGTGTAAAAGTCTAGGTGTCAATTATAAGTGAACAAGGCGGGAATTCCCAACGTGCTTTGCTTATATCAAGAATGGTGTCCTTTGGGTCTTCTCATAGTAAATTCCCTGTAGATGTAGAAAGCTAAAGCAAGTATTATGAATATATCTTAGCTGACAGAGGTACATAAGGGAGCAGGTGGTCTGTCAAATATCTAGGTCCTCAACTTGTGTGACATTACAAATGCCTTAAATCTGGCTCTGAAGCAACTGCTGTATAAGATGTACAGTACATCTTATACAGTACATGCATGAATCACATGCTTAAGCTTCATTCCACTTTAATTGTAAGACACACTAGATTGTGTACCCTCCACCAGTACATATGTCCAGTCTTACTATAATATTAGAACACTTTTTATTGATGTTCTATAAAATGTAAAACTGACTATTAGCCAAGTCGGCACTATTTTATCTCCAGAAACAGACATAACATTCTTGAATACTTGTTAATGAGAAATTGGTTCCTGTGTTTCATTTGAAGATTTCCCTATGGAACTCAGCTTGGCTACTGGGGAAATAAGAAGCTGGATTAAGTAGGCCTTTGAACATATCATGACTTCCTCAGATATGTTCAAATTAAAAGAATGGGAAAAAACCCCAACAGTATATCAGCTGTCCTGTAAAAAAAGGGTAACAGATGACAACATCAAAACTTCTCAGCTCCCATGTTGGCTCACTGTTCTCAGAAAAGAAGACATGCATTCCAATTCTGTTGAAATAGCAGAATTCCTATTTAGGTTTCATGACAAAATAAAGAGGAAAAAAGTTCTTGACCTTGAATTAACTCAAACTTTCAAAGCCAGATGGATTGCCCTGTTAGTATTGGGGATATTAGTTATTCATTACCTTTGAGAAGTTCAGAGTATAAATGAAGTTTTAAATGAGTAGAAGGAAAATGTTGATATAGCTGGATTCTGGAGGTTGGATATGAAGTCTAACTCCAAGAGTTAGTTTCTTTTATCCCATGTCTTTGCTTCTACCAAAATGCCTATCTTCTGACCTTTACTTCTTCATTGATCATAATTTGGGGGAACTAGCCTCATCATCATGTCTCCTGCCTTCCACAAACATCAGCAGATGAGAGCTGGGAAGGAAAAAGAAAAAGCTTGGATTTATTATCTATATAATATAGTTGATTACCAACTACATATAGCCACAAAGAGGCCAAAAGGATGCAACATGATTTGCTTGTTTATGATTGCATCATGATATTTTACAAACTATGCAAGAGATGGAATATCTGTCTTGATTGCTTTAAATAGGTTAAGTTTCCATTTTATTGTTAGCTGAAGGATTTTTTCTTGGAAATTTGAAATATTCTGCTGACATATAATATCTCTATTTAATGTGAATTATTTTACAGGAAAGTGTTTTCTCACTTCCAAGAATTGATTCTGCCATAGATAATGAAATGTTACAAATTGGCATGATTTCTTATTTCTACAATTATATTATATGAACCCTGGGCATCTTAATACAAGGAAGGGAATTTCTAAGGAAAAGCAGGCAAGTCTGCATAACTAACTCATAAAATTTACACTGACTGGCTTAATAGTATGTTTGAATTTTATTAATTAGACCAAATAATAGATTGTAAGTTTTATTATTTGAAGTTGAGTTTTCAGAATCATTTTCAATTTTATTGTCTATTGTTCCATTTATTCCAGTAATTAGCTAGATCTATAATTGATCTCTCAGGTTCATTGACAGTTAGCAAGTAAGAAATAAAGAACAAGAGTGAACTTCCTAAAATGGGAAGTGCCAAAGAATGACCTTTCAAACTACTATAATGATCATTATGAAGGAAAGGAATTAGTACAATGGCTCTGATGCCACCTTGACTTGAATATTTAATGGCTTGAAAATAATGAGGCTAAAGCATATGAAAACCTAACTATTTTCTTTGTTTGGTATTACCATAATTTACATTTAAAGTTTTCCTCCACGTGTTTTTGACAAATGTATAAGCATAGAAATAAATAAATGAATCAATCAAGCCATTAAATATGTATATAATGAAAATAAATTGTAGCCCATGATACAATATTCATTTGTTTTTTGTTTTCATACAGTTACTTGTCTCTCCCTTTAATATAAAAAATAAGTGGTAGTGTACCTTGGGTTGCCTTTAAATCTAAATTCTCCCAGACCTTTCTAAACTTGGGAAATGAAACAAATTTATCTCATACATCCTACTCCAGCTGTTTTTATACTACTATTGTGATGGTACCAGGATGATAGACCAGAACTCTTATTGTAGGCTAAACAGTAAAATAAGGAAGGGGGAATTAAGTTTAAGTTTAATTAAAGTTAAAATCAAGCTATGACTTGGAATGTTATGAAGTCTGGGAATCTTCAAAAATAGATGTTTATAAAAATTGACATGGCATCTTCAGTTGTTAAGCCATTAGTCAACTCTTCTCTTTTGATATAACTTGATGATTCCAAGGTTATGAAGCATGTGAAACAGCCACAAAAGTAGAAAATTTACCATTTACTTAAGAATTTCAAGTGTGTTCTTTTTGACTCTTCTCAATTATGTTCTAAATTTAGCCTTGGTGATGTTTTATCAAAGCAATAGCTCGAGTGAAATATGTCATCTCTAAGATCTGGTATCAACCCAAAGTGTTTCTCACAGTTTTATTGTTCACCATATTGTTAGGTGTCACTAATAATAGCAATTGATTTAAAGTAAACACTGAATAGTTCCACATTTCTGCATTGAATATGTATGTGAATAACTTATCCATAGGCTGGACCTACAGTTGAATCTGTTGTCTTCTTTTTCATCATTAGATAAGGTAAGAGATTAACTCTCATTCATATTATTTATTTATTTATCAAATTTATATAGCTTCCCATCTCATCAGAAGAGACTCTGGGTAGCATACAATAATCGTGTATTTTTATGATGTAAGAATACATGATACAAAATTAAAAATTGGGACAATTATTATTTTAACATTAAAATATTTAAACATTAAAATACTATTTACAGATTAAAATACACAAGCCATAAAGAGAATGCATAACAAGGGCTTCAGGAAGATTAACAGAGATGGAACTAAGCTACCTTCAAGGATGGGGGAATATTTCATAAACAAGGACCACTTTATTCTTTTCATTCCCTCTGTGGATTCTATTTACATTTACCCAAAATTTTGCTTCCTTATACAAGCCAGCACATAAACACATGCAATTTTAGACATTTAAACGTTACTCCTTTTCTGATTTGGGCTTGTTATATAAATGTTTTAAAGCTCTTTCTCTGTTGTCCTGTCAGTCTTGTTTCTTAGAGGTCTCATTTCTCAATCAGAAGAAATTTTTGGTTGCGTTCATCTGTTCTTTTTGTGCTTTCTGAGTGGCTTTTTAATCAAAAAAAGGAGTTAAATTGAAATATGTATGAAAAATGATTTTTTCCCCTAGGGTGAGGCATTTCTTGGAGTACACATTTTGACAAGGTGCTGTATAATAGCAGATTCACAACTATATTAACCCCCTGACAACTGTTTTTGAATTCTATTTTCCATAAACACAAACAAGAATAATGTTAATTTGGCATTCTGCAATGGTTTTCTTTATAATAATGATTCATCCCAGAATGTAGCGATTTGTAGAGATCATTGAAGCAGAAGCCCCAAACTAGCCATAATAATATACAACTCCAGATATCCTCCTTGTATCCTGACATTTGTTTTTATGTAGCTTTATAAATACATCGGGGGCGGGGGGAGGGTGGGGGAAATGATGCCTTTAGAACAATCTTATTTCCCTCATTAAAATATTAATATTTTTTTCTTTCTATTATTACTTGGTTTAGTTAATCTGTGTTTTGGGAAGTTGACACAAACCCCTTCCCCAAATTAATATTGCATTGATGTGCATAGTTTGGAAAAAATATGTGAAAATTAGCTCACAAAAAGTTGCATTATCATTTTCAGAGGTCTGCTGCCATGAGCAACACAAAGTATTTCAGTAGATCTAAAGCCCATGTCACACTGCACCAACGGATGCAAAGAGGATGTAAAACGGACAAAAAAGCTTGCCATCCATTGGTTAACGCGATGTACTCACTGCCTCCGTTTTGCTTCCTCTCTATCCTTCCAGCATCTGGTTATGGACGTTTCATCCGCTCAGAAAGTTTTCAGCTGCTCAAAATTTTTGCGCGGAAAATGTATCCAATTCGTCCATTCTGCATCCGCTACGCATCTGCTACGCATCCGCTACACATCCGTTATGCATCCGTTACGCATCCGTTATGCATCCGCTATATCCGCTAGGCATCCGCTACGCATCCGCGCAACTCACATCCGCGCAACTCACATCCGCTCGGATGCAGGGAGGAAGCGGAACGGATGCAGAACGAATGCAGAACAGATGCAGAACGGATGCCTAGCAAAAACAAAGCATGTAAAACAGAAAAAACGTCCGCAGAGGGAACCTATCTCAGATATTAAGGATGTCTAGAGGATGCCTAGAGGATGCAAAGGGACACCTATACTGCCTATAAAAAGGGGGAGCAACACATCTGGATCTCATTTTCAGCCCAGCAGCCCTGCTGCAGACCTCTGCAGCCTTCATCTGCCTCTTCCTCTTCCACAGCATCCAGTCATGTCCACCGTGGATCATAACACAGTTCTTTTGGCAGCCACCATCCTTCTGCAACAGTGAGAAGCCATCTACAGGCTCTGTGAACTCTACTACGGGAAGAAAAAGGGGTGGCCAAGAAGCATCTGGGTACGAAGATGGTTCGCCAGAAGAGCAGAGGACGGACTGTACAACAAGCTGATGGTGGAGCTCAGGAACGAAGACACTTGTGCATTCCACAACTTCATGAGGATGCCTCCAGCCATGTTTGACGAAGTTGTGCAGTGGCTGACACCCAGGTTGACCAAGGCAAACACCAACTTCCGGCCCAGCCTGGACCCTGGGCTCAAGGTGGTACTCACTCTGCGCCACCTGGCCTCAGGGACCACCTATAGGAGCATGCAGTACGGCTGGAGGGTGCCACCCAACACCATCAGCATTGTGGTCAGAGAAGTGGTGCAGGCCATCATCAAAGAATACAAGGAGGAGCTCCTCCAGTGCCCCTCCACTGAAGAAGGATGGAAGAAAGTTGCAGAGCAGTGGTATCAGAAGTGGAATTTCCCACACACCGTTGGAGCCATAGACAGGAAGCACGTGGCCTGCAAAGCTCCAGCCAACTTGGGGTCCACTTATTTCAACTCCAAGGGCTTCTTCAGCATCATCCTCTTCACCATGGTCGATGCTGACTACAGGCTGTCCAGGGCAAGGCGAGTGGTGGAGAACGCCTTTGGCATCCTGGCCAACAGGTTCCAGGTACTTCTCACCACCATGCAGCATCGCCCAGAGACCGTGAGGAGGATCATGGAAGCTTGCTGCATCCTGCACAATCTCATGCGCACCCGTTACCCAGTCTAAAATATGAGTCATGTTCGTCCCTTTCAAATACAAATTCATGATTGCACATTTTCATTTTTGTAGATGCTTGTCCCAAACAAATCTTCCCAAAATTATCTATAAAATTTCAAACCAATATTTCAGAATTAAAAACAGAAATATTTTTGTGCATGGACAGGGAGGGCTACAAGAGGAATCTGCTCCTGTCAAGATTACAGTCCAGATTAAAATAACTCAGTTAGAAAGTATCACCTAACTTTTCCTGCAGTCCAAAGTTTTAGATTAAAACATTGTGTCATCAATGCCAGTATACACATTTATAAATTACACACATTAGTGTATAAAACAAAGTCATTTACAGACCTCTTGAAATATTGTAATTCAACTCTTAAAATACCCAGCCAGCATGGACAAGGAATTAGGGAGAGATTAGCGGTCCAAAACATACAGAAGACTTCACACTGAGGAACATGGATTAAAAGGCAACCGAGACTCATTTATCAAGCTAAGGAACTATAAATCAATGACTTGTCCAAAGTCATTCCACAATCCCTTAAAATAATAGTCTTAAACATAGTGTTAAAGAAAAGCAAAGAACACCATCTCTGAGAAAAATCCATCATGGTTTCTCTTAACATGCAAAAATTGTAGCTTTTCTGAACACGTTTTGGATAAAAACTGGAGTTTCAAATAAGGAAATTGTTCCGTGCGTATTAAATCCACAGTTCCATATTTGATTCTACCCCTCCTTTTATCTATGAACAAAAGACAAATTAGCATTGATCTCCTTCTTCCAATCTTCTCTCTGCAGTAAGAACCCCCTAAAATAGGTCAGTTTCCATGACTGACGGTGGATTTGATCCAGGATCTACACAGTCTTAACCTAATTCCACCCTGCACCACACTCACTTTTAGAGACATTGTAGTCTCCTCACACCAGGTTAGGACCAAAATGGGTCAGAAGTGTTATTTTTAAAACTTTTCTAATCCTATTTGCAATGATTTTTTTCCCTGCTAATTGAGCTAAGGAATTTTATCTTGTGTGTGTGCATGTGTTCTATTTTGCTAAATGTCAATTAATCTTTTGTAGGTGGAAGGTAAATGCCCCTGTTATTGTTCTCTCCTGTAGGACTTCATTTATTCTTGCCATTGGTATGTAGATCTTTAAGTGCTATCATCTTTGCCTGATTATGCTTAAAATAAGACCTCTTTCAGTTCAGCTCACCTCCTGGTGTTTTTAGACATGCTCATATAATTAGTAATGTAGAGGCTTTTGTTGGGATGCTTTTTCAACTGTCCAGTTTAGCCTATAGAATACTATTTCTTGGTGATCTCTCCAAATTAATTACTAACCAAATCTGATGCTGCTAACTCTGATGTGCTCAGCCAAAGTTATCAAAGTAAAAGGACCTCTGAATTAAATTACTTTGCCAGAAATATTTCACTTTCACCCAATCATATTCATATTTTCTTCACTAATTTTTATAAAATGAAAAAATAAAAGCAATATAAATAGGAATAATGAATTCAAAATAGCAGAGAGGATCGCAATGCTTAAACCAATATATCAGTGACATTAGACAACACAAAACACTCAAACCTGGAATACAAGAGTTCTGCGGTGTTATTAACTAGGCCTACAGCTGTTTCAATAAAATTCAATAAAATCAAGCCCAATAGACTTTTCTGGGTTGCCCCATTTTAGGATCAACAGGAAAACGTATATTCTCCCCAATCTCCACAGCAATACAAATAACAAAGGAAAGAATGTTTCCAACACTTTTCTTTTTAATGCAACGCGTTCTTTTTTCATTGTGGAATTCCGTACTGCAAATAGCTTCTCATCTTTCACTCACTGTGGTCTGAAAGTTTTACCACACATATTTATTTAAAACATTATATGTTACAAAATCTTACCCTGTTCTTTGTAGATGTCCTTACATAAGACTTTTCTTCTAATCCAACTGTAGGCTTTCTCATTTTCTAGTGTTTTTTTTGGAGGGAGGTGCAAAAAAGGAGAATCTTTCTCTTTCTGTCTTCTCTGAAGTGCAGAGGTAGCTTTACTTCTGAGCTTAGCAAGATGATTCAGAAGATAGACAGGCGTTGAATGGGCATCCTATTCCTGAAAAAATTTCCTCCAGATACTTTTTCATGTTACTTGGCAGTAAATGTCATAGATGATTTGATACACAATTATCTCTGAATCTGCTGCAAAGGCATTGTTTAGAACATGTACTGTTTTAAAATTTGGCGAGCTAAAGGAAATTCAGTGAGACATTGCTGGGTTGTGATTTACATTCATCATTGGCAAAATCAACATTTTGATTATATCAATAAAGTTCTCCTTTATTCTTGACCTCACTACTGCCTGAATCAAGAATGCTTTTATGTTGAACATATGCAAGACAAATGAGATAAGACCACGTCTTAATAGCTGAAAAATGGCTTTCAAAATATGTATCAATCTTTCTTGTAAAAGTAAGATAGAACCAATTTATTCTAAAGCCATAAGGAAATAGTAATAATTAGATAGTCTGAAAAGTTTCCACTTGTAGTACTTTTACAGAATAGGAAGGACAAAAAAGAGCAAGGGAGAGAAAGAAAGACTACTAAGACAGAAAATATGTGTCTAAAAGGTTCTGTCCACTTATGGTAAAGGATAAATGAGGTACTAAGACACATTATTGAAAATCATAATAATAAAGATATAGAAAACAATAAATGTAATGATTAGTGTGTTTTAAAAAGTTAAAGATAGCAAAAAGGAAAAGAAATACATTAATGTCTAATAGAATATACTTATTTGGTCAAGTTCTGCCTTAGATATATTGGGCCATATCTTTCATTGCAACCAGTCCTGTCATGATTACTGACTGGTAAAAATGGGAGATACAAGTCAATAAGAAAGCCAGTTTGTTGTGGGGGTTATGGCACAGGATAGAAGCTAGGAAACTGTAAATTCTACAGTTTAGAATTTAGGACAATCCCTGTAGTAACCTAGTTCCAAGCGATGAAGTATTTTAAAGTGACAACGAATGCCTTAAGAAGCACATTGTCAACCAAGGTAGCTCATGGGTGTAATCAGCTGTAATAAAAGAGGGGGGGAAAGATAAATAAAAATATATTGCATTATCTCAAATTCCTTTATTAAATCACAAAAATATTCTAATTGATGTCAATGATAAATGTGACTTGTAAGTTACATAAATTGACCAACCTTGCTTCTTTGGTGGTAACAATTTGAAAATATAAAGGCCATTAACATTTGCCTGCAAAATGTTAGTTCTGAAAGGATAACAAATTCTCCTTGCTCTGATATTTTTATTCTGCTTGTCAAATTTATTATGGATCTTGCAAACTCAACAGGTGAACGCTGGTGATGTGTGATTTGGAGTCTTTAAATTATTGTTATTTTGCTTTAAAAAAATTGTATTCATTAACCTGATATGCCTAGCTTACTAAGCAGTATGTTCTCCTTCCTTTTCTATGCTTAAGAATCAAAACACTTTGCATTTTCCGAAGACTATTCAAACAGATGACACTGAACTATACTTCAGCTAAAATGCAATTAATTCAAACTTTCCTCAAACTGCTAAGAATTTTCAAAATTCAATCAGGGCAGAAAGGAACTAACAATTTCACCCTTCAAGTTTGGATGTTAAGCAAGGAATCCAGGTTTCTCAGACTGACAGGCAGTTTTACAATTCCAGGTCTAATACTTTCACATTTTACAGTTCATTTCAACATGAGTGTCTTCCTTAATCAATAAGATAAACTGGATTATTAAAGTGTCATCATACTGCATGCCTTGACATTTCTATAGCAGGAGATGAGTCTGTGATGTGAATGATTTTCTGTCTTTCCTTTGATTTGATTTAGTAGAATTTAGCAGAATTTCAAAGTATGTCAAGGCAGCATTTGTTTTGGGATATCTGAATGCTATGACATAATGACCAGAGTGTTCAATTATGGAAAAACAACCATGTTTATTTGATAGATTTATATCCTTGGGCATTTGTGACAAGTAAGGAGAGGGGCAAATGGCAACATGTACACTGTGACATTGAAAAGCACCCTAAATGTACTCACATGCAATATCGCATTGCAAGTGCAAAAGGAACAGCTTCGATTATCACATTATAGCACTTCATCGTTTTGGCATCCTCCTGATCTGCTATGTTCCTTTCTGCTTCAAATGTCCTACAATCATCCCAGTGCCAAAGAAGCCCTCCATCAAGGAACTGAATGACAACAGACCAGTTGCTCTAACATCTGTAGTTATGAAAATCTTTGAAAAATTGTGCTGTCCCACCTGAAAACTACCACGGATCTGCTGTTAGATCCCATGCAGTTTGCATACCAAGCAAATAGATCGACAGATGATGCTGTTAACATGGCTCTGCATTACATCCTACAACACCTTGAATCTCCAAATACCTACACAAGGGTCCTCTTTGTAGACTTCACTTCAGCATTCAATACCATCATTCCAGACACTCTTCTAAGTAAATTAAACCAACTAGTGGTACATGAACATACTTCTAAGTGGATCATAAACTTCCTAACAGACAGGAAGCAGCAGGTAAAGCTAGGCGGAATCACATCCGATACCTGTACAATCAGCACAGGGGGGGCCCAAGGCTGTGTGCTCCACTTCTCTTCTCCCTATATACCAATGACTGCATCTCAAATGATCCATCTGTTAAAATACTGAAGTTTACTGATGACACAACAGTGATTGGTCTCATTTGAGACAATGATGAATCTGCATACGGACAGGAGGTTATACAACTTGCCTCATTGTGTAAGCGGAACAATCTAGAACTGAACACACTCAAAATCGTAGAAATGGTGGTAGACTTTAGAAGAAACCCTCCCATACTACCACCTCTTACAATACTAGACAATAGTATCAACAGTAGAGACTTTCAAATTTCTAGGTTTTACTAAATCACATGACCTAAAATGGACACCTAACATCAAAAACATCATCAAAAAAGCACAACAAAGAATGTTCTTTCTGTGCCAACTCAGAAAGCTCAAACTGCTCAAGGAGCTGCTGATACAGTTCTACAGAGGAATTATTGAGTCTATCATCTGCACCTCTACAACTGTCTGGTTTGGTTCTGCAACCCAACAGGACAGACACAGACTTCAGAGGGTAATTAGGACTGCAGAAAAAACAATTACTACCCACCTGCCTTCAATTGAGGATCTGTATACTGCACGAGTCAAAAAGAGGGCTGTGAAAATATTTGCAGACCCCTCACACATATCCTCATCCCGGACACAAACTGTTTCAACTCCTTCCCTCAAAACAATGCTACAGAGCACTACACACCAGAACAACTAGACACAAGAACAGTTTTTTCCCGAAAGCCATCACTCTGCTTAAAAAATAATTCCCTCAACACTATTCAACTAAAGTGTAAGCTACTATTACTGTTAATCTTATCACTCCTTATCACCCATCCCCTCCCACTCCTGATTGTAGGACTGTAACTTTGTTGCTTGTATCCTTACGATATGTATTGGCTGTTTCCTAGTATGATTTGATTGTTGGTTGTATCCTATGACTATCATTAAATGTTGTATGTTGTATGATTCTTGATTCTTAATGAATGTACCTTTTCTTTATGTATACTTAGAGTATTTACACCAAGACAAATTCTTTGTGTGTCCAATCACACTTGGCCAATAAAGTATTCTATTCTATTCTATTCTATTCTATTCTATTCTATTCTATTCTATTCTATTCTATTCTA
>BLBF01000017.1:9235581-9245886 GCA_015471245.1 Laticauda colubrina | reverse complement strand
TATTCTATTCTATTCTATTCTATTCTATTCTATTCTATTCTATTCTACTCTACTCTACTCTACTCTACTCTACTCTATTCTATTCTATTCTATTCTATTCTATTCTATTCTATTCTGATACATACAGTTCTATTAATATCACTTCTTGTCTCCAAAAGCTCAAGTTAACTTTTATGGGGATTTTCTTTTGTTTTACTCTCCCAGAAAGACAGACTGATCTAAGAACTATTCGTCCAATGTCACTTAAGACTGAGGATTAATTTGAATTCAGATCATCCTAGTTCAATTTTTAAACCACCGCAGTTCATTTTACAGCCTTCACAAGTTATTAGGATGAAGTTGCCCTAGGTTTTGGAGCAAAGAGGGCATATTAATGTATAAAAACAGATGGGAATTGCCTTAATGAGAGAGATTGTCTGCATCCTAATTAGTTTGCAGCAAGGATGGAATGTTCAAAGCTCATAAGGAACTGGATGGTTATTTCTTGAATTAAAAATATTAACATTCCACTTCAGTCTTATAATTGCTGTTGTACGTATAAAGGGATTTTCTACCAGACAACTTTATTCTTCAATTTGAACATGGGGAGAGATCCATTTTGGAAACCATTTTGGATATGCCTAACAGTTAATTATTTACTGTTGGATTCTTGAACTTTGCCAAGAATTTAGCCTTTGGAATATCTTGAGAATGTAGATAGCTTTTGATTGGGTTACAATCACAACTAAAGAAACATTGTTGTCTCTTTGCACCAGAACAAGTTTGCTATTATTCTCCAGTTCCTATAATAAGTTTCTTTTCTGGTCAGGCTAGAAAGCCATATGCTTTTGCCAACTGCAGTACAGTTTTGGCTTTGAAATGGTTGACAAGCATTAACAAATTATTTGAACCATATTTTTTTTAAAAAATAGGCTCACTTGAATCAACATTAAATATCATAATAAAAAGGAATTGGTTCATATCTGAATCCTAGCATGACTGGAATCCTTCACAAATCCCCCAACTATGTTGTATCTACAAATTTCTGAGTAAATTAAATTTAAGCAAGTCTGAGGATTCTCAGATCACCAAAAAGTTGTTGAGACACAGTTGCGATCATCCTTCATCATTCAAAATGCTTGCTGAGTTTGTTCATCTTTTGCCAGATATAAATTATTCCTGTCCCTCTATTTATGCTGCAGGCTGTATGTATATCTAGAAGGAAGCCTCAATCAGCCCAAAAAGGCTACCTTCTAAAAAGGATGCTGTTAGCATGGAGCATGTTGACTGTGAAATTTCGGATATTTCTTTTCTCATTCAGCTGTGAAGTTGGTCCATTGTTTTCCACCACAGGCCATTTGTAGTTCAAATAAGATGTCCACTCCTAAAAGGAGTTTCCAAAGTGTAATTTATGACATACCTACAGTTTTTTCCTAAAGGCCATAACTCTGCTGAACAACTAATTCCCACAACACTGTCAACTTATTTACTAAGACTGTATTACTATTATTTCTCTCATCCTTCATAGTACCTATCCCTTCTCACTTATGACTATAACCGTGTTGCTTGTATCTTTAAAATTTATATTTTTTATTTGTTTCTTAGTATGATTTGATTGCTTATTAGTAACTTATGACTATCACTAAGTGTTGTATCTTATGATTCTTGATAAATGCATTTTTTTCCTTTATGTACACTGAGAGCATACACACCAAATACAAATTCCTTGTGTGTCCAATCAGACTTGGTCAATAAAAAATTCTATTCTATTTTCAAAATTATCTGTGAAGACACTCAAACTACAAGTTTAATACTACAGAGAAAGGGAGAAACATCCTTAACATTACACCAGGAGGGGGGGAGTTGTGCAGTTCAATACAAATTGGGTAGATAACTTCCTATTGAACAAGGTCTGGGTTTTTACCTTAGCTATAGGTTGTAAGTAGAAAAGAAATAAATAAGTCATAACAACCTGAATGGAAAAAATATCTCTGGAAGCCTCATTAAATCCTTAACTGCTCTAGGCTTTTTTTCCCCCTGTCACCTGCCACCCACTGATGACCTATGAATCACCAACAACTTCAGCTTCATCTTAAACCTTTATTACATTATTTTAAACCCTTAAAGCCCTTTGTGATAAGAAAAACAACAGATCAGATAAGATTATACTTTCTAAAATGATAAGCAAATTTTGAGAGATAAAGATTATCTTGGAGCTCACATATATAGAATGTGTGTGTGTGTGTGTGTGTGTGCATGTGCGTGTGTGTGCATGTGCGTGTGTGTATGGAGAGAGTGGAAGAAAAAACATGAAGAAAATTCTCTCCTTCATAATCCAGAATATTGTCTGCAAAATCCATAGTGCTTCTGTTAGTCATAATAATTGTGGTCATGTTACATATAACCAAATCTGGGGGCCAATCACTCTCTGTCAGCCCAACTCACCTCATAGGATTGTTGTTGTGGAGGGAAATAGGAGAGAAAAGGATATGTTGGATATGTTGATTGCCTTGAGTTATCTGAAAAAGTAATAAATGTGGACAATGAATGAACAAATAAAAATGAATATGTTTTAAAGGGTTTCCAGATAAAACAGTCATGAGACTTTGACTAAGATAGACCAAATAATCTTCCCTGTTTGAAGTTATTAGACTTTCTGCCTTCTCTTTTCAACATTGTGCTTCCTTTTGTCTGTCATATTATATCTCTGGTTTAATGAATTTGGTGAAGTTTCTTAGGCTTCTTCTACATGAACTAAATTATTGTCCCTTTATATCCATTCAAACAAAATTTCTTTATAACAGTTCAAACACTATGTCATTTAACATCACATATTTTCACATATGAAGGAACACATCACACATCTTTTAACCCCTAAATTGGGTGTCAGCAACCTGTGGATCTGGAATTACATGAGACTCTTTAGGCCCTCTGCTGTGGTTCCCTGTGGGGTGATCCTACTACTGGTTGGCCCCACCCCTCACCCTCCCCTCCCAGTCACTCCTTGCCTTGCCTGAGAAGGTAAAACACAAAAAAACCCAGAAATGATAGGGAGGGAGGGAGAGAAAGAGAGAGAAAGAGAGAGAAAGAGACCCATTTCCCACAAAAAACACCAGGAGCCACAAAACCTGGGTAGGTATGGCAGGGAGTCATGTGACTGGTAGGAGTGATGTTGATCTGGCCACGCCCTCCCAGGTTTTGTGGCTCCTGGTATTTCTTTTTTGTGTGTGTGTGATATATCTTCAGAAACAGAAAGAAGCCAGATAGTGGCTCATTGACTTAATCCTCTCAATCTATAATTTCTATCTACCCTTTCCACCAAGCACATTATCTATGGATTCTGCTAGAACAATGAATTCCATATTGCAAGATATTTCAGATATTACTCTAAAGAGATGATTGATGATATCTCTAAATATAATAAAGAAGATGATCATTTCTATTTAATAAGCAATCCAGGAACTATTATTCTGTTGAAATTCATTGTAGCAAATTACTCCCTAATTTTAGGTTAGAAATAAATGATCTTCATATTTTTTCTCAGAATTTGGGTGTATCAAAATGGGTAAATAGATGAAGCTCACCTTGTTGGCTCCATCTCTTTGTAACCTTCCCCTCTTAGATCTTGTTGTATGGTATGTTGAATAACATGATCAGAAATTAGTTTTTCAGGGCTTATGGGAGAGATAGATATCTGTAAAGGAGTGGAGACCAAATTGCAGTAGAGATCAGTGTCCAGATGTCAAATTCTGGTTGGCAGAGTCTTTCTGGACAAGGAGAGTTTGCAAGATCATCCATTAGCACTCCAAACAGCTGTTCTTCATTAGGAAATCACAGAAATCATGTTTTTTATGGTCAACTGAGTTGAGTGGTTAGAAATTTCAAGGACTTAAATTATGTTCATGACTGTAATGTGAGCTTGTAATGAACATATAGTTTGCAGAAGCCTCACTCTCTTAATCACTATTAGATGTATTGAATGTTATAATTTTAAAGAGCAATGTTCAGATTGGCAGGATAAAAAAAATCTTATTTGATGGAAATCTTATCTTCTTTATAAGGAGAACTTATCTGGATGAAAGAAAACTAAAACTGTTTTAAAGTTTTAAATTACTAGCAAAAAACCTAAAAGTGTTTGGATATAAGAAAGCATAAAGGTATTTTTTAAAATATTGGAACTTAATAAACAAAGGGACTGGACATTCATAGGAATGTTGCTTGTTTAATATTAATGAATACAAACAATAGGTGGATTTTACAAAATAAAGGTAATTTAAAATTGTCTATATGGAGCGTCAAATGAGACTAAAATATTAAGGACATAGAAAGGCAAAACAAAAAAAAAAGTGGGGAAGCCTGCTTTATATTTTCCCCCTTTCATACTTTCACTTTTGGATTACAATATTACCACAGCAACAACCAAAAAAATGGCAAAAGCAGATAACGGGGAGAGAGGATCATTAGAGGAACCTACAGAAAGGGGATCACCCAAGAATGTTCCTACAATCAGAACTTATGCTGATTAATGAATATAATAGATATGTTGTAAA
Source organism: Laticauda colubrina (assembly GCA_015471245.1). Classification (NCBI taxonomy): domain Eukaryota; kingdom Metazoa; phylum Chordata; class Lepidosauria; order Squamata; family Elapidae; genus Laticauda; species Laticauda colubrina. The sequence continues at coordinate 9,241,357 of BLBF01000017.1, read as the reverse complement.
GACATTTGCATGGGTTTAAGACTCTGAGATTAGTATTGTTATAACACTGGGAATTTATCATATTTAAAGAGAACTTACATATAGACTAATGAACTTTTATGAAAATTAGTGTCAAATACAGAAATTTAGTGTCAAATCCTCACAAGAAGATAAAACTGAGGAAAATATCATAATTACATATTGTAAATTATCAAAAGTTTTACTTTACTTTGATGGATTATTTAGAATGTATTGATATATTGAGACATAAAAATGCCAATCCAAAAGAGCATACTACCATATCTTTTTCAAGAATAGATATGATACGGTTCTCAAAAAATTTGTTCAATAATAAATATGATCTGGATCCTGAACAAGCCTAAACAATAAAACAAAAATATTATTAGAGAATTTTATTAAATGGTTAAGATTTATTTATAACCCACAGGAAGCACAAATAATTGTTAATGGAGAATTAACAAAATCCTGTGAACTACAAACAAAGCATAAGAATATCCATTGTCTCTGCTCCTGTTCATTGTAGTATTTGAAATATTGTATAAGAAGTATAAGACAAGAGAAGAGAATTGTGGGTGTAATTTAAAGACATTATTTATTGCTGGCTTGAGAGGTTCTGTTAAAAGGAATAGAAAAATTAAGAAGAAGACTAAAAGAGTTTGGTATGCTAGCAGGTTTTAAGTTTCACAATGAACAGATGCAGTTGTTAATAAAAATATGAAAAAGAGGATCAAACAGAAGGGATAAAGTTGACTTTAAGATTGAGGGGAAAAAGTGAAATAGATAGGTATCATGAATTGTATGTTATCTCAAAGCAATTATGCTAAGGTATGGAATTAAATTAAAAAGAGCAAGCTGAAATAGAAGAAACTACAATTATCACTGCTGGGGAGAATTTATTTGAGAAAAATACATGTTCTACCTGGAAAGTTGTTTTTGTTTCAGATATCACCTATTTTGACAACTATTTTGTCATTTAAAGATTCGTAAATCAATATATCACAGATCATTTTAATGGCTTGACTTCATAATATAATCACCCGGATCTCCTAATGAACTTTCTTATTTTCACACTTGGATTGATTTCCCTACATTACAATATTGTCTTCTAGATGTATTTTTATAAGATTCTTTACTAAGCATAACTAGATAGACCTTTGTTGTAGTAATTAAGATACTAGATTAGAAACTAGGAGATGGTAAAATTCGGGGAAGTGGCAGGACTCAAAATAAATAAAAATAAAACTAAGATGCTAGTTAAAAACTGTACTATAAAGCAGAAAACAGAATTGGAAAATAAAATGGGACTGCAGATAGCAAAAAAGGTGAAACATTTGGGAATTTGGCTGTCTCCCAGATGTTCATCAATAAAAGAGGATAATTACATTAAATTGGTAAAGCAAATTAGAAAAAAACTGGAATTATGGGCAAAACTCAAACTGTCTTTATTGGGAAGAATAGCGCTATTGAAAATGAACACCTTACCGAAATTAATATACTTATTTCAAATGATCCCGATTAAATTAGGAAAACCTTTTTTCATAGAATTAAATAAAATGACATTCAAATTTGTCTGGTTGGGCAGGAAGCCATGTATTAAAATGAAACTATTACAAAATAATAGGAGCAGAGGTGGTCTTGGGAACTCTACTATCAAGCAGTGGTGCTGAATCGAGTTAAAGATTGGGTCAAATTACGAGACAAGAAAATTCTAACACTAGAAGGCCATGACTTCTAGATAGGTTGGCATGCATTTTTGTGGAAGAAAAAAAGTAACATAAATACTTACATCAATCATTATGTAATAAGAGATTAACTCATTACAACATGGAGAAAAATTAAAAATAAACATATAGAAATACCATGTTAACTGTCATCCATGGAGGCCATGATCCACCCAAATAGATTAGATTTAAGGAAAATGGTAATTATGAGGAATTATTAGATAGTCAAATGAAATGAAAATCAAATCAAGAACTAAAAGAAAATGGAATTATAATCAACTGGTGGCCATGTTTGCAAATCCAAAATAAATATTAAAAAGATTTGGAAGATTTTGGATTTGATAAAAGGCAAAACCAATTAGACAAAATTTTAATGGGACCGGAACAAAAATTTATAACAAAAATATATAAATATTTATTAGATTTTAAAATGGAAGAGAAAATAGTGAAAAGTACAATGATAGCTTGGGCACAGAATTTTGGACATAACATAGAATTAGGGGAATGGGAGAAAATATGGAATGTAAAATATAAGCTAACTATATCTTTAGCATACAAAGAAAATATGTATAAAATGTTTTACAGATGGTATTTGGCCCCAACGAGACTGGCAAAAATATATTCCAATGTAAGCCCAAAATGTTGGAAATGCAAAAAAGTTGATGGTACATTTTACCATATGTGGTGGCTATGCCCTGAGACCAGGACATTTTGGATCCAAATTAAAAACTGGCTACAAGAGATCACCGGTCATCAGATTGAGCTCAGACCAGAAAACTTTCTTCTAGGAATTATTAAAGATTGAATCCCAAAAGAAGTAAAATATCTATTGCTACATATCACACCAGCTGCCAGAATAGCTTTTGCACAAGTATGGAAAACTATTATTCCCAATGAAGAATTAATATTAGAAAAAATAATGGAAAGTGCTGAAATGAATATGTTAACACTGAAACTGAAAGAAAGAGAAGACTCTGAATTTTTTTGATCTGGAATAAATGGTATGATTGGGTAGCAAACAGAAGCAAGAAATAAGGCAAGAAATCTAACTTCTTAAGAAGCCTTAAGAAAGTAAAATGTAAATACGTAAAATATATAAGAATATAAGAATAATAATCATAGAAAAAGTCATTAATCAATGTCAGATAAATGTAAATACAATGTGTTAAGATATACAAGATAAAAACCTGTAAACATGTCAAAAAATGCTGTTGAAATCATGATGTTTTATGTTGTAATAACAGAAACTTAATAAAAATATATATTAAAAAAATTGAAACTAGGAGATGGTGAATTCTATTCTCCCTTAAGCATGAAAACCAGCTGAGCAACTTTGGTTCTCTCTCTCTCTCTCCCCCCCCCCCCAACTTACCACATGGAACTGTTGTTGGAGCAGAGTAGAAGTGACCATTTTGAGTTGTTCAGAATAAAAATGTAAGATCTAATCAGATAGACATTTCAATCTGATTGCAATATAATATTATTTCAGGTTTTGACAAGAGTGACTGGTGGCTTATTTTTCTTCCAGTTCTGAATAAGGGGTCATAACATAAGGACTTGAAGTCCACAATGTGTAAATAGGTTTTTTTAATAGTGTTTTTGTATAAGGCATTTTTGTAAACTAGATGTCAAAATAAAAGGCTCTGTCTTTCCTCTTATTGATATCACAAAACAGTTGTGCCTCAAACAGAACATTGAGCCATGTATAAAATAGCAAGCAGTTTGCTCATATTGTAAACAAAATGTATTTGAGAGGAACTGAACTTGTCATACAAGAATTTGATCAGCTTTAATCTTGGACCAGAATTAAGCAACCAGTGTTAAAAAAAAATGAAGGATTGTGGTTTTACTTTTGCCTTTTTTTGTTTAAGATTTTGTCATTACCCATATCATATCATTTTCAGGTGTTAAATATTGTGAAAACCTGGTCTTTTTCTGTGCTATTTTGATTCTATCTATCTTTTTACTTTGGTGTTGTTAGGTGATTGTAATTATTGGTTACATAAATTTCCTTGAGCTCACCTTGAATATATTGTTTACATTTTGCATTCTGCCCCGTATTGTTTGTTTGCATGCAGAAATGATCCAATCATGTTTCTTCATTTTTGATTCCTTCCAACTGGCTATTTTTTTTTCCCTTCTCACATTCTGTTTAAGACTCTGCCACTTTGCTTCAGTTACCTTCATGCTCTACTTCCTGCTTATCTGTCTCTTCGTCGTTCATTCTTCTATTTTGTTGTTGTTCTTTGTGACTTGTAGAACTTATCTGCATTGTCCAGTTATCCCATCATGACGCTGGGCCAGCCTAATTAAATTAAATACAGATGAAGCTGATAGAATAAGATACCAAGTCACTTAAATCCTATCCACGAGCAAACCACCCAAAAGCAAATAGGAACTAAAAGCCCTGCAATCCCTAAAGAATGACAGCAGCATAATCAAATAAAGGTAATGCCACAGTAATAATGGACAGAAAAGACTACAAAACAAAACTGACAGACCTACTCCAAGACTCCACATACAAACCTATAAACACGGACCCAACCACATATCTGGAAAAAATAACCAAGAAGAAAATCATAACCAGCAACATGAGCAAAGAGATCCAACAGATGATCATCCCAAGAGAAAAATCTTCCAGATGCCCCAAACTATACAGCCTTCCCAAAATACACAAAGAAGGCAAACCTCTCAGACCCATAGTTAGCAAAGCAGCTACAGCCCCATGCTGAAGCAGCAGCTTCACATGTACAAAACTCATACCACTTCTTGGAAATGATCAAAGATCTACACGTGGAACAAAAAGATCTGCTTGTAAGTTTCGACATGGTTTCACTATTCACTCAAGTCTGGATAAAAGAAACCCGAGAAATCATCAAAAACAAATACCAACCCCCCAAACACCTCATGGAACTAGCAGAACACTGCTTAACCAATACATATTTCATATACAAAGGACAAAGATACAAGCAAATTGAAGGAGCCCCTATGGGATTACCATTGTCATCCATTATTGCAAACATGGAAGAATTTGAATCCAGAGCAGAAGTGGTATTCAGCAGGTTCTGACCAGTTCTCGAGAACCAGTAGTGGAAATTCTGAGTAGTTCAGAGAACCGGCAAATACTACCTCTGACTGGAGATTTTACATATCCTTCCCCTGCCATGCCCAACAAGCCATGACCACAGAACTGGTAGTAAAAAAAAATGAATCACACTACTGATCCAGAGTCCTGCCAAATGCCATCCACAAACCCAAACTATTGTTAAGATATATCAGTGACACATTTGTTATTTGGCCCCATGGAAAAGAAAACCTAAACAATGTCTTAACACACTGAAACAATATACATCCAAAAATCAATTTACCATGGAAATGGAAACAAACAAACAACTACCATTCCCATTCAAGCAAAACACAGCAAATTCCAAGACCAATAAAAACAGACCAAGACTTGGGAGGTTAAGACTTGGGAGGCCAAGACTTCATCCAATCAGGATAAAAAAAAAAAACATTGTAACACAGCAGTAGGCTAGCACCAAATTTAAAACAGAAACATCTGTGAAAGGCTGACACACAGACAAACTCAACAAAGAAGCCTGATGATGGCAGCTGAGATTCTACCGAAACGTTGTGACAACTTTAAAGGCACAAATACAATGATGTGGGATAATACCCAAAGGAAGCTGAACAATACACATGTAAGTACCCGCGAAAACCTAACAATATATATACATACATACATACATACATACATACATACATACATACATACATATATATATATATATATATATATATATATATATATTCTTAGATTTTCACGGGTACTTACATGTACTATATGTGTACTTACATATAGTAATGGATAGAAAAGACTATGAAACAAAATTAACAGACCTACTCCAAGACTCCACATACAAACCTATAAACACAGACCCAACCACGTATCTAGAAAAATCAACCAAGAAGAAAATTATAACCAGCCACATAAGCAAAGAAATCCAACAGACGATCATCCCAAGAGAAAAATCTTCTAGATGCCCCAAATTATA
>BLBF01000017.1:9187681-9220581 GCA_015471245.1 Laticauda colubrina | reverse complement strand
TTGGTTACTATACCAGCTGGATTTAAAGTCAAAGAGAGCTTGAAGACAGACTTTTTTTTACAATCCAGATATTGTAATCTTTTATGCACACTCGGTCAATGCTGTGGGTCTTTTTGTGCTTCATGTTTGATTTCCACATAGATAAATAAATCTTTGGTTTAGTACAGATTCTTACAATTCACATGACTTTATTAAGATTGCATTAATTTGAAGCAGACTCTAGAATTTAAAATGGCCTGAATTGGCCACTTTTGCAACATTTTCATAGCTGTTGCTGCTGATGCTATTTGCATCAGTAACTAAAGCCCAACTAAATTGGGCTGAACTAATTCAGCCCAATTATCTGATTTTATCCACTGTAAGCTGTTTATCTTCTTGCCCACAAGATAGAGATTATAATTGTCATTATTTCTTCCATGAAAATCCATTTATTTTTGACAATATATTTTTTAGCTCTTAGTTTTTGACTTTACCTTTTGATCTTTACTACTGTTACTATGAAACAATTAGGAAATGATTGAATAACAGATCTCTAGCTACTGTGGTCCTGAATGCTGAGTTAGATAGGTCTCAGGATCTAGTCATATATTATCTTAAAGTATAATGTATTCTTTATTTCTTTATCAGTTAAATATTGCATCCTTTATTTCTTCATTATAGTGATATTTATTTTTATATCAAAACTGGCAATTTATGAAAATTTTCAAGATTTCATAAAATAGATTCAAGTATGCAAAGCAATTTATACTAAACCAATGAAGTTCTGTTCCATTTTTCAAACTCTTTATATCCCTACTTTGACTTATGATTATGAAACCAATATGGCACTCATTTACTTATTTCATTTGATGTGTACAAAAGTGTTCCTTCTACATAGTACATGTTTCTATGATATAGATGTGACAGAAAATTCAGTTTGCTTCACCTAATTTGTTTTTGGAAGCAATGCTGTATAGACACATCTGAAGGGCTCTAAAGCCCATGTCACACTGAACCAACGGATGCAAAGAGGATGTAAAACGGACAAAAAACCTGGCCATCCATTCGAAAATGCGATGTACTCACTGCCTCTGTTTTGCTTCCTCTCTATCTGTCCAGCATCCGTTTATTGATGTTTCATCCGCTCCGAAAGTTTTGGGCTGCCCAAAACTTTTGCGTGGAAAATGTATCCAGTTTGTCCGTTCTGCATCCGTTACGCATCCGATACGCATCCGTTCTGCATCCGTTACGCATCTGCTATATACGCTAGGCATCTGCTGCGCATCCGCGGAACTCGTATCCACTTGGACGCAGGGAGGAAGCGGAACGGATGCAGAATGGATGCAGAACGGATGCAGAACGGAAGCCTAGCGGATGCAGCACGGAAACAAAGTGTTTAAAATGGAAAAAACGTTCGCAGAGGGGACCTATCTTGGATATTAAGGATGTCTACAGGATGCCAAGAGGATGCCTAGAGGATGCAAATAGACACCTATACTGCCTATAAAAAGGGGGAGCAACTCACCTGCATCTCACTTTCAGACCAGCAGCCCAGCTGTGCAGACCTCTGCAGCCTTCGTCTGGCTCTTCCTCTTCCACAGCATCCAGTCATATCCACCGTGGATTGTAACACAGTCCTTTTGGCAGCCACCATCCTTCTGCAACAGTGCAAAGCCATCTGCAGGCTCTGTGAACACTACTGCGAGAAGAAAAAGAGGCAGCCAAAAAGATTCTGGGTCCGAAGATGTTTCACCAGAAGAGCAGAGGATGGACTGTACAACAAGCTGATGGTGGAGCTCAGGAATGAAGACACTCGGGTATTCCAGAACTTCATGAGGATGCCGAAGTTGTGCAGCGCCTGACACCCAGGTTGACCAAGGCAAACACCAACTTCCGGCCCAGCCTGGAACCTGGGCTCAAGGTAGCACTCACTCTGCGCCATCTGGCCTCAGGGACCTCCTACAGGAGCATGCAGTATGGCTGGAGGGTGCCATCCAACACCATCAGCATTGTGGTCAGAGAAGTGGTGCAGGCCATCATCGAAGAATACAAGGAGGAGCTCCTCCAGTACCCCTCCACTGAAGAAGGATGGAAGAAAGTTGCAGAGCAGTGGTATCAGAAGTGGAACTTCCCCCACACCGTTGGAGCCATAGATGGGAAGCACGTGGCCTGCAAAGCTCCACCCAAATCAGGGTCCAATTATTACAACTACAAGGGCTTCTTCAACATCATCCTCTTCGCCATGGTTGATGCTGACTACAAGTTCATGTACATCGATGCTTCAGGCAACGGCTCATCTTCAGATGCCCAGGTATACAATGCCAGTCACCTCAAGGAGGAACTGGAACGCAACCTCATTGTGGGCTTCCCAGATCCAGAAACCCTGCCCAACGACACACAAGGTGTGCCCTACTTCATCGTGGGGGATGATGCCTTCTCCCTCACAACCTACCTCATGAAGCCCTACACCTCCAGACTCCTCACCCGTGAAGAGAGGATCTTCAACTACAGGCTGTCCAGGGCAAGGTGGGTGGTGGACAATGCCTTTGGCATCCTGGCCAACAGGTTCCAGGTCCTTCTCACCACCATGCAGCATTGCCCAGAAACTGTGAGGAGGATCATGGAAGCTTGCTGCATCCTGCACAATCTCATGCGCACCCGCTACCCAGTCTTGCACAACAGGCTCGTGGACCTCCAACAATGCAATGGGGACATGGAGCCTGGGGAATGGAGGCAAGGGCGAAACCTGATTGACACTGAGGATGTGCAAGGCCCCAATAAAGCCTCACATGAAGCAAAGAAGCAGCGCAACCTCCTGAGACAATGGTGCAACTCCCCAGCTGGAGCAGTGGAGTGGCAAGACAGGATGGTAGATGCTTAATGGATGCTTCCTTCAGCCTGTCTCATCACACGGATGTTTGGTTGTCCTACAATGAACAGGGCGTTTAATAAAGAGTTGTGTTTATGTTGACATGTGTGGATAATTATTACATTAATATTGATAATAAAGGCCCATAGGTGTGGCACCTGGGAGGGTGGACCATACAGTCCCACTATGCTTGCACTGGAGGTTTATCTATCCCACTGCTATCCTAACCCATCCCACAGCTATTACCCATCCCACAGGTATCCTAACCCACCCCACTGCTATCCTTACCCATCCCACAAGCATGCAAAGACTTAAATCATTTCTAAAAGTTGCCACCAAGACTTTATAAAAAAAAAGAAATGAAGCAAATGTGTGAATCATAAATAGACCTTATTAACAACAAGCTATAAAACAAAAATGAGTCTCTGGCACTCCTCTTGGTCACTCAGTCTCATGGGTGAAGGGTCCAGGTGCTGTGGAGGTGGCTGGTGCTGGATTGCCTTTCATCAGCTCCTCCAGAAGCAGAAGCAGCAGAAGCCCCAGCCCCAGAAGAGCAAGCCCATGCTGCAGAAGCCCCAGCAGAACCAGAGTGAGGGCCAGGGGGCGGGATGGTAGCCCTGTCCCCGTTGCAAGGGCTGGCAGCAGATGGCTGAGGTTTGCTGTGCTTCAGCATGGTTGTGGGGTTGCTGGCTGGCAGGGAGGCTGGCAGGAACCAAGGCTGGCAGCAAGGCTGGCAGGGAGGCAGGCACCAAGGCTGGCAGGCAGGCAGATAGCAAGGCTGGCAGGGAGGCTTGCAGGCAGGCTGGCAGGCAGGCTGGCAGGCAGGCAGGAACCAAGGCTGGCACCAAGGCTGGCACCAAGGCTGGCAGCAAGGCTTGCAGGCAGACATGCAGGCAGGACAGGCAAGGCAGCCAATCCGTCCGGCAGTAGTTCTTTCCTCTGAATGGTGACATGCTTCCGAGCTGCTTCCGTTATATCCACGGGGCTGACTCAATGCATCCTCCCTGCATGCGCCATTAACTCCAGGCATCCATTAGGCTTCTGCTGTGCATCCGCTGTGCATCCACTTCATCCGTTCTGCATCCGCTCTGCATCGCTCTTTCCGTTCCGTGTCTGCTTTGCTGAGGTCCCCCGGAAGCCTAGCGGATGTGCCATCCGCTCCCATCCGCTTTCATCTGCTAGGCTTCCGTTCCGCATCCGCTTTCCATCAGCCCTGCATCCTCCCCGCGTCCGTGTTATCCGCTCCGGTTATGCAAATTTTTGCCCCTTTTGAGAGTTGAAAACAATGGATGGAACATTTTGCTCATGTGTTGTGTCCTTTTTGCATCCGTTGGGCAGTGTGACATGGGCTTAAGATCTTGTCTCATGAAAGGTTTGTTCTTCATTAGGTAAACAAATTATAATGTGGCTTTTAAACAATGCATTTGTATCAGTCTTATTTTAAAATGGAACAGTTTGTCTGTGTATCCCATTGAGTAATTGTAAAGCACATTTTTTCTTCTTTTCAAATTTGTAGAAAAAGGATCAATTTTACAATAGAAATGCGTTTATTTAATGGATTAACTGCTTCATTGGGAAACTTGCAAATAATTTGAACGATTGAGCTGTGAGGATTGCATAATGAGGTATACACAAAGACTTGAATTGGAATTGATGTCATTTATATCACTTTTCAATATTTGTCTTTTTTTTCTCCTTACTTAAAAATAATCAGGTTACCTTGTCTAAAGGAAAATTATGAATTGGACATATCACAAAGTGGAAAATCTTCATTAATGGTAGCTGAAATGACAATTCCAAATCGGTAACTCTAAATGATTTTCAAAGGACAACTTGCAGATTAATTATTTTTTATATTCTCTGTAAGTTTGTTGTTGATTTTTTAAACAATTAATGGAGAACTTAATAAATGTCATTCCATTCAATAATCTAAGTTTCAGGACCATTTTAAACATCAAACCCTGCAAGAAAAAAGACTAACAAGTCATCCTAGGACAAAGCACAAAATCAACTACAAAACAAGATTTTTTGAACTGATTTATAGAAGGCACATACAATTCACATTGTGATCTGAAAATCAAAAAATGTGGTAGACATTTTTAAACATTTATTAAAAAGGAAAACATTTATAAAAAAGGGGGATTCTTTAGAAGATTGAATGCAGTCTTAATCTGTTTTAAATTACTATATGGTTCATTGTATTAGTGCAAGCTCATTGTATGGTTAGATTATAAGGTATGGATTATGACTGATTACATGTAACTCCACTAAAGTATGCTTTATGACTGACCACATCTAAATCTAGCTGTGGCTTATTTAATAAACCATAATTAGGAAAACCATTACTTAGAGCAATTATAGATTCTACTCTAAACAAACATGTCAACTTTAGGCATTTTCAGAATTCAAAATTTTCAGTCTTAAATTCATTTTTAACCCTTAATTTGTACCTCGCCTCTATTTCTATTTCAAGGTCTTAGAGTTTAGCAATTAAGACCTTACATCCTGTATAATAATGTTTTTATCATAAACATTTTTATTGAAGTCAAGTATATAATTTTAATAATGATGGTATTATACTTTTCAGTAAACATGTTTAAACTAGATATTTTCCTATTGTTAACTCTAACCTATTGTTAACTCGAACCTTCAGAAATTATTTGTGATTAAAATCACCAATATTTTATTACTCCAAAAAATATTGCTCCTCTATCATGTTTATCTCTGGAAAACTATTTTTGTAGATTGATCTGTTTAATTTTCCCTGGGTGTTTGTTTCCTGATCAGTCTCCTGAATCAGTATAGAATGCCCATGTCTTCAACTTATTCAATGTCTTCTTGACAGAACAAAAATAACAAAGAGCCTTTTGACATTTCCAGACTAACAGATTTATAAAGCTTAAGCTCTCAAGGCCTAAAATCTACTTCATCAGATGTATAGTACATCATCTTTGGCTGAGACATTGCATTCAAAATGAACTAAGTTGTTCTTCAAAACCCATGCATGCACAGATTTTGAAATATCTTGTGTGCCAAGGCTGCCATAGTGTATTTTATTAGGTCTTAAAACTGTTAATGTAAAGCTATGAAAAAAATTGTATTCAATATGAATAGATATATTTTTATCTCTCTCTAGAGGGCTTGTTCATATGTCTTGAAAATGCCAGCTCTTATATTCTAAAACGAACTATTCCTCTTAAAGCAAACTGCAGCAAAGTTATTCCATTAGAGTTCAACATATGACATAGTCAAAATTTACTTCACTTTTGTTCCTTTTTTTAAAAAACAAACTTTATTGATATACAACTAAAATGTCAAACAAACACATACACAACACACAGAAAAAAAAAGAATAAGGAAAAAAAATGATTAAAAACTAGCAATTCTATTATCGACAGTCTATTGTTCCTTGTTTGTTATCAATATTGGTGATATATTTACAAATACATCTTATTGCAAATATATAATTACTACCTCTTTTAGATTTTATGTTGTTTACTAATATATTTTTTATTTTTGTTCTATCCAGTCATACCAGCATTCCCAGCTTCTGTAATATTCTGATGTTTCTTTTTCCTTAAGTGCTAAGGTTAACTTATCCACCTCTGCATAGGCTGTTAAGGCCCGGTCACACTGCCCAATGGATGCAAAACGGACACAACGGACAAGCAAAATGTTCCATCCGTTGTTATCCGCTCTCAAAAGGGGCAAAAATTTGCATAACCGGAGCGGATAACACGGACAGGGGGAGGACACAGGGCGGATGGAAAGCAGATGCGGAACGGAAGCCTAGCGGATGGAAGTGGATGGGAGCAGATGGCACGTCTGCAGGGCTTCCAGGGGGCCTCAGCAAAGCAGACGTAGAACGGATACAGCGGATGCAGAGCGGATGCACAGCGGATGAAGCGGATGCACAGCAGAAGCCTAGCGGATGCACAGCAGAAGCCTAGCGAATGCATCCTAGAAAAATGTTCCATCCATTGTTATCCGCTCTCAAAAGGGGCAAAAATTTGCATAACCGGAGCGGATAACACAGATGCGGGGAGGATGCAGGGCAGATGCAAAGCGGATGCGGAACAGAAGCCCAGCGGATGGAAGTGGATGGGAGTGGATGGCGCATCCGCTAGGCTTCCGGGGGAACTCAGCAAAGTGGATGTGGAACGGATACAGAAGATGCACAGTGGATTCAGAGCAGATGAAGCGGATGCACAGCGGATGCATAGCAGATGTACAGAAGCCAAGCGGATGCTGAGCATTAATTGCGCTTGTGGGGAGGATGCATTGCGTCAGCCCCACGGATATAACGGAAGCAGCTCGGAAGCAGGTCGCCATTCAGAGGAAAGACCTGCTTCCAGACACATTGACTGCCTTGCCTGTCCTGCCTGCATGTCTGCCTGCATGTCTGCCTGCATGTCTACCTGCAAGCCTCGCTGCCAGCCTCGCTGCCAGCCTCCCTGCCAGCCTCCCTGTCAGCCTTGCTGTCTGACTGCCTGCCAGTCTTGCTGCCAGCCAGTCTGCCTGCCAGTCCTGCTGCCTACCTGCCTGCCAGCCTTGGTTCATGCCTTCCTGCCAGCCTTGGTACCCGCCTGCCTGCCAGCCAGCCTTCCTGCCAGCCTTGGTTCCTGCCAGCCTGCCTACCAGCCAGCAACCCCACAACCATGCTGAAGTACAGCAAGCCTCAGCCATCTGCTGCCAGCCCTTGCAAGAGGGACAGGGCTACCATCCCGCCCCCTGGCCCTCACTCTGGTTCTGCTGGGGCTTCTGCAGCACGGGCTCGCTCTTCTGGGGCTGGGGCTTCTGCTGCTTCTGGAGGAGCTGATGACAAGCACTCCAGCACCAGCCACCTCCACAACACCTGCACCCTTCACCCCTGAGACTGAGGGACCAAGAGGAGTGCCAGAGATTCATTTTTGTCTGATAGCTTGTTGTTAATAAAGTCTATTTTTGATTCACACACTTGCTTCATTTCTTTTTTTCAATAAAGTCTTGCTGGAAACTTTTAGAAATGGTTTAAGCCTTTGCATGCTTGTGGGATGGGTTAAGATAGCTGTGGGATGGGTTGAGATAGCTGTGGGATGGGTTAAGATAGCAGTGGGATGGGCAGGGATAACTTTGGGATGGGTAATAGCTGTGGGATAGATAAACCTCCAGTGCAAGCATAGTGGGACTGTATGGTCCACCCTCCCAGGTGCCACACCTATGGCGCTTTATTATCAATAACAATATAATCAATCATCCACACATGTCAACATAAACACAACTCTTTATTAAATGCCCTGTTCATTGTAGGGCCACTCTCATGGCCCAATCTCATCCGTGTGATGAGACAGGCTGAAGGAAGCATCCATTAAGCATCTATCATCCAGTCTTGGCACTCCACCGCTCCAGCTGGGGAGTTGCACCAGTGTTTCAGGAGGTTGCGCTGCTTCTTCCCTTCACGTGATACTCTGTTGGGGCCTTGCACATCCTCAGTGTCTATCAGGTATCACCCTTGCCTCCATTCCCCAGGTTCCATGTCCCCATTGCCTTGCTGGAGGTCCACGAGCCTGTTGTGCAAGACTGGGTAGCAGGTGCGCATGAGATTGTGCAAGATGCAGCAAGCTTCCATGATCCTCCTCATGGTCTGTGGGTGATGCTGCATGGTGGTGAGAAGTACCTGGAACCTGTTGGCCAGGATGCCAAAGGTGTTCTCCACCACCCACCTTGCCCTGGATAGCCTGTAGTTGAAGATCCTCTCTTCACATGTGAGGTATTTGGAGGTGTAGGGCTTCATGAGATAGGTTGTGAGGGAGAATGCATCATCCCCCATGATGAAGTAGGGCACATCTTGCGTGTCATTGGGCAGTGGGTCTGGATCTGGGAAGCCCACGATGAGGTTGCGTTCCAGCTCCTCCTTGAGGTGACTGGCGTTGTATACCTGGGCATCTGAACATGAGCCGCTGCCTGAAGCATCGATGTACATGAACTTGTGGTCAGCATTGACCATGGTGAAGAGGATGATGCTGAAGAAGCCCTTGTAGTTGAAATAAGTGGACCCTGACTTGGCTGGCGCTTTGCAGGCCACGTGCTTGCCATCGATGGCTCCAACGGTGTGTGGGAAGTTCCACCTCTGATACCACTGCTCTGCAACTTTCTTCCATCCTTCTTCAGTGGAGGGGCACTGGAGGAGCTCCTCCTTGTATTCCTCGATGATGGCCTGCACCACTTCTCTGACCACAATGCTGATGGTGTTGGGTGGCACCCTCTAGCCATACTGCATGCTCCTGTAGGTGGTCCCTGAGGCCAGGTGGCGCAGAGTGAGTGCCACCTTGACCCAGGTTCCAGGCTGGGCTGGAAGTTGGTGTTTGCCTTGGTCAACCTGGGTGTCAGCCGCTGCACAACTTCGTCAAACATGGCTGGAGGCATCCTCATGAAGTTCTGGAATGCCCGAGTGCCTTCGTTCCTGAGCTCCACCATCAGCTTGTTGTACAGTCCGTCCTCTGCTCTTCTGGTGAACCATCTTCGTACCCAGACACTTCTTGGCCGCCCCTTTTTCTTCCCGTAGTAGAGTTCACAGAGCCTGTAGATGGCTTCGCACTGTTGCAGAAGGATGGTGGCTGCCAAAAGGACTGTGTTACAATCCACAGTGGACATGATTGGATGCTGTGGAAGAGGAAGAGTCAGATGAAGGCTGCAGAGGTCCGCATCACAGGGCTGCTGTTCTGATAGTGAGATCCAGATGTGTTGCTCCCCCTTTTTATAGGCAGTATAGGTGTCCCTTTGCATCCTCTAGGCATCCTCTAGACATCCTTAATATCCGAGATAGGTCCCCTCTGCGAACGTTTTTTCCATTTTAAACGCTTTGTTTCTGTGCTGCATCCATTCTGCATCCGTTCTGCATCCGTTCTGCGTCTGTGCCGCTTCCTCCCTGTGTCCGAGTGGATGCGAGTTGCGCGGATGCACAGTGGATGCCTTGCGGATATAGCGGATGCATAATGGATGCAGAATGGATGTGTAGCAGATGCGTAGCGGATGCAGAATGGATGAATTGGATACATTTTCCATGCAAAAGTTTTGGGCAGCTCAAAACTTTCTGAGCGGATGAAACGTCAATAAACGGATGCTGGACGGATAGAGAGGAAGCAAAACGGAGGCAGTGAGTACATTGCGTTTTGCAACGGATGGCAAGCTTTTTTTTCCATTTTACATCCTCTTTGCATCCGTTGGTGCAGTGTGACAGGGGCTTTATCTTCTGAATGACCATTTCCTCTGTTGGAATATCTGCTTGTTTCTAGCACTGTGTAAAGGTTATTCTGGCTGCAGTAAGAATGTGCAATATTATATATTTGATGTTTTTAGAAATTTGTCTGTTAAATATCCCCAATAAGAAGAATTCTGGTTTTAATTCAATTTGTTCCACCGTTATTTCCTCTAACCATTTTTTATTCTATGCCAGTGTCTTTGGGCTTCAGTGGAGAACCACCACATGTGAAAGAATGTTCTGTGTTTCTTTTTACATTTCCAGCAATTTGGATTTATGTTAGGAGACATTTTCGCTATTCTTGAGGACGAGAGATGCCATCTTTAAAACATTTTATAGGCATTTTCTTTATATGTTGCTGATTTTGTAATTTTATTATTCCTTGTCCAGATCTTTTCCCATTCTAATAATGTAATGCTACGTCTTATGTTTCTACTCCAAGCTATCATGTTGCCTTTGACTACTTCCTCTTCTAATTCCATCTCTAATAAATAATTATAAAATTTAGTTATATATTTTTTTTATCTGGACCTAATAGGATTTTATCTAATTGTTATGCCTGAGCATAAATTCTAAATTTTTTCTTGTCCTGGCTGTATCTATTTTGAATTTGCAAATAAGCCCACCAGTCTACTTGTAACCCTTGTTCTTGGAGATCTTGCCATGATATTAAAGTTCCTTGCGCATCAAGAAGGTCTTTGTATTTTATCATTTTATTAAGATCTAGATGATTTGGATGTATCATTGCCTTCATCATTGAGATCCAGATTGGGATTTTTAAATAATATTTTTTTTTATTTTGTTCCAATTAGCCAATAAGGAATCTCTAATTATATGTCTATGGAAATACTTCTGCTTAATTTTTCCAGTGTCCCATAAAAATGTGTGCCATCCCCTCTGTACATCATGGCCTTTGAGAAATAAGATTCTTTTATTCGACAGATTTACCCACTCTTTCAACCAAAGTAAAGAGGCTGCACTATAGTATAATTCCCAATTTGGGAGTGCCATACCTCCCCTGCTCTTCATATCTTGCATTGCCTTTAGGTATATCCTCGGTTTTTTCCCTTGATAAATAAATTTGGTAATTATCTTGTTAAGTTCCACAAAGTATTTTTTTATGTATTCTTATTGATATTGTTTGGAATAAGTAAATGAATTTGGGCAGAATGTTCATTTTTATAGTGGCAATCCTCCCTAATAAGGAGATTTGCAATTTAACCCATATCTCTAAATCTTTTTTGATTTGCTGTAATAATTTATTATAATTATTTTTCATTAGAGTTTTGCATTGAGCCATCAACCAAATTCCTAAGTATTTAACTTTTTTTACAATTTGTCATCCCATTATCCTTTCCAATTTTATTTTTTGTTTTTCTGTTATATTTTTAGTTCTTCATTTCATTTTAGTTCACTTTTCTTTATCTCCACATCATATTGTATTATGTTGTATTATAGCAAGATAGATAATAAGAATTTGCATCATTAGGCCAAATGAAGTCATTTTTTAAAGTTTATAAAGATTCAGCAAATATTCATATGGCACCTCTTTCACAGTCTAAGTAAAAGTAGAAGAAGAAGAGACAAACTTGTGGCAGATCAAATAAGAGAAATCCAAAAGTTCTTCAAAATGTGTTATGAGAATAAAATTAAAAAGGTGTAAATGAGAGTACACTATCAGAGAATTTTGAAACAGATATGGAACTGAAATTATCCATTAAACAAAAATATCCTGAATTTAAGTAGTATAAACAGCTTAACTTCTTTATAAAGATGCATGACTCTTTATAGAGTCATGGCATTAGTGGAGCCACTGAAGTTACTGCTAAGTTTAAAAAAATGATTCCTTGTCATAGATGAATAAAATGAGAGAAAAGGTGTATACCAAGAATTTGGTACTATAACAAACTATAATTCTTCAAGATTGCCAAGTTCCTGATCAGATGAGAGTAATAGACACTTTTATTCATGCACATAACATAACATCTCCTGCTTCTGAGTGTTATAATTCAAGAAACTTCTTGTCTTGTCCATTAGAGGACTATGAAAGAAGCCAAGCTATATAACTAGATTATTAAAGGGCAATTCCCTTTGTATCCATGATATGCTTCATCCTTTGGAGCAAGAACTTTGGACATGATGGCATCAAGTTTACTTTTTAGAAGCATAGAATCACATAATTTCTCAAGGCAACTTTTAAAAAATTCTATGCTTGAAGCTTGTTCGAGCAAGGAAACCTTTAGTACCATCCTATTTCATAAAGAGGGAGACATTTGATGGAGAGGTTAAGGCCCCTAACTAGAATCTAGGAGACACAAGTTTTAGTCTTGCTAGACACAAAGATAGTTGGGTGACTTTGACCCAATCACACTCTCTCAGTCCTTGGAAAAAAAGGCAAACCACTTCTGAAGTCTTGTCAAGAAAATTGCAGAGATGACTTCAAGGCACTAAAATAAATAAATGAAATAAAGAGATAAGGACTAGGAAAGGCTGATAGGAGAATAGGATTTCAGGAGCTCTAAATTATCTTTTAATTGTTTAATTTAATTATCTTGTAAGCGATTGACAAATCAAAATAAATAAAATAAAAATAAAATAAATAAATAAAAAGAGAGGAGTTATGGCTTAAGATCCTTGTATTAATGTTACAGGGGAAAGTAGCAGGATGATTTTTTATAAAAACAGGATCATAGTTATGGATAGAAATGGCAACTACAATGATCCAAAGAAAGAAACAAAGAAATTGCAAGAAACAGAAATGAATTGAACTTGCAACTGGACACATGTATTACAAAGTGTTTAATTTGAGAAAAATATTGGCATTTATGAAAACTAATAGAAGTTCCAGCTGCCATTTATCAACTATATTATAAATTGCTACCTAGAATTATCTTTATTTTTCTGAGATTAAGACAGTATGCATTTTACCAGTAGCTAGTACGGCCAGATTGTAGACACTGACTCAGAGTTCCAGGAATGACTGTCACTCAGAAAGAAAATCTCCCGTCTTTCAGGAAGTGGACAACCAGCATTCTCATCTTGCTCCACCATTATTGATCATTGTGAACAACCTTAAACACTACTCCTGTTGGTATTTACCTGGTTCTGTTAGTCACATGTCATAGGGAAAGCAAGGTATTAAACTTTGATTTTCTGTGGACAAATCATGGGGCATGACAGCAAAGCCAATGGAGTCAAAGGTGAAAATACATTTGTACTTAGAAATACATCTGGGAAGGAATCAATTAATCAATCAGATAGCATATTCCCCCTCCCATCTCTATACCTCTCTATCATTTTTCTCTCTTTCTCTATCTCTATCTTTATTTGGTGGTGATAGTTCGTGGTTAGAATGCAATATTGCAGGCTAATTCTGCTGACTGCCAGGAGTTTGATTCTGACTGGCTCAAGTTTTTTTCAGCCTTTCATCCTTCTGAGGTCAGAAAACTCAGACCCAGATTGTTGGGGGAAATATGCTGACTTTGTAAATCGTTCAGAGAGTACTGTAAAGTACTGTGAAGTGGTATATATAAATCTGAAACAGGTCCTTAAATAATACTTGATTGTTGGGCATTTGGGGGAGGAGTTAGGAGAGACACATATATTTTGGTATATTCAAAGCATGTTATGTAGCAAGTGTAATATTAAATCAGAGTTTTCTGAAAGAAGCATCTGAAGCTTGAATGACACTTTTTCACTTGAATCATGCATGTGCAAATTTTTGCCCTAATCAGTATTTATGCAGTTTTAATTAATTTTCCAAGTAACAGTAGTAAATCCTAGTGGATATGACTGGTCAATAGGGTTCAATCTTCTTTTCCACCTATTTCCTTTACCAGTGTCCGTGCACCATACTTCTGCTTTCAAATGCTGTGGCTGATGAATACTAGTCACAGCTGGGTTTTCAATCTTTTTATTCTCCAAACTGCCCATATCTACTAATCACAATGTAAATTGAATGTGACAAGCACTTCCATCTCTCTGGACTGCCACAATTTCTTTTCACCCCACCAGATATCATACTATACAGGTGACTGGAAAAAATAATATATTTTGATATTACCTTTGTAGCCTTTAACCCTTAGGGTAAAATTAGGATTAACCATCTTTAAAAATGGTTTAGCTGCCTACAACTATCTTCATATTTCTTTATCCCAAGTAGATTTATTGCCTGAGTTTTGAAAACAAAATTAGTTTCTCTACTTTTCTGATGACTTTGAGGGGGAACGGAAAAAAGCATGAAAGGAGTTAGAATAATACTGTTGTGAGAATAACTCACAAAGTGATCACAGTCGAAAAAGAAAAGAAATACATAAGCATGGTTTAAAATGAACTTTAGGTGCCTCTGTCAGCTACAGTAATCTCTTCTTTATTTTGAAAATGTTTGGATCATTTAGCACCTATGATATGCACGTTGATACCACTGTTAGTAGAATTAGAGAAATAGTATCTTGCATGTCAAAACTGTTAAATTCAGTCCTAGACTTGTCCAGAATTTACCTAGAAAATACCAAACAAGATTTTTTTTCATAGAAGCAATATAAAATCAAGAATGTTTTAATCTACTAGTTATATGTAATTGGGTTATGTTGTTGTTTAGCTGGGCCAACTCTTCATGACCTCATCGACCATAGCATGCCAGGCTCCTTGTCCTCTACTATCTCCCAGAGTTTGCCCAAATTTCATGTTCATTGCATCAATGACACTATCTAACCATCTCATCCTCTGCCGTCCCCTTCAATTTTTGCCTTCAATCTTTCCCAACATCAAAGTCTTTCCCAACGAGTCCTCTCTCCTCATTTGGTGATCAAAGCTTCAGCTTCAATATCTGTAATTCTAATGATAATTGTGTTATACTTTCATATAATTGGCTCATCAGCCTATGACTCAGGGTTTAGACTCCTGTTAATCCACTGGACCAGTTCCTGCACTTTTCTTTGCAAGCTTTTTCAGAAGTAGTTTGCCATGGCCTCCTTCTTTGGACTGAGATACACTGACTAGCCCAAGGTCACCCTGCTGGCTTTATGCCAAAGGCAGAATTTATGGTCTCCTTGTTTCAGACTGATGCTTTTAACACTGCCCAAAATCAGCACCCTCTGTGACAATAATTATTCTAATTTTGGACCTCTTAAAAGACAGGGACAGGAGCAGATGTTTTTTTCCTCCAGGGTGCAGGTGTCATTGATATAATAAAGCAGAAGGAATGGCTGAGATCTTGAAAAGTATTTTTTTATGGTGTTGGGTAGTGGTAGGATTCAAATTTTTTTGCTACCGGTTCTGTGGGTGTGGCTTAGCAGGCATGGTGTGGTCTGGTGGGTGTGGCTTGGTAGGTGTGGCTTGGTTGGCGTGGTAGGGGAAGGATACTATAAAATCTCCATTCTCTCCCCATCCCACTTACCTGCTTTCCAGCTCCATTCTCCTGTGTAGGGCAACAAAAGAAGACCCAGATGATCAGCTGGGTCCGGGGAGGCAGAGAATAGATGGGGGTGGGGCCAGTCAGAGGTGGTATTTGCTGGTTCTCCAAACTACTCAATATTTCTGCTACTGGTTCTCCAAAACTGGTCAGAATCTGTTGAATACCACTTCTGGCCTTGGGAATGACTGAAAAATAAAATAAGATATGTAAATCCTGTAAAATCTTAATACTCTGTTATTTCTACTTTCAGGAGAGAAGGAGCAACAGGACCTTAGAAAAACAAGACTTGAAGGTTTGATAGCAACTTATAAGGACTTAGCCATGTTTACAAATCACATATGTCTCTTTGAGGATGATGTCAAAGGACTTTGTCTCATTGGACTGAAATCTTTCATTTTCCCCCTATATATACTTATTATAAGTCTGGGTTGATTTTTTTTTCCTATTTAAAAATGAGAATTTTTATCAGATCTTTTAATTCTGATATTCTCACCTATCTTGCTACACTTGAAGGAAAGTCCAGCTCACATAATGCATTTAGCTCTACCTTGAGACAATGAAAGGAAAATGGTGCATCTCTCACTTATTATGGCTTTAGGGTATTCAGCTGTCTCTGGAAGTTTAACCACGAGCACTTTAATTGATTTTTTAGGAATTATGTATTTCATATTTCCTAGTGTAGAAAATATGTATCTCATAGAGCCATACTCTTAAAAATGAGATGAGCAGCATGAAACCAAAATTCTGCTTAACTTCAAAATTTAATTGCAGACCAATAATTTTCCATAACTTCTGGCTTCTTTTTCATAGAATAGAATAGAATAGAATAGAATAGAATAGAATAGAATAGAACAGAACAGAACAGAACAGAACAGAATTGAATTGAATTGAATTGAATTGAATTGAATTGAATTGAATACTTTATTGGCCAACTGTGATTGGACACACAAAGAATTTGTCTTGGTGTAAATACTCTCAGTATACATAAAGAAAAGGTACATTCATTAAGAATCAAGAATCAGTAATAGTAGTGTATACTGTGTAAATAATTGAACAATGTTGAGAGAATTATTTGTTCAGCAGAGTGATGGCTTTCCGGAAAAAACTGTTCTTGTGTCTAGTTGTTTTTATGTGCAGTGCTCTATAGCATCGTTCTGAGGGAAGGAGTTGAAACAGTTTATGTCTGGGATGTGAGGGGTCTGTAAATATTTTCACAGCCTTCTTTTTAACTTGTGCAGGATACAGGTACTCAATTGAAGGCAGGTGGGTAGTAATTGTTTTTTCTGCAGTCCTAATTATCCTTTGAAGTCTGTGTCTGTCCTGTTGGGTTGCAAAACCAAACCAGACAGTTATAGAGATGCAGATGATAGACTCAATAATTCCTCTGTAGAACTGTATCAGCAGCTCCTTGGGTAGTTTGAGCTTTCTGAGTTGGCACAGAAAGAACATTCTTTGTTGTGCTTTTTTGATGATGTTTTTGATGTTAGGTGTCCATTTTAGGTCATGTGATATCGTAGAACCTAGAAATTTGAAGGTCTCTACTGTTGATACTATTGTCTAGTATTGTAGGAGGTGGTAGTATGGGAGGGTTTCTTCTAAAGTCTACCATCATTTCCAAGGTTTTGAATGTGTTCAGTTCTAGATTGTTCCAGTTACACCACAAGGCAAGTTGTATAACCTCCTGTCTATATGCAGATTCATCGTTGTCTCGAATGACACCAATCACTGTTGTGTCATCAGCAAACTTCAGCATTTCAACAGATGGATCATTTGAGATGCAGTCATTGGTATATTGGGAGAAAAGAAATCGAGATTGCACACAGCCTTGGGGGGGGGCTGTGCTGATTGTACAAGTATCGATGTGATTCCGCCTAGCTTCACCTGCTGCTTCCTGTCTGTTAGGAAGTTTATGATCCACTTAGAAGTGTGTTCAGGTACCGCTAGTTGGTTTAATTTACTTGGAAGAGTGTCTGGAATGATGGTATTGAATGCTGAAGTGAAGTCTACAAAGAGGACTTGTGTAGATATTTGGAGATTCAAGGTGTTGTAGGTTGTAATGCAGAGCCATGTTAACAGCATCATCTGTCGATCTATTTGCTTGGTATGCAAACTGCATGGGATCTAACAGCAGATCTGTGATGGTTTTCAGGTGGGACAGCATAAGTCTTTCAAAGATTTTCATAACTACAGATGTTAGAGCAACTGGTCTGTCATCATTCAGTTCCTTGATGGAGGGCTTCTTTGACACTGGGATGATGGCAGAATGTTTGAAGCAAGAAG
Source organism: Laticauda colubrina (assembly GCA_015471245.1). NCBI lineage: Eukaryota > Metazoa > Chordata > Lepidosauria > Squamata > Elapidae > Laticauda > Laticauda colubrina. Next base: position 9,202,797 of record BLBF01000017.1, on the reverse strand, counting down.
GAACATGGCACATTTCTTGTGATCTATTGAAGATTCGGGTGAAGATGGGGGCCAATTGGTCAGCACAGACTTTTAAGCAAGAAGGAGTTATCTTGTTTGGCCCTGGTGCTTTTCCTGGCTTCTGTCTGTGTAATGGAACTTGCACTTCTTTTTCTTTGATCACCGGAGGTTGTGAGCCCAATGGATTGGGGCCAGTTGTAGGAGGCTTGGTTGTTGTTGTTGTGTTTCAGATGTGGGTTGTGGAGATAGGTGGCTGTGGCTTCTTTTCAAACCTGCAGTAAAACACATTCAGGTCATCTGCTAGTTGTTGATTTCCTTCTGCCTGGGAAGGAGGTTTGCTGAAGCCAGTTTTTAAGAGTTTTCCACATGTTTTCTGGTTCATTTGTTGAGAATTGATTCTTTAACTTTTCAGAGTAGCTTCTTTTTGCTGCTCTGATCTCGCTTATCAGTATGTTTCTCACGTGGTTGTATAGCATTCTCTCACCTTTTCTGTAGGCTTCCTCTTTAGAACAATGTAGCTGCTTAAGTTTAGCTGTGAACTAAGGTTTATTTTTACTGTATATTTGCAGGTTCCTTGTTGGTACACATAAGTCTTCGCAGAAGCTAAACTCCCTGTCACACTGCCCAACGGATGCAAAACGGACACAATTGATGAGAAAAATGTTCCGTCCGTTGTTATCCGCTTTCAAAAGGGGCAAAAATTTGCATCACTGGAGCGGATAACACGGACGCGGGGAGGAGGCAGGGCGGATGGAAAGCGGATGCGGAACGGAAGCCCAGCGGATGGAAGCAGATGGGAGTGGATGGCACATCCGCTAGGCTTCAGGGGGACCTCAGCAAAGCGGACGTGGAACGGATACAGCGGATGCACAGCAGATGCACAGCGGATGAAGCGGATGCACAGCGGATGCACAGCAGATGCACAGCGGAAGCCCAGCAGATGCTAAGCGTTAATTGCACATGCGGGGAGGATGCATTGCCCCGCGGATATAACGGAAGGAGCTCGGAAGCAGGTCGCCATTCAGAGGAAAGACCTCCTTCCAGACAAATCAACTGCCTTGCCTGTCCTGCCTGCATGTCTGCCTGCAAGCCTAGCTGCCAGCCTTCCTGCCAGCCTCCCTGCCAGCCTTGCTGTCTGCCTGCCTGCCAGCCTCCCTGCCAGCCTTGCTGTCTGCCTGCCTGCCAGCCTTGGTGCCAGCCAGTCTGCCTGCCAGCCTTGGTGCCTGCCTGCCAGCCTTGGTGCCTGCCTCCCTGCCAGCCTTCCTGCCAGCCTTAGTTCCTGCCAGCCTCCCTGCCAGCCAGCAACCCCACAACCATGCTGAAGCACAGCAAGCCTCTGCCATCTGCTGCCAGCCCTGGCAAAAGGGACAGGGCTACCATCCCTCCCCCTGGCCCTCACTCTGGTTCTGCTGGGGCTTCTGCAGTACGGGCTCACTCTTCTGGGCCTGGGGCTTCTGCTGCTTCTGCTTCTGGAGGAGCTGATGACAAGCACTCCAGCACCAGCCACCTCCACAGCACCTGGACCCTTCACCCATGAGACTGAGCGACCAAGAGGAGTGCCAGAGACTCATTGTTGTTTTATAGCTTCTTGTTAATAAAGTCTATTTTTGATTCATACACTTGCTTCGTTTCTTTTTTTTAATAAAGTATTGGTGGAAACTTTTAGAAATCGTTTAAGCCTTTGCATGCTTGTGGGATGGGTTAAGATAGCAGTGGGATGGGCAGGGATACCTTTGGGATGGGTAATAGCTGTGGGATAGATAAACCTCCAGTGCAAGCATAGTGGGACTGTATGGTCCACCCTCCCAGCTGCCACACCTATGGCCCTTTATTATCAATAACAATGTAATCATTGATCCACACATTTGAACATAAACACAACTCTTTATTAAACGCCCTGTTCATTGTAGGCCCACCCAACATACATGCCCCAATCTCATCAGTGTGATGAGACAGGCTGAAGGAAGCATGCATTAAGCATCTGTCATCCTGTCTTGCCACTCCACTGCTCCAGCTGGGGAGTTGCACCAGTGTTTCAGAAGGTTGCGCTGCTTCTTCCGTTCACGTGAGGCTCTGTTGGGGCCTTGCACATCCTGAGTGTCTATCAGGTTTCGCCCTTGCCTCCATTCCCCAGGCTCCATGTCCCCATTGCCTTGTTGGAGGTCCATGAGCCTGTTCTGCAAGACTGGGTAGCGGGTGCGCATGAGAATGTGCAAGATGCAGCAAGCTTCCATGATCCTCCTCATGGTCTCTGGGCGATGCTGCATGGTGGTGAGAAGTACCTGGAACCTGTTGGCCAGGATGCCAGAGGCGTTCTCCACCACCCGTCTTGCCCTGGACATCCTGTAGTTGAAGATCCTCTCTTCATGGGAGAGGAGTCTGGAAGTGTAGGGGTTCATGAGGTAAGTTCTGAAGGAGAAGGCGTCATCCCCCACGATGAAGTAGGGCACATCTTGTGTGTCGTTGGGCAGGGGTTCTGGATCTGGGAAGCCCACGATGAGGTTGTGTTCCAGCTCCTCCTTGAGGTGATTGGCATTGTATCCCTGGGCATCTGAAGATGAGCCGTTGCCTGAAGCATCGATGTACATGAATTTGTAGTCAGCATCGACCATGGCGAAGAAGATGATGCTGAAGAAGCCCTTGTAATTGAAATAAGTGGACCCCGAGTTGGCTGGAGCTTTGCAGGCCACGTGCTTCCCATCTATGGCTCCAACGGTGTGGGGGAAGTTCCACTTCTGATACCACTGCTTTGCAACTTTCTTCCAGCCTTCTTCAGTGGAGGGGCACTGGAGGAGCTCCTCCTTGTATTCTTTGATGATGGCCTGCACCACTTCTCTGACCACAATGCTGATGGTGTTGGATGGCACCCTCCAGCCGTACTGCATGCTCCTGTAGGTGATCCCTGAGGCCAGGTGGCGCAGAGTGAGTGCCACCTTGAGCCCAGGTTCCAGGCTGGGCCAGAAGTTGGTGTTTGCCTTGGTCAACCTGGGTGTCAGCCGCTGTACAAGTTCATCAAACATGGCTGGAGGCATCCTCATGAAGTTCTGGAATGCCCACGTGTCTTCGTTCCTGAGCTCCACCATCAGCTTGTTGTACAGTCCATCCTCTGCTCTTCTGGTGAACCATCTTTGGACCCAGACGCTTCTTGGCCTCCCCTTTTTCTTCCCGTAGCAGAGTTCACAGAGCCTGTAGATGGCTTCGCACTGTTGCAGAAGGATGGTGGCTGCCAAAAGGACTGTGTTACGATCCACAGTGGACATGACTGGATGCTGTGGAAGAGGAAGAATCAGATGAAGGCTGCAGAGGTCTGCACAGCTTGGCTGCTGGTCTGAAAGTGAGATGCAGGTGAGTTGCTCCCCCTTTTTATAGGCAGTATAGGTGTCCCTTTGCATCCTCTAGATATCCTCTAGGCATCCTCTAGAAATCCTTAATATCTGAGATAGGTCCCCTCTGCGGACGTTTTTTCCATTTTACATGCTTTGTTTCTGCTAGGCATCCATTCTACATCCGTTCTGCATCTGTTCTGCGTCCGTTCCGCTTCCTCCCTGCGTCCGAGTGGATGCGAGTTGCGCGGATGCGCAGTGGATGCCTAGCGGATATAGCGGATGCGTAACAGATGCGTAATGGATGCTTAGCAGATGCGTAGCAGATGCAGAACGGACAAATTGGATACATTTTCCTCGCAAAAGTTTTGAGCAGCTCAAAACTTTCTGAGCGGATGAAACGTCCATAAATGGATGCTGGACGGATAGAGAGGAAGCAAAACGGAGGCAGTGAGTAGTTCACGTTAACCAACGGATGGCAGGCTTTTTTGTCTGTTTTACATCCTCTTTGCATCCGTTGGTGCAGTGTGACATGGGCTTTTACTGTTGTGTATCAGTATTTTTGCCACTGGTGGGACAATTTACATGCTGGAAATATTTTGGGTGGTCTTTCCTCAAATTTGCTTGATTGAAATCTCCTAAAATGATGGGAAGGGAATCTGGGTGTTTGGCTTCAGCCTTCATTGATCAATTTGATCAGCAAGAGTTTGTAATGCCTTGTTTACACAGGTTTTTGGAGGAACATACACAGCTATTAGGAGAAATGAGGAGAACTCATGTAGAAAGTAAAATGGCTTGCAGTTGATGTGTAAAGACTCTAAGTTTTCATCTCAAAACTTATATATTATAGTTATATCCTGAGACCAGCTGTTGTTGATATATAAACATAATCCTCCACCCTTTGTTTTACCTGATATCTCCACAATTCTGTTTGATCTAAATGTCTGAAATCCTGGGGTGTATATGGTCTTGTCCCCATGAATTTGTGGATTAAGCCAGATTTTTGTGAAAGAAAAAAACAGGTGAATTATGAAAATCAGAATCCCATCAATTTAAGAGATAAATTTCATCCATCTTGTTAGCCAATGAGTGTAAATTAGTCAGAAAGATTGAAGGGAGAGGAGTTTTTTTCCCCCCTATTCCTTACTCTGTTTAAAATTCCCACTCATTTACCTCATCTTCTCTTCCGGCGTGGTCGCTTCTTTGCTTTCTTTATTATAATCCATAGCATTGGGAAATTTGTTAGAATCTCCTCCACGTTTGCAAAGACAGGTGGGGGTGGGGAATCAGAAAGCTGCTCTTTAAGGAAACATTGCCTAATTCTTAGCAGATGGTCTCGTGAGTATGACATCCATAGTGAATCGCAGATAATAATAAGGAATAAAGAAACAACTACTTGTCTTCTTTATTACAATATTGGATGAGTGTTGAAGTGGTTCATCTCTAGGATGATGTAATTTTACACTGAAAGCAAAAATCTGACTTCACTGATTTCTTTCTTTAACACAGTATAGCTGCCAGTCATGAACTTGGCTTGAATTCAGATTATTCGTTAACTGCACAGTTAAACATGATTTGTACTGTAATTATAGTGATGGTATATTATGCATGGAAAGTTCCTAAGTTTCTTGATTGGTAAAGTTATGTTAAACAAGTAGAAGCTCAAGGTGACCCTGAATTTATAACCATCCCTACAAAAGAGAAATAGATAGAAGCATGTTGCCAAATGTAGCCCAGCTTCCTCAACTTTTTCAATGTACAGTTGCCAATTCCAGTCCTTCATCCTTAATAAATGGCTAAATGTAGCACATGTTACTATTTGTACCTGCCAAAAACAATATTTTAAAATCAGTAAAGTCATGAAAATTAAATTAAAAATTACTGATTCAAATTGATTGTTTACATAAGATGCTAGCTATTTGCAATATTAATTGTATCTTAATTTCATAAACCAATTATTCTGTGTCTCACATGTCGATGACTTCCATAAATGGAAATGAATTTTGTATATATACAAGTACCCTCCTAGCAGACACAACAAAAAGGAAGGGGGAAAACACAGGTTAAAGATGAGGGGAAGGAATGGTGTAGTAGCATTAAGAAAGGAAGCAATAAGATGTGTGAGAACAAAGCTAGCTACAAAACAACTGAAGGGTAAAAATACCTGTTCAGACAGGTAAATTCACCAAGAAATTACCCCTGATATGCATTAGCCAATCTTTGAACAAAATTTTAGAGGTGTCCCTGTTTGTAGCAGCGATGTCTCTAAAAAATTGCCTCCATTGCTCATGCCTTTGCTTTGTACATCTCCAATTCTGATCAGGAAACCCACAATTCACATGTAATTTCAAAAGTGTATGGAGAAATAATGAATTTTCTAGAAGGGGGCAAGAAGCAGTTAATGCCCCAAAATTCTTAGCTGAATATAAAAGAAAAAGACAAATTCCAACTCAAAGAATAAGGAGACAGCATTTATTTTATTTGTTTCATAAACAAATGTTTCAGCATTTATTTCATTTCCCATCTTTCATTGAAGAGCTCAGTGCAGAAATAGTATTTCCTCTAATTTCCCATGCACATGCACACACATACACAAAACAACAATTACCCATAATATAGGCTGAATTGAGACACAGACTAATTGGCCCAAAATCAACCAGGGAGCTTTCAAAGCAAAGGGTAAACTTCAATCTGGGTCTCCCAGTTTCTAGTCCAACACTTTAACTACTGCACCATGCTAGCTTTCTTCAAATTTTTAAAGCTTCTATATAGTGTTATTCTAGGACATTCTTTAAATTTAAACAGCAAGTCCTGGAATAAATCAGCTGGAGCCATTGGGAGGATTCACTAGTAGTTTCCCTGTGGTGCCAAGGAATGATATTAAGCCTATGTCACACTGAACCAACGGATGCAAAGAGGATGTAAAATGGACAAAAAACCTTGCCATCTGTTGGTTAACACGATGTATTAGTTCTGTACTCACTGCCTCCGTTTGGCTTCCTCTCTATCTGTCCAGCATCCGTTTATGGACGTTTCATCCACTCCAAAAGTTTTGGGCTGCCTAAAACTTTTGTGCGGAAAATGTATCCAGTTCGTCCGTTCTGCATCCACTACGCATCCGCTACACATCCGTTAGGCATCCGCTATGCATCCACTATATCCGCTAGGAATCCGTTCCGCATCCGCGCAACGCGCATCCGCCCGGACGCAGGGAGGAAGCGGAACGGACACGGAACGGATGCAGAACGGATGCAGAATGGATGCCTAGCAGAAACAAAGCGTTTAAAGCGGAAAAAATGTTCGCAGAGGAGACCTATCTCAGATATTAAGGATGTCTAGAGGATGCCTAGAGGATGCCTAGAGGATGCCTAGCAGAAAACCTATACTGCCTATAAAAAGGGGAAGCAACTCACCTGCATCGCACTTTCAGAAAGGCAGCCCAGCGGTGCAGACCTCTGCAGCCTTCATCTGCCTTTTCCTCTTCCACAGCATCCAGTCATGTCCACCGTGGATTGTAACAAAGTCCTTTCGGCAGCCACCATCATTCTGCAACAGTGCGAAGCCATCTACAGGCTCTGTGAACACTACTGCGAGAAGAAAAGGAGCCACCCAAAAAGAGTCTGGGTTCGAAGATGGTTCGCCAGTAGAGCGGAGGACGGACTGAACAACAAGTTGATGGTGGAGCTCAGGGGCAAAGACCCTCGGGCATTCCAGAACTTCATGAGGATGCCTCCAGCCATATTTGACGAAGTTGTGCAGCGCCTGACACCCAGGTTGACCAAGGCAAACACCAGCTTCCGGCTCAGCCTGGAACCTGGGCTCAAGGTGGCACTCACTCTGTACCACCTGGCCTCAGGGACCTCCTACAGGAGCATGCAGAACGGCTGGAGGGTGCCATCCAACACCATCAGCATTGTGGTCAGAGAAGTGGTGCAGGCCATCATCAAAGAATACAAGGAGGAGCTCCTCCAGTGCCCCTCCACTGAAGAAGGATGGAAGAAAGTTGCAGAGCAGTGGTATCAGAAGTGTAACTTCCCCCATACTGTTGGAGCCATAGATGGCAAGCACGTGGCCTGCAAAGCGCCAGCCAAGTCGGGGTCCACTTATTTCAACTACAAGGGCTTTTTCAGCATTATCCTCTTTGCCATGGTCGATGCTGTCTACAAGTTCATGTACATCGATGCTTCAGGCAGCGGCTCATGTTCAGATGTCAAGGTATACAATGCCAATGACCTTAAGGAGGGGCTGGAAGGCAACTTCATCGTGGGCTTCCCAGATCCAGACCCCCTGTCCAACGACACGGAAGATGTGCCCTACTTCATCGTGGGGGATGACGCCTTCTCCCTCACAACCTACCTCATGAAGTCCTACACCTCATGACTCCTCATCCGTGAAGAGAGGATCTTCAACTACAGGCTGTCCAGGGCAAGGTGGGTGGTGGAGAACACCTTTGGCATCCTGGCCAACAGGTTCCAGGTACTTCTCACCACCATGCAGCATTGCCCAGAGACCGTGAGGAGGATCATGGAAGCTTGCTGCATCCTGCATAATCTCATGCGCACCTGCTACCCAGTCTTGCAGAACAGGCTCGTGGACCTCCAACAAGGTAATGGGGACATGGAGCCTGGGGAATGGAGGCAAGGGCAAAACCTGATCGACACTGAGGATGTACAAGGCCCCAACAGAGCCTCAAATGAAGCAAAGAATCAGTGCAACCTCCTTAGACAATGGTGCAACTCCCCCAGCTGGAGCAGTGGAGTGGCAAGACAGGATGGTAGCTGCTTAATGCATGCTTCCTTCAGCCTGTCTCATCACACGGATGAGATTGGGCCATGTATGTTGGGTTGGCCTACAATGAACAGGGCGTTTAATAAAGAGTTGTATTTATGTTGACATGTGTGGATAATTATTACATTATTATTGATAATAAACGGCCATAGGTGTGGCACCTGGGAGGGTGGACCATACAGTCCCACTATGCTTACACTGGAGGTTTATCTATCCCCACAGCTATTACCCATTCCAAAGGTATCCCTGCCCATCCCACAGCTATCTTAACCCAACCCACAAGCATGCAAAGGCTTAAACCATTTCTAAAAGTTTCCACCAATACTTTATACAAAAAAAGAAATGAAGCAAGTGTGTAAATCAAAAATAGACTTTACTAACAACAAGCTATAAGACAAAAAAGAGTCTCTGGCACTCCTCATGGTCACTCAGTCTCATGGGTGAAGGGTCCAGGTGCTGTGGAGGTGGCTGGTGCTGGAGTGCTTGTCATCAGCTCCTCCAGAAGCAGAAGCAGCAGAAGCCCCAGCCCCAGAAGAGCGAGCCCGTGTTGCAGAAGCCCCAGCAGAACCAGAGTGAGGGCCAGGGGGCGGGATGGTAGCCCTGTCCCTCTTGCCAGGGCTGGCAGCAGATGGCTGAGGCTTGCTGTGCTTCAGCATGGTTGTAGGGTTGCTGGCTAGCAGGGAGGCTGGCAGGAGCCAAGGCTGGCAGGCAGGCAGGCACCAAGGCTTGCAGCAAACATGAACCAAGGCTGGCAGGAAGGCTGGCAGGTAGACATGAACCAAGGCTGGCAGGAAGGCAGGCAGCAAGGCTTGCAGGTAGATGGCTGGCAGGGAGGCTGGCAGGGAGGCTGGCAGCGAGGCTGGCAGGGAGGCTGGCAGGGAGGCTGGTAGCAAGGCTGGCAGCAAGGCTGGCAGGCAGACATGCAGGCAGGGCAGGCAAGGCAGTCGATGTGTCCGGCAGCAGGTCTTTCCTCTGAATGGCGACCTGCTTCCGAGCTGCTTCCGTTATATCCGGGGGGCTGATGCAATGCATCCTCCCCACATGCGCAGTGAACGCCAGGCGTCCGTTAGGCTTCCGCTGTGCATCCGCTGTGCATCCGCTGTGCATCCGATTTATCCGTTCGGTGTCCGCTCTGCATCCGCTGTATCCGTTCTGCATCCGCTTTGCTGAGGCCCCCCCGGAAGCCCTGCGGATGTGCCACCCACTCCCATCTGCTCCCATCTGCTTCAATCCGCTGGGCTTCCGTTCCGCATCCGCTTTGCATCCGCCCTGCGTCCTCCCCGCGTCCGTGTTATCTGCTCCGGTTATGCAAATTTTTGCCCCTTTTGAGAGCGGATAACAACGGATGGAACATTTTTCTCGTCCGTTGTGTCCGTTTTGCATCCGTTGGCCAGTGTGACATGGGCTTAAGTTTATTCTGTATTCTCAGAAGCATATGTTACTTTTAGAAAGAATATTTTATTGCCCATGTGATCTTCCAATTCAAGTAGCTGAACTATATCTATACAGTTGGTCTTTGACTTATAATCATTTGTTTATTGGCTATTCGGAGTTACAACAGTCACAGAAAAATGTTTTATGGCTCATAAAGCATTTCCTGTCATAATAAAATGTTGCACTGTCCCCACTATGGAAAAATGATTGCATTTTTGGGCACTTGTCAAGTGAATAACCTGTTCAAATGGTACACTTGATCACACTAGGCAATCTTTTTATCAGTTTTCAGCAAAAAATGCTCATTAGGGAGAATATATTTGGACTTATGTGTATTTTGTTTAATGACCTCTGTAAAAACGATAATAAAATTGTGTCCAGTCATGTGGGTTCCTCATCTTATAATTGTCACGATTTACAATCCAATTTCCAGTTGCAATTACAGTCATAAATTGGGGAATAACTGTATTTATATGATATATCTCATGTCTGTGTGGGTGCTCTGTGAACAATTTATTCTGTTTTAGGAATAACAAAGTGACTTTCTGTCAATAGAACACTCCTGACAGCTAATAAAAGAAAAGAAAACATCAGTGATTCAACTTCCATTAAAAGCACTTAACAATTCTACTGCTATCACTATCACTACTATTACTGTCCTAAGAATACCAGGTTATTGCTTTTGTCCCTCTTCTATTTTTGTTTCTTCAGAATAGTTTATATGTATTTAATTTCCAATAATTTTGCAGTATTTGTGTTAACTGGAAGCACTGGTGATTGAGCGGTCAACAGGAAAGCTGCAGCAATTTTACAGTTCTAGACACAATACTTTAAAGTCCCGGTCCCACTGGCCAATGGATAAAAAACGTATGCATAAAGGACACAGTGGATGAGCAAAATTTCGGGGGTGGCTCCATCTGTTGTCATCTGCTCCAAAAAGTGGCAAAAATTTGCATAAACAGAACGGAAAAGAACGGAAAAAAACGGACGTGGATAGTATGTAGTGGGGATGTTAAATGGATGTTCATAGGAAACCTAGCGGATGAAAGCAGATGGAAGCGGATTACACCTCTGAAGGGGTTCTGGGGAAGAATTTTGAAGCGGATGCATAGAGGAAGGGGCGGATGCATAGCGGATGAATCGGATGCATCACGGACGCCTATAGGAAACAAAGGGAATTCCGCGTGGATGTCTATCAGATGCAAAGCGTTCACTGCGCATGCGGGGAGTATGAATTGCATAAGCTCCACGGATATTAAAGGATGCAGCAGGCATGCAGTCAGCATACAGGGGAAAGACGTGTTGCCACATACATCTTGCAGGAACCATGGTTCGTCAGTCAGGCAAAAAGAGGAAGCCCATGCCTACTCGTTCAAGCCCTGGCAAGGTGAAGAAGGCCAAGACCCTAAAAGCCCTGCTGCTGAAGGCCCTGATGCTCAAGCCCCTGAAGGCCCTGATGCTCAAGCCCCTGAAGGCCCTGCTGCTCAAGCCCCTGAAGGCCCTGCTGCTCAAGCCCCTGAAGGCCCTGCTCAAGGCCCTGCCAGAGGGTGGAAGAGGCAAGGGAAGGAGAAGGGAGAGAGGAAACAGTACACTGTTTCCAAGGAGCATGAGGATGACTTGCTGAAATGGCTGAGGGAGAACAAGTACCTCTGGAGAAAAGGCCACAGACTGTATCAGGACACCAAGAAGTAGGCAGCTTGGAGAGACAAGGCAGAGAGCCTGGGGTACACTGCAGAAGTACTCCTTGGATGGTGGAAGCACATGCATACCTGGTATGACAAGCTACACCTCAAGAAATCTGGGCAGACCGCTGTCAAGCTCACTGACTGGGAGATGTATGTCATGGACAAGTGCAGTTTCCTGGAGGATGAGATCTGCCACCAAAGAGCAGCCCCTCTGACACACCTCTCCCTCAGACAGCCCACAGACAGCCAGTCCTCTTCCAGTCAGGAGCCAGCGAGTCTGTCCAGGCAGGTGTCTTTGGAGGGCTCAACAGCAAAGACCCCCCTGACAGCTGCACTCCGCATGCCGGCAGACTTGGAAGATCCCGTGGAAGATGACGCCATGCTGTTACAAATGGAGGAAGAAGCAGCAGTCACCAGAGGCCAACCCACCCCAGCTCCAGAGGATGCAGGCAGAGAGGCAGACTGGAGGGCCAGGACCACAGTGTGCTGTTGGAGATTAGGGACACAGTGAAGACCAGCACAGAACTTCTTTCTCAGCTGGTCCACTTGGACAGAGCATCCTCAGGCCGGAAAACCTTCATCACCTACGTGAACCACACCCTCAGGCACCTGCCTGAGGCCCAGTACCAGGTGATAAAGCAAAAGATCACAGCAGTTCTGCACAACCCTCAAGGCCCAGCTGAAGCTGCTCCTACCCAGTCCAGGTCTGCTCCTCCACCCCAGGCAATGTCACAGCCCATCCACAGCTTTCAACAGCCTCTCACCTACCAAGGCTACGACTACCAGGACTTCCCACAGCAGTAGCAGAACTTCCCAGCCCAGGCCCAGGTTCATTGGACGCCACAGATGCCAGTCCTCACCCAGCTGCAGTCCAGACAGCCCCACTAAACTCCTCCTTCCTTCACCCCACAGCCAAGCCCGTCAACGGACAATCTGTCATCAGTATAGGGCCTGACATCTCAAGTCCTTGATGAAGGGCCTCTCAACCTCATGTGACTGAGTCAGCTCTTGGATAGCTTCCTAAACACACCACCACCTGTTATACCCTTGGGGCCAATCACCCCAATGGTGCCTCAGACCAGCACTCAAGCCACAGCCACCCCCACAGTCCCTTCCCACTTAACAGCTGAGACCATGGACATGATTCAAAGTGACTGAGAATAGTGTCAGAGACTGGTTTGTTTACTTGTTAAGTTTATCTTTGCTTAAGACACTTAATACAGTTTACTCGGTTCATTTTTTTTACTTAATAAAGTCATAAAGTTTACCTAAGAAAGTTAATAAAGGTTATCTTTGTTAAGACACTTAGTTTACTTGGTTCATTTTTTTTACTCAATAAAGTGTTGGTGAAAACTTTGAAAAAATGGTTTAGCCTTTGCATGCTTGTGGAATAGATAAGGATAGTTGTGGGATAGATAAGCATAGTGGGACTATATGGTCCACCATCCCAGCTGCCACACATATGGACCTTTTTTATCAATAACAATTTATTCATTAATCAACACATTTCAAAATAAACAAAGCTCTTTATTAATGCCCTATTCATTGTAGGACCACTCAACATACGTGGCACAATCTCATCAGTGTTATGCAACAGTCTCAAGAAAGCATCCATTAATCATCTATCATCCTGTCTTGCCACTCCACTGCTCCAGCTGGGAAGTTGCACCAGTGTCTCAGTAGGTTGTGCTGCTTCTTCCCTTCACGTGAAGCTCTGTTGGGGCCTTGTACATCCACAGTGTCTATCAGGTTACGTCCTTGCCTCCATTCACCAGGCTCCATGTCCCCATTGCCTTGTTGACGGTCCACAAGTCTGTTCTGCAAGACTGGGTATCGTGTGCTCATGAGATTGTGCAGGATGCAGCAAGCTTCCACGATGCTCCTCACAATCTCTGGGTCATGCTGCATGGTGGTGAGAAGTATCTGGAACCTGTTGGCCAGGATGCCAAAGGCGTTCTCCACCACCTGTCTTGCCCTGGACAGCCTGTAGTTGAAGATCCTCTCTTCACAGGTGAGGTGTCTTGAACTGTACATCTTCATGAGGTAGGTTCTGAGGGAGAATGCGTCATCACCAACGATGAAGTAGGGCATATCTTGTGTGTCATTGGGTAGGGGGTCTGGACCTGGAAAACCCATGATGAGGTTGCATTCCCAGCCCATCTTTGAGGTCACTTGTGTTGTATACCTGTCCATCTGAAGCTGACCCATTGCCTGAAGCATCGATGTAGATGAACTTGTAGTCAGCATCAACCATGGCAAAGAGGATGATACTGAAGAAGCCCTTGTAGTTGAAATAGGTGGACCCTGAGTTGGCTGGAGCTTTGCAGGCCACGTGCTTCCCATCTATGGCTCCAATGGTGTGAGGAAAGTTCCACCTCTGATACCACTCTTCTGCAAGTTTTCTCCAGCCTTGTTCAGTGGTGGGGCACTGTAGGAGCTCCTCCACGTATTCTTCGATGATGGCCTGTACCACTTCTCTGACCACTTTGCTGATGGTGTTGTGTGGCACTCTCCAGGCATACTGCATGTTTCTGTATCAGGTTCCAGAGGCCAGATGCTGCAGAGTCAGTGCCACCTTCAGTCCAGGGTCTCGGTTGGGACAGAAGTTGGTGCTAGGCTTGGTCAACCTGGATCTCAGACTCTCTACAAGTTCGTCAAACATGGCTGGTGGCATCCTCATGAAGTGATGGAATGCATGAGGGTCTTCATTCCTCAGCTCCACCATCAACTGGTCATACAGTCCAAACTCCAGTCTTCTCACGATCCATCCTCGGAACCACACAGCTCTTGGACGTCTCCTTCTTCTCCTTCTGTGTAAAACTTGAAACAGTCTGAACAGGTTTTGGTTCTGGTGATAAATGAGCGCAGCTATCATACAGACTCAGTCATCATCCATGGTGGAGAACAATTGATGATGTTGAAGACCAAGGCCAAGGGTGAAGAGGTCTGTACACCATGGCTGCTGGACTCATACTGAGATCCAGATGATTTTCTCCCCCTTTTTATAGAAAATATCGGTTGTCCATTCGGTGTCCTTCTACATACTCTAGACATACTCCAGACATCCTAAATATACGAGATACATCCCAGATACAAAAGTTTTGTCCATTTTGAATACTTTATATACGAGATGCATACACTTACATCCTTTCTATTTCCATGCTACTAACGCTGTGTAGATGTTCCGTGTACCTTTTGTTTTCTCCCTCTTTCCATTTTCAGCTGCAGTGGATGTGAGTTGAGGGAATGGCCAGAGGATGCAGAGAGGATACAGCAGACGTTTAACGAATGATAACGGACGTAGAACGTTTGTTGCCCGTATATGTTGCGGATGTACATCATACGTGGTGGAAAGTTCATCCGTTCACAAAGTTTTGTGCAGCTCAAAATTTCTTGCGCTGATGAAATCGCAGTGGACAGATGCTCGACAGATAGAGCATATGAAACACGTATGCAGTGAGTGCACAATGGATGCACAGTGTTTTCTAATGGATGGCAAGCTTTTTTTGACATTTTACATCCTCTTTGCATCTGTAAGTGCAATGGGACCAGGCCTTAACTCTCTGAAAGGGCATGACCAGTTCTTCCTGATCTAGACTGCAAAAAAATCGAGACAAACACTAAACTTTCATACATGAAGGTGGAGGTTCTCTGAACTTGTGGGTCGGTTTCTGAACATTTTATTACCAGGCTTTCCAAAATGTTTGGAAACAATCCACAAGCTCAGAAAACAAACCTCCACCTTGATCCTACAGTTGAGGTACAGATATTTGCCACTATTGCAAATTTAAATATAAATTCTCTGTTAGTGTATGTAAGATTGCAATTTAGAATGCCAAAGATAGATAGATAGATAGATAGATAGATAGATAGATAGATAGATAGA
>BLBF01000017.1:9139963-9185234 GCA_015471245.1 Laticauda colubrina | reverse complement strand
AGACAGACAGACAGACAGACAGACAGACAGACAGACAGACAGACAGATGAGAGATGGATGGATGGAGAAAGATGATGAACAGAGATAGTTGATCATAGATAGATGAGCATAGACAGACAGACAGATGGACAGACAGACATATAGACAAAGCTTTATTACTGTACTGCTTTACTTCTTTTTCCAGCTGGGGATCACCTCTTTCTGCTAAAGGAATTGTTGGATTGTTGGAGCATGGGTTTACATATTGTGTAAATATCTGAAACATTTCTAGATTTTTTGTAAAGATCTCTTAATACTTGTTACTATCTTCTAGTATATTTATATTATATTTTAAGCCAAACCTTTATTAGCTTTACTTTATATATATTTACTGAAACAATAAAATATATCATTGAATAAATGGAGTTATACATTTATCTTTCCAATCTTGCTATATCAGTCTTTTAGTCAAAGTAAAGGCACAATGCACATTTGTATTGTCTGCTTGTCAAATTCCATGTCCTAGCCATATGATTGAAAAGAATATCATTCTCTGAAAATTTTAGCTTTTGTCACACAATCATATTTGTATAACTCACTATTTTTCCCCTTAATTTAGTAAGTATAAGACCTCACAGAAATAACTCTTTGAAAAAAGCATTATCCTTATTGCATCTTCAACAAAATACTGTTACTGACTGTTCATTTCTATACAAACATAGGGGAATCCAATAAGCCCTAATATTATCTGTTTTTTTTAAGACACAATCCTACATCCATTGATACTCTTGCTATAGAATTTAAGACACTCTCCCATTATCTAGACCAAGGATGTCAAATTCACATCATCACAGTGGTATGACATATTGGGACATTTTTCCCCTTCACTAAACTGGGTGTGGGCATGGCCAGCACATGACGCATCCCCATGAGACAGGAATTTGACAGCCCTGATCTAGACAATATAAGAACCTCTAATCTTTATTCAATTTGTTTCCTAATATCCACATATCAAATTGATTCATTGATAAGAAATAGTTATAAACACTGAATGAAGATTCTTTTGAGTTTCAAGGGTTAACAAGTTGTTCTACTATTTCACGTGCCTTAGAAATTGAAATTGCTGTTGGTCCAAACAATGTTAACAAATACCAGAAATAATAAATATTGCCTTTTTGTTACATCTGATAGATGATATTTAATTCTTATCCCGTAACTTTCAAACTGGTGTAAATGATTCCACAGGTACTAAGTATATTTAATATGTTCAGATCCTGTCCATCCACACAAAGATGTTTATATTCATATTCCAAAGTTGCCCAAATCAGAAAATTAACATCAGTTGTTGGCTTCCAGTACTTAATATTGACAATAAGTAAGTTGGATGATAGCTCCAGACTTGAAAAATCGAATCCTCCTTCATTAACTGGTAATTGCATTTTCTGGAAAAATATTCTTAGAATCAAACAACCTCACATAATTTTTCTAAACAAATAAATATTTTCTGAAATCATTTTCTAGATATATAAACTGGAATTCCTTTCAGAATATGAATTAATCTGGGAATTATATTCATTTTTCTTCCTTTCTTCCTCATGTTTCCTTCCATTTTAATACATATGTGTCCATGTTGAGTTATATTTTGCCCTTTAATCGATATATAATCAAATATACCATATGGAACAGGCAACATTCTGCATGTTCACTTCAAGCAGAAAAGCAATTAAATGTATTAATGTAGTATTAGCTGAAGATACACCTCTCACATAATTATTGCGAGTGGCCAGGAGAAAGAGGCCCATTTTTCCAATTTGCATTTGAATTAATGGGGAGGAATAAAAGCACAGTAATTTATGTATTGTTCTGCTAAAGCCAGAATTATCTGGATTGCTGCCATTTTTCTCTCTTTTGGGAAAGACAAAATTAAACCATTTTTAATGATGGCATGATGCTTAGCTGTCAGTTTTTTTGTCCTATTTCTTTGGTGAAACATAATATTGGAGCCAGCGTATGTACCAAGAGCAGATATAATTGATGGAAACAATCATTTCCAGGGGAAGAAATAAATCCAGATGTTCTTTAACAAATTAAATACTGTATGTGGGCCAGTGATCAATTGCTAATAAGCTGCAAGTGGATCACTTTAAAAAAAGTCTACTACACAGCTTCTTGGACAGTAGCAGTGGCCCAGTCCATGCCTTGGGATATTTTGGCTAGCCTAATTGGCTGATGATTCATGCTTCCTTTTGCCTCCCAATGTTCCTGTAAATACGATAATGACAAGGGAAAACAATGTTTCTTTGAACTTTGTACTGTGAATGTATGTGTCAATACCCAGAAGACAGACAAGTACAAATAGAATGGCATGGCACTTAGATTAGGTAGTTTAATTATAGGAGGACATTTCAACCTTTTATCACACTCAAGCTATATATCTTTCTCAATCTTCCCATTTTGAGGTCTGGTAATTTGCCTTGTTTAACTTTGGGTAATTCATCAAGGATACATAATTCTTTAGAAATAAACCAAAGGAAAGGAAATGGAAATAAAAAATGAAATATATTTTTAAAATGTATATATGTCATTCAGTTACATCTTCGGATGATATGCAGATATTACAATAATAAAAAGTAGAGAATGAAAGAAGCAAAGCCAAAACTCTCCAGAGGAAATTTGCTTGGTCATTGTGGTGAAATTACAACCAGTTAAATCTACTTTGCACTACTTGAAAAGTCTCTTCAGGCCTCAGAGCCTCTACATTTCAATGGAACAATTATTGTTGAAGTATGGACATTCAGTAAAAAAAAAATGCTAATCCTCCTTTCCAATAGCATAGAGTCAAAATAGTTTTTTTTTATTTATTTCTGGTGGCAAACTTTATTCCTTCCAAATGCAAGATTAGGTAACATTTTAAACCTATTTTTAAAAAAAACATATTCATGCCTATACATCTTAGTTTTCTTAAATAATTGTAAATACTTCTCCTGTTCTGGTTGGTGGGATTCATCTGGAGGAAGCTTCTGGTATATTAGTGAGGAATCTCCTTGCAATCAATATATCAAAGTTTTTAAACACAGAGAAACCTTCACTTCACTAAAGTCACTTCACTAAACTCCAGAGTGATTCAGAGTCACTAATGAAAAGTTGTTTGTATGGTTCAGATCTAACTAATAGTAACATTGTTTCAGTCCAACCTACAATTTTCTGTTTTATCAGCATCATCAATTACTTTATTGCATACCTCATCTTAGTGGAACTTCCATATGAAGGTAAGACACAATACTGAAATCAGTCTTTAACCTCTTGGTTTTTCTTTCCTTTTCCTCTAAAGGCAATTACATTAATTAGCAATTATGCTAACTTCCAATTAGCAATTTGAAATCTCTCTAATTGCATCCCCTCACACTTCAGTAATTAATCAATTAACCACATCATAATCATTTAATAAACAAACAAAATTGCTCTATAATTTTCTTTCCTCTACATATTACAAAGAAAAGGAAAACTACTAGCAAAAAGTTAGCATAAAAATCTATGCGATTAATTTTTTGCCAGTTGCTGATTATTGTCCTATGCAGCATATCTGATCCTTTTGTCTATTTAAGAAGGTGACTGCAATATATTTCTGAGGTTAAGAAAACTGTTAACTTTTAGAGGAAAATAGGTGTCAATTAAAAAAATAAACTTAGATTAATTCTAAAGACATAGCAGAGAAAAGAAAATGAACTCAGCAGTTATAACCACCATCCTTCTTAGGATTTGGGAACTTCAAAGTAAGCATTAAACTTAAGGTCAGATAGGACAGTATCTTAAGGCCCTGTCACACTGACTGACGGATGCAAAACGTTTGTAAAAAGGACACAGCGGACAAGAAAAATGTTCCATCCATTGTTATCCCCTCTCAAAAGGGGCAAAAATTTGCATAACCAGAGCAGACAACACGGAAAGGAATGGATGGGGGGAGGATGTAGGGCGGATGGAAAGCGGATGCTCCACGAAAGCCTAGCGGATGGAAGCGGATGAGAGCGGATGGCACATCCGCAAAGCTTCCGGGGGAGCACAGCAAAGCGGATGCGGAACAGAAAGAGCGGATGCAGAGCGGACGCCAAGCGGATGAAGCGGATGCACAGCGGATGCCGAGCGGATGAAGCGGATGCAGAGCGGATGCCAAGCGGATGAAGCGGATGCACAGCGGATGCCGAGCGGATGAAGCAGATGCAGAGCGGAAGCCGAGCGGATGCCTAGCGGAAGCCTAGCGGATGCCTAGCGTTCACTGCACATGCGGGGAGGATGCATTGCGTCAGCCCCGCGGATATAAAGGGAAGAAGCTCCCAAGCAGATCAACATTCAGAGGAAAGACCTACTTCCAGACACAGCTCTCACGCCTGCCTACCTGCCTGCCTGCCTGCCAGCCTGCCAGCCAGCCAGCAACCCCACAACCCTGAGGAAGAAGAGAAACCCTCAGCCATCTGCTGCCAGCCCTGGCAAGAGGGACAGGGCCACCTTCCCACTCCCTGGCCCTCACTCTGCTTCTGCTGGGGCTTCTGCAGCACGGGCTCGCTCTTCTGCAGCTGGGGCTTCTACTGCTTCTGCTTCTGGAGGAGCTGATGCTGCTGCTTATGGCACTGGTGCTTCTGCTCGTGCTTACTCTGCTGAAGCTGTTTCTGGCGGTGGTGCTTACTCTGCTGATGCTGCTTCTGGTGGTGCTTCTGGTGGTGCTTACTCTGCTGGTGCTGCTCCTCGTCCTGCTGGTCCTGCTGGTGCTCCTAGTCCTGCTCGTGCTCCTGGTCCTGCTCGTGCTCCTGGTCCTGCTCGTGCTCCTGGTCCTGCTGGTCCTGCTGGCGCTGCTGGCGCTGCTGGTGCTGCTGGCGCTGCTTGTCCTGCTTTTGCTGCTGCTGTTGGTGGTGGTGGTGTGGAGGAGCAGCCCCTACAACCTGGAAGCCCCTCTGATGAGGGCCCATGTGGTCCTGCCAAAGGGAGGAAGAGGCATACGTGAGAACGGGAGAGGAGGCAATACGCCATAGAAGAGGAACATAAGGATGAGGTGCTGGAGTCACTGAGAGAGAATGAGTATCTATGGAGGAAGGGACACAGGCTCTATAGGGACACCAAAAGGAAGCAGGCTGCTTGGAGAGAGAAGGCGGAGGGCCTGGGCTACACTTCGGAGGTGCTCCTCAGCTGGTGGAAGCACATGCACACCTGGTACGGGAAGCTGCACCTCAAGAAATCTGGCCAGGCCACGGTCAAGCTGACGGACAGAGAGAACTACGTCATGGCCAAGTGCGGCTTCCTGG
The DNA here is from genome assembly GCA_015471245.1 of Laticauda colubrina. Classification (NCBI taxonomy): domain Eukaryota; kingdom Metazoa; phylum Chordata; class Lepidosauria; order Squamata; family Elapidae; genus Laticauda; species Laticauda colubrina. The sequence continues at coordinate 9,179,961 of BLBF01000017.1, read as the reverse complement.
AGGGTGAGATCCGCCACCGAGGAGCATCCCCTCTCACAACCCTCTCTCTCAGCAGCCTGCTGAAAGCCAGTCCTCTTCCGGCAGAGAGTCAGCTCCTGTCTCCAGGCAGGTATCTGTGGAGCATGCCACGATGGAGACCCCCCCGACAGCTGTAGTACCCGTGGTAGAGCGCGTGGACGACCCCCTGGCTCAGTGGGAGAAAGGAGATGGCACTTCCACCAAAGCCCAACCCGCATCCACCCCCAGCTCCACCTGCACAGAAAGGCAGAGAGCCAGACAGGAGGGGCAGAGCCACACTGTCCTGCTGGAGATAAGAGACACCATCAGGAGCAGCGTAGATCTCCTCTCTCAGCTGGTACACACCGACTCCTCATCCTCCAACTGCAAGCCCTTCCTCACCTATGTGAACCAGACCCTCGTGGACATGGCGGAACCCCAGTACCAGGTGGTGAAGGACAGGATCACTGATCTGCTTCACAACCCTCCAGACCGAGATGAACCTGCTCCCACCCAGTCCAGGTCTGCTCCTCCACCCCAGGTGATGTCCCTCCCATTCCAAGGCTTTCCACAGGCCCTCACCTACCAATGCTACGGCTACCAGGAGGTCCAGCAGTAAAGGCAGAGCCCTTCCCAGACCAGGCACAGGTTCATCGGACACCACCGCTGCCACCGGTTCCACTGATGCCACTGATGCCACCCACGCCACTGATGCCACCCACGCCACCGATGCCACCCACGCCACCGATGCCACCGACGCCAGTCTTCACCCAGCTGCAGACCAGACAGCCCCACTACACTGCTCCTTCCTCCACCCCACAGCCAAGCCCGGCCTAAGAACATCTGTCGTCGGTATTGGGGCTGACACCCATTGTCCTGGAGGAAGGGGCTCTCAACATCACGGGGATGAGCCAGCTGTCTGAGAGCTTCCTCAACACACAGTCCCCTGTTGTCCTCTCGGGGCCAGGCACCCCAGTGGCGCTTCAGACCAGCACTCCAGCAGCAGCCACCTCCACAGCACCTGGACCCTTCACCCCTGAGACTGGGCACACCTCTGAGTGACCAAGAGGAGTGCCAGAGACTGGGTGGCTACCAGTTGACTTTATTTGGACACTTGACTTGGGTCATTTTTCTTTTACAGCTTGTTATTAATAAAGATTATCTTTGCTTCACACACTTGCTTCATTTATTTTTGTCAATAAAGTCTTCGTGGAAACTTTTAGAAATGGTTTAAGCCTTTGCATGCTTGTGGGATGGGTTAAGATAGCAGTGGGATGGGTAGGGATACCTTTGGGATGGGTAATAGCTGTGGGATAGATAAACCTCCAGTGCAAGCATAGTGGGACTGTATGGTCCACGATCCCAGGTGCCACACCTATGGTCCTTTATTATCAATAACAATTTAATCATTCATCAACACATTTCAACATAAACACAACTCTTTATTAAATGCCCTGTTCATTGTAGGCCCACCCAACATACATGGCCCAATCTCATCAGTGTGATGGAACAGGCTGAAGGAAGCATCCATTAATCATCTATCATCCTGTCTTGCCACTCCCCTGCTCCAGCTGGGGAGTTGCACCAGTGTTTCAGGAGGTTGCGCTGCTTCTTCCCTTCACGTGAGGCTCTGTTGGGGCCTTGCACATCATCAGTGTCTATCAGGTTTCGCCCTTGCCTCCATACCCCAGGCTCCATTTCCCCATTGCCTTGTTGGAGGTCCACGAGCCTGTTCTGCAACACTGGGTAGCGGGTGCTCATGAGATTGTGCAGGATGCAGCAAGCTTCCACGATCCTCCTCATGGTCTCTGGGCGATCCTGCATGGTAGTGAGAAGTACCTGGAACCTGTTGGCCAGGATGCCAAAGGCATTCTCCACCACCCGCCTTGCCCTGGACAGCCTGTAGTTGAAGATCCTCTCTTCATGGGTGAGGAGTCTGGAAGTGTAGGGCTTCATGAGGTAGGTTCTGAGAAGGCGTCATCCCCCACGATGAAGTAGGGCACATCTTGTGTGTCGTTGGGCAGGGGGTCTGGATCTGGGAAGCCTATGATGAAGTTGCGTTCCAACCCCTCCTTGAGGTCACTGGCATTGTATACCTGGGCATCTGGAGCTGACCCGTTGCCTGAAGCATCGATGTACATGAACTTGTAGTCAATATCGACCATGGCGAAGAGGATGATGCTGAAGAAGCCCTTGTAGTTGAAATAAGTGGACTTCGACTTGGCTGGAGCTTTGCAGGCCACGTGCTTCCCATCTGTGGCTCCAACGGTGTGTGGGAAGTTCCACTTCTGATACCACTGCTCTGCAAATTTCTTCCAGCCTTCTTCAGTGGAGGGGTACTGGAAGAGCTCCTCCAGGTATTCTTCGATGATGGCCTGCACCACTTCTCTGACCACAATGCTGACGGTGTTGTGTGGCATCCTCCAGTCGTACTGCATGCTCCTGTAGGTGGTCCCTGAGGCGCAGAGTCAGTGCCACCTTGAGTCCCGGTTCCAGGCTGGGCCGGAAGTTGGTGCTCTGCTTGGTCAAATTGGGTGTCAGCCACTCCACAACTTCGTCAAACATGGCTGGAGGCATCCTCATGAAGTTCTGGAATGCATGAGTGTCTTCGTTCCTGAGCTCCACCATCAACTTGTTGTACAGTCCGTACTCTGTTCTTCTCCCGATCCATCTTCGGACCCAGATGCTTCTTGGCCGCCTCCTTTTCTTCCTGTAGAACAGTTGAAAGAGCCTGTAGATGGCTTTGCACTGTTGCAGAACGATGGTGGCTACCAAAAGGACTGTGTTACGATCCATGGTGGACATGACTGGATGCTTTGGAAGAGCAAGAGTCAGATGAAGGCTGCAGAGATCTGCACAGCTGGGCTGCTGTACTGAAAGTGAGATCCAGGTGAGTTGCTCCCCCTTTTTATAGGCAATATAGATTTTCCACTACGTGTCCTTTTGCATCCTCTAGGTATCCTCTAGACATCCGTAATATCCAAGATAGATCCCCTCTGCAAACGTTTTTTCCATTTTAAATGTTTTGTTTCCCAGCTGCATCCTCTTTCATCTTTTCTTCGTTCATGCTACTTACGCTGCATGTCTGTTCCGCATCCGTTTCACTTCCTCTCTGTGCCCGCTTTCTGCTGGAGCGGATTTGAGTTGTGCGGATGCGCAGCAGATGCCTAGCGGATGTAGCAGATGCGTAACGGATGCCGATGGATGCAGAACGGATGTTGCCCGTATGCGTAGCGGATGCAGAACGGACGTGTTGGATACATCTTCCGCTCAAAAAGTTTTGAGCAGCTCAAAACATTTTGAGCGGATGGAACCTCAGTCGCCGGATGCTGGACGGATAGAGAGGAAGAAAAACGGACGCAGTGAGTACAGAATGGATGCATCGTGTTAAAAAAAGGATGGCAAGTGTTTCTCTCCGTTTTACATCCTCTTTTCATCCGTTGGTGCAGTATGACATGGGCTTAACTGATCTTGATTGATCTTAAAAAACAAAACAGAATTGGATTAGGTTTTAATGAGACATCTCTAGAAAATCCAAGACCTTTATTATAGATTGAGAAATTAGGCAAAAAAACTGAGAAGAAAGCAATGGCAAACTACTTCCATGCTACTGTTGATTTGGACAAAACTGTGAAACATATTTATGTAGGTAAATTTATGCTTTCCCATCAGAACTTCTGGCTGAAACTTGTTTTGACCAAATTAAATCCGATGGAATTCAAATCCCAATGTCAACTTCCATTTTCAGATCTTTGATTCAAACAGCATGTTTACAGCTTTGTACTCCCTTTAAATTATATGACATTATTTTAAATATTAAAAAGGAATATTTGCAATTCTTAGATCAAGGTATGGTTTACAATTGTCTTCAAACCCTGCAGAAAAAGAAGTAAAAAAAAGATTTCTCAATTTCCTTGAAAGTAGAGAGAAATATTAGTTTAATAAATTTGGTCTGCCATTTTTTATTTCCAAGAATACTTCAGAGACCAATATTTCTGCATTCAGTGGAAAATAAAGAGAACTCTAACTTTGGAAAGGTAACACCAGTTTCAGATGACTTTTATTTTGGAGAAAGGGAGGAAATTTTGGATTTTTGATGTTGGGAATATCTGGAACCAGGAAGAAAGAGGTATTGGGGAGAGGATGAAGTTGATCCTAAGACATCCTAAATCTCTGGTATGCCTCCAAATTGAAAAAAATAGAATTGTTTTAAATATTTTAAGTGTTAAATGTTTAACATGTCTCATAATTGGAAAAAAATAGAAATAAAACATCAGAGATGAGTTGGGAGGTATAAATGTTTCCATGCTATCATTTCTAGTTTCCCCTCCAGCAATGCTGGTGGATATCACAAAGCCTTCATATTTTGAATGGATCTGCAGTAGGAGGGCTGATTAATTCTGACTTAATGCTGGACTTAATGCTCTATGGGAGAATTACTGAAATCAAACATCAGTTTCAGTGGAATTGAGATGATCTATGTATAGATAAGCTTGCAAAAATGTTTTTAGACTACAATTTTCACCTTTTGTCATTAAATCATACAAGTGGTCATGATGACCAGATATTAAAGACATGAACTTGTCAGCTGGAAAACTGATAGCCTGAGTTTGAGATCCAAGGTCTGTGCAGTGGGGTGAGCTCCTGCCCACCTAGCCGTTCAAAAGCATGCAAATACAAGTAGATAAATACCATAAATAGGTACTGAAAATTAATTTTCAAGAAAAACTTCTCCCTGTGCCTGAAAAATTTTTGATTGGTGTGTACTACTTGTTCCAACATATGTCAGTGAAACATGGACACTAATCCAGTGGTGAGATTCAAATTTTTTACTACCGGTTCTGTGGGCATGGCTTACTGTAAAATGGAAGTCAGAGGTAGTATTTGCTGGTTCTCCAAACAACTCAAATTTCCACTATCGGTTCTGCAGAACTGGTCAGAACCTGCTGAATACCATCTCTGCACTAACCTCACAATCAATACAAAAACTACAATTGGTTTTTGAGACCCATGGATGGAAAGATACATGCTTTGCATTACAAGACAAGGTAGAAATAACTACACATGAGTTAGAGAATAAACAAAAATATATGATGCCATCAAAAGAGTAAAAGAATTGAAATGGAAATGGGCTGATCACATAGCAAGAAGAACTGATGGCAGGTGGACCAAGGCAGTCATAGAATGGATTCCACTTGATAAAAAGCATCCACAAAAGAGGCCTAAAGCAAGATGGAGTGACGATATCAGCAAGTATTGTGGGCCCAACTGTCAAAGAAAAGCTCCATTTTGGTTGACACAGAAGTGGTCTTCATCCTATGAGTGGATAGACAATGGCTAGAATGATGAAATAGGTAACACTTCAGTGGGAAGGTAACAGCATTCTATGTGCCTCAAGGTATATGTTGGCCACATGACCACATAAATCATCTTTGGAAAACTCTGGTTCCCTCAGTTAAGAAACAGAGATGAGTACATTCCTTAGAGTTAGACATGAATGGACAGAAAAAAGCTTTATCTTTACCTTTACCAATTGTTGTTGTTAGTTGTGAAGTAATGTCTGACCCATCATGACCCCATGAACAATGTTCCTCCAGGCCTTCCCGTCTTCTACCATCTTCTGAAGTCCATTTAAACTCATGCCTACTGTTTCAGTGACTCCATCCAGCCACTTAATTCTCTGTCACCCCCTTCTTCTATTGTCCTCAATCATTCCCAGCATTAGGCTCTTCTCCAGTGAGTCCCTCCTTCTCATGGCCAAAGTATTGAGTTTCATCTTCAGGATCTGGTCTTCTGAAGAGCAGTCAAGGTTGATCTCCTGGGTTGATCTCCAATAGGTCTGATCAGTTTGATCAATCTTCTCCAGCACCATAGTTCAAAGGCATCAATTCTCAGGTGATAACAATACTTTTACCAATACCAGAAAATAAACATATAATCCCAAATCTCATAGAATCTTGTAAACTCATACATTTAAGCATTAGAAATCTTTTTCTTTTTAAAAAAACAACTCAAAACAGTAGGATTAGAAAAGGTTTCAAAATTTGTGGGCTTTCTTCTATTAAGTATTTACATTTGGCAATGGACTTTCTCAGATTTACCACACTGGTATTAATTTTCTGTACTGTGGGTTAGAATGTCGGTGTACATTAGCACCTGATTTATCAAGGAAATGTTGAGATCTCACTGGAAGCATTAGTCACTAAGCCCTGGGAATGGTCTTGCATGTTTCCATTGCTGGCTCAAAAGTCTGAGGCTTACATGCTTTGGTTTCTAATGAAGATGTACTAGAACAAATTCATTCTCAGTAGCAGAAAGATCACAACTTTTTCCAACTTCCCTGAGTCACTTGGTGACCTCTGAATCCAGTTTGTGCCTTTGTATTATCTCTTACATTAAGCTAAAATGCAAGGAGCATTCCTCTCCATCAAACAAATGTACACCTCCTCAGGGCATACTTCTGGTAAGTCATTGCTTATGGAACGTAGGTGGCTTTTACTCAAGATATATTAATTATTTAGCAACTGACAATAATTAAACTGAAGTTCTACACAAGGTTAATGTAATGAATCATGATTTCCTTGAGCTAGCTTTGGATATTTCCTTGGAGCTTTTCACACCTGCCTAAATAGATGTATTTTGTTCTTATTTACTCTTTCCCTATTTCAAGTAGACCTCCATAATCTTGTTCAAAATGTCTCCCTGCCAACTAGTTCTACTGATATATTTGATGTACTTGTATTTTGACTTACTAGCAAAGGCAAAGGAGGTGATTTCAAGGGGGAAAAAAGGATTTGGAACAACTACAACACAAACACATTTCTTATTACTATATAAACCTGATCACACTTGTTGTGTATAAGAATTAGAATACTCCAAATACTTTAATCTGATTGGCCAAGCAGGCCACAATAATATTGGTTAATAAAGTACCGTTACAATTGGCCCGCCTAATGGCGGGAAATCTTAAAGAGCTGCCATTGGCCACAAGCCACGAGTAGCCACTATAAAAAGGGCTGCCACGGCTCCGGAAATGTTCTGCAATGAAGTCACTGAGTTGGTTTATAATAAAGAGATGTTTGATGAACACCGGTCTCGAGTACTATTCCCAGGACAGAATACTGCCGACGAGGAGGGGATTGTCTTAGAAGAGTGATATCAAAGCATGCGGCGACAAGAACTGAGCAACCAAAATGGTTACATGGTAACAATGTGCCGCTCTCACCATTCAACCCAGCCGAAGAAGATTGGGAGTCATACAATGAATCGGAATGACCGATTCCTGATGTTTTTAGAAAGCAATCAGCTACAAGGAATAACCAATCAGAGGAAGAGAGCCGTATTCCTCATACATTGTGGCCCTACCATTTTCAAGATGGCCAAGGTGTTAGCTAAACCACGGGACGTAAAACAAATGGCATGGCCAGAATTAAACCGAATGCTATGAGCCCATTAAGCGCCTGTGGTCTCCAATCTTATTAAAAGACACAAATTCTATAAGCAAGATCAACGAGAAGACGAGAGCATCGGAGATTTCATAGCAGCCCTAAGAGATATTGGAGGAGCCTGTGAGTTTCTCAACATGGACGGAGCCATGAGAGACTGCGTGATCCTCAGATTGAAGGACGCTACACTCCAAAGCAAACTACTAAACAGACCGAATATCACAGTGGCTGAGGCCATCACAGAAGCCACAGCCGCTGAAGCAGCCAAGAAATCCGCAGCCACCATGCGCCAAATAAACTCAACAAATCCAGAGCCACAAATCCAAGCTCAAGAGAAGAAGGCAGAAGGAACACAAAAACAAACCACCGCGACTGCCCACCATGAAGACCTTGACTCCCCAAGCGACACCAATGATGACAATGAAAACATACATAGGCTTCAGTCGGAAAGAAAATGGTGGGAAAAAAGAGGAAGGAGGCGAGAATTCCAGTGTGCTGGATGCGTAGGGGACCACCCACATTCCGAATGCAGATTCCTGAATGCCATTTGCAGATTTTGTGAGAAACGGGGGCACATTGCAAGGGTCTGCTGGAACAAAAAGAGCTATAATCCAAAAAGACACGGCAGCACCCCCACCCACCCCCCAGAAACAGATAGAAAAGCCAGAAGCTGATGGAGCCAAGAGAACAGAAGACAGCGAATGAATGACAAAGAAGAAATACACCAAACAATAATCATAGGAAATGCCAGGGCAGCAAATGCAAAAAAGGTCTGAATAACCGTAAAAATCGAAGGAAAGCCCTGTGACATAGAAGTAGACTCTGGATCATACCTGTCAATGGTATCATGGAACACCATCAGAAATCTGATACCAGAAATTAAGCGAAGAGAACTGGAACAGCAAAGCCTAATACTCAAAGATTACCAGGGAAACTGAATCCCGGTAGTGGGTCTTGGACATTTCCTAATAGAATTCAAAAACCATGCTAAAGTACTTCCTCTGACAATCATCTATTGTGATAGCCCTAGCCTGCTGGGAATCGAATGGTTCGCACCCCTGGGAATCGGAGTGACAAGAATCACCAGCATCACTGAAACTGATTGGGAGGAGAGCCTGCTGAAAGAGTTCGACGGGACCCTGGCAAGTACAAGGGGACCCCTATAACATTCAGCCTAGAGCCTAAGATAGCTCCCATCAGGCTCAAAGCCAAAGCATTCCCTTTGCCTTAAAGCCAAAAATAGATGAGCAGCTTAACAAACTCATCGCACAAGGGGTGTTAGAGCCAATTGACCATGCCATGTGGGCAATTCCCATCGTGACTCCTGTCAGACCAGATGGGTCAGTACATATCTGTGGTGACTATAAGGCTACCCTAAATCATGCACTCCAGCAAAGCGCATATCCTGTTCCAGTAGTTCAACATCTGTTGCATTCATTAGGGGGAGGAAAATTTTTCACGAAACTTGATCTCGCGCAAGCATACCAACAGCTGCCAGTTGACCCTGAAACTGCAGAAGCACAGACTATAGTCATGCACAGAGGGGCATTCAAATGCAACAGACTTCAATTTGGCATTAGCGTTGCCCCAGGTCTTTTCCAAAGCCTAATGGAGTGCCTTCTACACGGACTAAAAGGGGTTGTTCCCTATTTTGACGATGTATTAGTATCTGCGAAAAACAAACATCAATTAGAAGAGAGACTGAGAGAAGTCTTGCAAAGATTCAGGGAAGCAGGGCTTCAAGTCAAAAGATAAAAATGTCAACTAGCCACCAATCAAGTCGAATTCTTAGGCTACCTTATAGATGAGCAAGGGATACACCCCACTGAAAAGAAAGTAAAAGCAATTAAAGATGCACCCAGACCTAAGAACAAAACTGACTTACAGGTGTTCTTAGGTCTCATGAACTTCTACAATGTCTTCCTGCCCCAAAAGGCAACCATAGCAGAACCATTACATTGGCTATTTAGATAAAAAAAAACTGTGTGGAATTGGGACCACCAAGAACAAATAGCATTCCAAAACATTAAGGACTTATTAACATCCAACACCATTTTAATACAGTACAGCAACACCCTGCCACTGACGGTCACCTGTGATGCATCGCCTTTTGGAATCGGCACCACAAGCTACCAGATGGCAGAGAAGCACCAATCGCCTTCTAAAATGCTGTCAAAATCTGAAAGGAACTACAGCCAACTTGACTGAGAAGCCCTTGCCATCATAACAGGTGTCAAGAGATTCCACGAATACCTATATGGCAGGACATTTTCTATAATCACAGACCACAAACCCCTGCAAGGAATTCTGGCAGGGAATAAACCAACCCCGAACATCCTATTGCCAAGAATGACGAGATGGTCAGAATTCCTCACTGCATACAATTACACACTCATACATCACCCAGGAAAACCATTACTCATGCGGATGCCTTAAGCCATTCCCCTCTGCCCAACAAAGAAGATGACCCAGCTCCCACCATCTCCATTCTTCAAATTGAGACATGACCGAATCTGCCACTAACCGCAGCAGATGTCGCTAAAGCTATCACGAAAGACCCGCTGACAGCCCAGATTCTGCATTGGGTAGGTAAGGGCTGTCCGGATGAGGATAGAGGTGAGAGTTTTAAACCTTTTCGCACCCGGCAGACTGAACTGTCCCTTGAAAAGGGTTGTATACTGTGCGGGGACAGGGTGGTAATTCCCAACGAATTGCAGGGGGAAGTATTGTACATGTTGCACGAGGGACACCCGGGCATAGTAAAAATGCCTGGCCAGGAGTTACGTCTGGTGGCCAGGGCTAGACAAAGACATTGAAAAATGGGTGGCAACATGCCATGACTGCCAGAAATCAAGGCCTACCCCCCCTCTTGCACCAGTCCTAGAATGGGAAACTCCCAGAGGCCCCTGGTCGAGACTCCATATTGATTTTGCAGGGTCAACAAAAGGGAATACATATTTGATAATTGTTGACACTTATTCAAACTGGCTAGAAGTTATTCTTATGGCGTCCACAACTACTGAGCTGAGTTATAAAACTACTACTGAGTTATAAAACAATTGAACAAACTCTTTGCTACACATGGACTGCCAGATGTAGTAGTATCTGACAATGGCCCCCAATTTACTGCCTTAGCTTTCAAGCAATACCTAGCTGCACAAGGCATCCGACATGCCCTAACAGCGCCGGTTCATCCGGCTTCAAATGGTCGAGCTGAATGCATCGTTCGCTATACAAAAGAAGCCTGAGACAAACTGAACACTGGGGACATCCAAGATAGACTAAACAAACTGTTAACAATTCAGCATATTACCCCTAGCACAACCACTTACAAAAGCCCAGCAGAACTCCTCATGGGCAGCAAATTGCATTCCTACCTAGATAGATTACACCCCACCTACACCTCTGAAACCCCCCCTGACTCCTCAAGTAAATACTGCTCCTTTACCACTGGAGACCTAGTCTACGCCAAAAATCTTACCGGGGACCCATTATGGCTTCCAGCCACAATTACACAAATTACAAGGCCCCAGTCATACCGACTTGAACTGGATGATGGCAGAACATGGAAATGACACATCGACCAGCTTCGCTCTAGGACTTTGGAATGCAACACTAACCTGCCGAGCTCCGAAGCACTGCTGCAAATACCACCTCCAACAAACAATCCAAAAACAACCAAGGAGGGGGGGGAAAACACAAAATAATAAAAAAGGGAGAGAAGAACCACCAAAACCACGACACAAACCTGAATTAGAACCCCCGGTAAGACAAAAAGAGCACCTACCCACAGACGACCTCCAGAGAAGAGAACCGGTAGCAGGGAAGCAAGGTGAGGCCTTCCAGGAAGGAGGTAACCAGGCCAGTTCGACCAACCTGGACAGACCAGGAGGGAGCGGTAGAGCCAACTCAACCAGCCCGAGTGACCCAGGCAGGAGTGGCAAGGCTGACTCACTCTTCTAGGAGGTTCCATGGAGAAGACATGGAGAAAAGAGGATCCTGACCGAACCGATGGAAGACCACGCTGAGATTGAGCTGCGCAGGACAAGTAGGACCCGCCAAAGCCCCACCTACCTGTGTGACTACATTACGCACGTTGAACAAAACCAAGAGGGGAGGAGTGTTGTGTATAAGAATTAGAATACTCCAAATACTTTAATCTGATTGGCCGAGCAGGCCACAATAGGATTAGTTCATAAAGTACCATTACAATTGATGGCGGGAAATCTTAAAGAGCTGTCATTGGCCTCAAGCCATGAGCAGCCACTATAAAAAGGGCTGCCGTGGCTCCAGCAATGTTCTTTTATGAAGTCACTGAGTTGGTTTATAATAAAGAGCTGTTTGATGAACACTGGTCTTGAGTACTTCTATTCCCAGGACAGAACAACACTGTGTCTTGGCTTCTTCCTGTTCTGCAGGAAAGGTGTTGTGCAAATGTTTGAAACATAACCTTCTGGAAATAGAATGATTTAATTGAACCTAAAAGCTGGAAAACATGAACACCGACCATCATCTTCTACTTTACTTTCATATTTCTCTTTTGTTTTGGATCTGTTGCTTGAAATCAAGCTCATATCATTATTGTCATTGTCATCATCACCATCAGAGTTGGAAGGGACCTTGGAGGCCTTCTAATCCAACCCTCTGCTCAAGCAGGAGACCCTATACCCATGATGGTGAACCTATGGCACACATGCCACAGGTGGCATGGAGAGCCATTTGGGCCGGCACACAAGCCGCAGGCAAACTTACCTCACTGGGCATGTATGTGCCTCACAGCTGATTTTTGGCTGATTTGAGGCCTTTTTTGGCCTTCCAGAGGCTTAAAAAAAGCCTCTGCAGACCGAATAGGCCCATTTTGTCACTTTCTGTTAATACCGGAAGTGACAAAATAGGCCTATTCAGGCTGCAGAGGCTTTTTTCAAGCCCCTGGAAGGCACAAAAAGGCCTCAAACCAGCCAAAAATCAGGTGTGAGGTGCAGTGCAGGTATGGGGTGGAGGGATTGTGCATGCATGCTCAGGGGGTGGGGCACACATTGCGTTCTGGGTGCTGGCATGTGAATGCATGAGCGCCAGCGCACACAATTTTTTGCACAGGAGCCCAAAAAGTTTAGCCACCACTGCCATATAGCATTTCAGACAAATGTATGTCAAATCTCTTCTTCCTGAATTTTGAGATTGCTATTTGCTTCTGGGTTTGATTAAAGTCTTGGTTTCATAAAGAAAAAAAATACCCTATCTATTTTTCTTGGACATTATCCCTGCAACCCAAGTTCATATGATCGGATTTCCATGCACATTTCAAATGTGATTATAAAAATATAATACAAAACACTACGATTACTAGGAAAGGAGGGTGTTAAAGGTTGCTTATTTTTTGACTGAGAGATCATTTTGATCATGACATGGCCTGAGAAACTGAGAAATACTTATATTTTAATGATATTATATCCATGTTATCCTAAAAATAAATTGTGTGAAAATTGCACATAGTGTGGTTAAACACCTTTCTGTACACAAAAATCTGTTCTTTATAATGCTGTCAGAGTTTGTGATTTAATAAAAGATTCATGAGGGGTCCAGGGCTATGGACTGCCTCTTGTCTCTAGAACAGGGGTGTCAAACACATGGTATCATATTTTTGTCATGTGACATATCACGACTTTTTCCCCTTCGCTGAAATGGGGATCCGCATGTCCAGAGCATGACACATCCAGCTCATGGGGCCCTGAGTTTAACATCCCTGCTCTAGAACTTCACTGGAAGAAAAAAATGTCAGCACAGTCATTCAATATTCAGAGGAAATGTTCAGAATGGGAAAAAGGCAATACATCAACTTACATAAATGATAGAGTCAGAGTAGTAGCTGATCCTAGATAGTATGTTTCTTTGTACTAATCTTTCTTTCAAGTTGAACCAATATTTGCAACTCTGTAACAACTCTGTTGGGTTTGACTATTTGTAATCCATCAGTGATTAGACTTAGGTTCTGGAGGATTTACAGCAACATATAGCAGAGTACCTACCTGTTTTCCCATTATCTATTTGAAGCTTTTGGCAGTTTAATGCTGAGAAAACTCTAGACATAAAAATAGCTGCTCTAACCATCCTTTTAAAATGGATATTTATATTCTTCTCTTTCTTTTCACCGTTGGCCTCTACATCTTCTCTACCATTCCTCTGTGATAATGTGTTGTTGTGACAGAGCCATATGGTAAGCCTACAAATTACTATCTTACAAAATATATTAAAATCTATACTTGTTTAAGCCCATGTCACACTGTCCAACGGATGCAAAAAGGACACAACGGACGAGCAAAATGTTCCTTCCGTTGTTATCCGCTCTCAAAAGGGGCAAAAATTTGCATAACCGGAGAAGATAACACGGACGCGGGGAGGATGCAGGGCGGATGCAAAGCGGATGTGGAATGGAAGCCCGGTGGATGGAAGCGGATGGGAGCGGATGGCATATCCGCTGGCCTTCCGGGGGGGCTCAGCAAAGCGGATGCAGAATGGATACAGCGGATGCACAGCGGACGCGGAACGGATGAAGCGGATGCACAGCGGATGCGCAGCGGAAGCCTAATGGATGCCTGGCATTAATTGCGCATGCGGGGAGGATGCATTGCGTCAGCCCCGCGGATATAACAGAAGCAGCTTGGAAGCAGGTCGCCATTCAGAGGAAAGACCTGCTGCCAGACGGATTGGCTGCCTTGCCTGCCCTGCCTGCATGTCTTGCCAGCCTTGGTGCCAGCCTTGGTGCCAGTATGCCTGCAAGCCTTGCTGCCAGCCTGCCTGCAAGCCTTGCTGCCAGCCGGTCTGCCTGCCAGCCTTGCTGCCTGCCTTCCTGCCAGCCTTGGTTCATGTCTGCCTGCCAACCTTGGTGCCTGCCTGCCTGCCAGCCTTCCTGCCAGCCTTGGTGCCTGCCTCCCTGACAGCCTTCCTGCCAGCCTTGGTTCAGGTCTGCCTGCAAGCCTTGGTGCCTGCCTGCCTGCCAGCCTGCCTGCCTGCCAGCCTTCCTGTCAGCCTGCCTGCCAGCCTTCCTGCAAGCCTTGGTGCCTGCCTCCCTGCCAGCATTCCTGCCAGCCTTGGTTCCTGCCAGCTTCCCTGCCAGCCAGCAACCCCACAACCATGCGGAAGCACAGCAAGCCTCAGCCATCTGCTGCCAGCCCTTACAAGAGGGACAGGGCTACCATCCCGCCCCCTGGCCCTCACTCTGGTTCTGCTGGGGCTTCTGCAGCACGGGCTCGCTCTTCTGGGGCTAGGGCTTCTGCTGCTTCTGCTTCTGGAGGAGCTGATGACAAGCACTCCAGCACCAGCCACCTCCACAGCACCTGGACCCTACACCCCTGAGACTGAGCGACCAAGAGGAGTGCCAGAGACTCATTTTTGTTTTATAGCTTGTTGTTAATAAAGTCTATGGTTTAAACCTTTGCATGCTTGTGGGATGGGTAAGGATAGCTTTGGGATGGGTTAGGTTACCTGTGGGATGGGTAATATCTATGGGATGGGTTAGGATAGCAGTGGGATAGATAAATCTCCAGTGCAAGCATAGTGGGACTGTATGGTCCATCCTCCCAGGTGCAACACCTATGGCCCTTTATTATCAATAATAATGAAATAATTATCCACACATGTCAACATAAACACAACTCTTTATTAAACACTCTGTTCATTGTAGGCCAACCAAACATATATGGCCCAATCTCATCCATGTGATGAGACAGGCTGAAGGAAGCATCCATTAAGCAGCTACCATCCTGTCTTGCCACTCCACTGCTCCAGCTGGGGAATTGCACCAATGTCTCAGGGGGTTGCGCTGCTTCTTCGCTTCATGTGAGGCTCTGTTGGGGCCTTGCACATCCTCAGTGTCGATCAGGTTTTGCCCTTGCCTCCATTCCCCAGTCTCCATGTCCCCATTGCCTTGTTGGAGGTCCACAAGCCTGTTCTGCAAGACTGGGTAGCGGGTGCGCATGAGATTGTGCAGGATGCAGCAAGCTTCCATGATCCTCCTCACGGTCTCTGGGCTATGCTGCATGGTGGTGAGAAGTACCCTGGAACCTGTTGGCCAGCATGCCAAAGGCGTTGTCCACCACCCGCCTTGCCCTGAACAGCCTGTAGTTGAAGATCCTCTCTTCACGGGTGAGGAGTCTGGAGGTGTAGGGATTCATGAGGTAGGTTGTGAGGGAGAAGGCGTCATCCCCCACGATGAAGTAGGGCACATCTTGTGTGTCGTTGGGCAGGGGTTCTGGATCTGGGAAGCCCACGATGAGGTTGCATTCCAGCTCCTCCTTGAGGTGACAGGCGTTGTATACCTGGGCATCTGAAGATGAGCCATTGCCTGAAGCATCGATGTACTTGAACTTGTAGTCAGCATCGACCATGGCGAAGAGGATGATGCTGAAGAAGCCCTTGTAGTTGAAATAAGTGGACCCCGACTTGGCTGGAGCTTTGCAGGCCACGTGCTTCCCATCTATGGCTCCAACGGTGTGTGGGAAGGTCCACTTCTGATACCACTGCTCTGCAACTTTCTTCCAGCCTTCTTCAGTGGAGGGGTACTGGAGGAGCTCCTCCTTGTATTCTTCGATGATGGCCTGCACCACTTCTCTGACCACAATGCTGATGGTGTTGGATGGCACCCTCTAGCCGTACTGCATGCTCCTGTAGGTGATCCCTGAGGCCAGGTGGCGCAGAGTGAGTGCCACCTTGAGCCCAGGTTCCAGGCTGGGCCAGAAGTTGGTGTTTGCCTTGGTCAACCTGGGTGTCAGCCGCTGTACAAGTTCATCAAACATGGCTGGAGGCATCCTCATGAAGTTCTGGAATGCCCACGTGTCTTCGTTCCTGAGCTCCACCATCAGCTTGCTGTACAGTCCGTCCTCTGCTCTTCTGGTGAACCATCTTCGGACCCAGACTCTTTTTGGCTGCCTCTTTTTCTTCTCGCAGTCGAGTTCACAGAGCCTGCAGATGGCTTCGCACTGTTGCAGAACGATGGTGGCTGCCGCAAGGACTTTGTTACAATCCACGGTGGACATTACTGGATGCTGTGGAAGAGGAAGAGCCAGATGAAGTCTTCAGAGGTCTGCACCGCTGGGCTGCTGTTCTGAAAGTGAGATGCAGATGAGTTGCTCCCCCTTTTTATCGGAAATATAGGTTTTCCGCTAGGCATCCTCTAGGCATCCTCTAGACATCCTTAATATCTGAGATAGGTCCCCTCTGCGAATGTTTTTTCTGTTTTAAACGCTTTGTTTCCGTGCTGCATCCGTTCTGCATCCGTTCCGCGTCCGTTCTGCTTCCTCCCTGCGTCTGAGCGGATGCGAGTTGTGCGGATGCGCAGCGGATGCCTAGCGGATATAGCGGATGCGTAACGGATGCCTACCGGATGCGTAGCGGATGCAGAACGGACGAACTGGATACATTTTCCACGCAAAAGTTTTGGGCAGCCCAAAACTTTTGGAGCAGATGAAACGTCAATAAACGGATGGTGGACCGATAGAGAGGAAGCAAAACGGAGGCAGTGAGTACATCGTGTTTTCCAACGGATGGCAAGCTTTTTTCTCTGTTTTACATCCTCTTTGCATCCGTTGGTTCAGTGTGACATGGGTTTTAGCTTCATAACTTTGTGTCATAGGTCTAGTACTAGATAATTCTGCAATAAATATCTCATGCAATCTTAACAATGCCAGTGATATAAAACTTTTAGGATACTTGCATTTTAACAATATGCTTCTGATGCAAGTGGTTCTGGGGGATTTTAAAATTATTTTTCCTGCAATATGGCAGAATATTTGGACAGGGAGTAGAGAGATAAATTGTTATTGTAATATCATGTACAATTCTTCATATCTCGTGAGGAACAGCCAATTTGGGGTAGTGGTTAAGATATCAGGCTAGAAACTTGAAAAATGTGATTTTAGAGCTATGGTGGCATAGTAGTTAGAATGCAGTATTACAGGCTAACTCTGCTCATGTTGTCAGGAGTTCAATTCCCTCAATCCTGACTGGTTCAAGGTTGACTCAGCCTTCCATCCTTCTGATGGTCAGTAAAATGAGGACCCAGATTGTTAGGGCAATACGCTGACTATGTAAACTGCTTTGAGAAGGCTGTAAAAGCACTATGCAGAATATAAACCTAAGTGCTATTACTATTAGTCACAAAGCAAGTCAGGTGACCTTGGGCCAGGCACTCTCTCTCAGCCCTAGGAAAGAGTCATGGCAAGCCACTTCTGAAAAAAACTTGCCAAGAAATCTGCAGAGTCCAGCAGTCACCAGGAATCAATGATTCAAAGGCACCCCATATATGACTAACTCAGTTTGTATATCTGTATCTTTCATTTTTGAATATTTGGAGGGGAAAACACCTTGAGCATCATGAGAACCAGTGTGAAATTGTGATTAAAGTGTTGGAATAAGAATAGGGAAACTCCATCCTTGGCCACTGGAACTTTTTGCTCACCTTGAGCTTGAGGCTCACTCTTAGCCCCATCTACCTCATATGAAAAAAACAGAACAGTAAAATAGCAATTTTGAAATGTGGAGTAGACAATTCTAAGGTTCTGTTTTGCTTTTAGGATTTTGGGAAGCCAGATTATTTTTTGTCTATATGTAAACAGCTGTTTATTGTTTGAGAGAAGCAGCAGCAATGCTACACATAGCCAATGACCCTCTGCTAATGAGCATCTGGTTGGGTCATATAAAGGTTCATATTCTTAATTTGTATGGAACATTTCACCATATTGCATTATTGTCTTTCACCTAATTAGGTTTGCCTCAGTCCTTCCCATCGGCTGAATCTCCATTGCCTTTGTCAGTTTCATCCTGCTTATCTTGAAATAAATAATATTCTTTTCTTTTTGGCCAGAAAAGATTAAGAGGGTTTTGTTGGACACAGGAATAGTTCTTTTAGGCCATCCCGCTCAGGAATTCTCAGGAATTCTGGGAGTTGAAGTCCATAAGTCATAAATGGACCATAGTTCCCCATATCTGCTTTAGGTCTTGACATCATTATGTAAATTGGGGGCTGAGACTGATCTTTGTCACATTTGCAGGTTCAAGAGAAGGTCTTAGAAACAAGCTTTCACTTTCTTTTGTCAAAACAAATGGATGAAAATCCTAAAGGGGAAAACAACTCAAGAATTTTGGGAAACTCTAAAAAGTATGACCATAGAAGCCCAGACCAGCACAATACCACTGAGCAAGAAAAACAAGAAATCCAAGAAGAAACCAATATGGCTGCACAAAGATCTCTCTGGCAAATTGAATGAAAAAAGGGCAAGTACAAAAAAATGGAAAGAAGGATGTACAACTAAGGCAGAATATCAGCAGATAGCCAGTCAGGATAGACAAAGACGAAGTCAGGATAGCAAAGGCTCAGAACAAACAAAGACTTGCAACAAAAGTCAAAGATAATAAAAAAAAGTTTCTTCCAACACATAAATAACAAGAAAAAAAATCAAAGAAACAGTCGGTCCATTAAAAAGAGAAGATGGCAAGGAAGTAACAGGCAACAGAGAGAAAGCAGAACTGCTTAATTCATTCTTTGCCTGTCTTCACACAAAAAAGCAACTATAGCTCACCCCACCAAAAATATAACTGTAAAAGATAGACCAGAAATAAATGTTAAAATAAGCAAAAAAAAATAGTAATAGAACACCTGTCTGATCTTGATGAAAACAAATCACTGTAGCCTGATGGATTACATCCCAGAGTTTTAAAGGAGCTGGCAGAGGTCATCTCAGAACCACTGCACCATATCTTTCAAAAATCCTGGAGCACCAGGGAACTACCAGAGGACTGGAAAAGAGCTGATGTGGTTCCCGTCTTCAAAAAAGGAAAAAAAAAACAGACCCAGTAAACTATACACCAATCAGCCTAACATCAATACCTGGGAAGATACTAGAAAAGATAATTAAAAAAAACCAGATCTGCCAACATTTAGAAACAAGTAAAATAATAACCAGCAGTCAGCAAAGGTTTGTTAAAAACAGATCATGTCAAACCAATCTCATTTCATTCTTCAACACAGTGACTAAATTAGTAGACCAGCAAAATACTGTGGACATAATATATTTAGATTTCAGCAAGGCATTTGATAAAGTAGACCACAACCTACTTCTTAGTAAGCTAGAAAAAAGTGGAATAGATAGCACCACCACTAGATGGATTCGCAATTGGCTGGCAAACCATACTCATTGAGTAGTCCTTAATGGATCTAAGTCTACATAGAGGCAAATAAACAGTGGGGTGCCACAAGGTTCTGTCTTGGGCCCAATACTCTTCAATATCTTCATTAATTACTTAGATGAGGGAATAGAAAGTGAATTTACCAAATTTGCAGATTATACTAAACTGGCAGGAACAGCTAACACCCAAGAAGATAGGCTCAAGATCCAAATGGATCTTGACAGACTAGAACACTGGGCCACATCTAATAAAAAGAAATTCAATATAGAGAAAAGTAAAGTCCTACACTTAGGCAAGAAAAACCAAAAATACACATTTAGATTGGATGAAACCAGGCTCAATAGCAGTAACTGTGAGAGGGATCTTGGAGTCTTGGTGGACAACCAGCTAAATATAAATCAGCAGTGTGCAGCCACTGCCAAAAAAGCTAATGCAATCCTAAGTTGTATTAACAGAGGGATACAGTCAAGACCAAGGGAAGTACTAATACCACTCTATAAAGCCTTGGTAAGACTGCACCTGGAGTATTGCATCCAGTTTTGGTCACCACATTATAAAAAAGATGTTGAGAGTCTGGAAAAATTCAGACAAGAGCAATCGGGATGATTGGGGGACTGAAGGCTAAAACATACAACGAACAGTTGCAGGAACTGAGCTTGGCTAATCCAGTAAAGAGAAGGACCAGGGGAGACATGATAGAGGTCTTCCAATATTTGAGGTGCTGCCACAAGGAGGAAGGGGTCAAGTTATTTTCTAAAGCACCTGTAGGCCAGACAAGGAATAATGGATGGAGACTGAACAAGGAGAGATTTAACCTGGAAACAAGGATAAACTTTCTGACACTGAGAACAATCAACCAATGGAACAGCTTGCCCTCAGAAGTTGTGGGACTGCCATCAGTTGAGACTTTCAAGAAGAGATTGGACTGCCATTTGTCAGAAATGGTGTAGGATCTCCTGCTTGGGCAGGGGGTTGGACTAGATGACTTACAAGGTCCCTTCCAACTCTGATTATCTGTATCTAAAAGTAAAAATACAAAAAGCAAAATAAAGATACAGTTTGCACCCAATTATGTCTATCATTGTAAAGTACTTGTCTTCATTTAATATGCATTTATCCTTAGATGCACAACAGTGAAGGATGCATTAAAATGTTATTTATACTGGTATTCATATATCCCTGATGCATTTTTTTTTAAAAAAATGGAAGTGGACATCCCATTTTACCTTGTCCTACATTCAGAGTGGAACTAAAGAAAGTCAGAAACTTGTCCATTGTCTAACTCAGTTTTCCAGAATTCATAATGGAGTTATATATTTGTATATATACTGTATTTTTCTGAGAGACAGAGATATTG
The DNA here is from genome assembly GCA_015471245.1 of Laticauda colubrina. Classification (NCBI taxonomy): domain Eukaryota; kingdom Metazoa; phylum Chordata; class Lepidosauria; order Squamata; family Elapidae; genus Laticauda; species Laticauda colubrina. The sequence goes on along the minus strand of BLBF01000017.1, from coordinate 9,158,982 downwards.
GGCAGTGCTGATCTATACCATAGTCACTAAAACCTAAAGCCCAGCACTACTGAACATGCCCAATATTACCTATACTGCCACATTTTAAACCAGTTGAAGCTTCTGAATGGTCTTCAAGGGCAGTTCCATGTAGATCTCAGTGCAGTAGTCAAGTCATCAGGTGACTAGGACATGAGTGGTTCTCTGAAGAGCTTTCAGTCTAAGAAATGGCACAACTGGAATTCCTGGCCACAGTTGCCATTTACTTCTCAATTAGGAGCTGCAACTACAGGAAGACCTTCAGATTGCAAAACCAAACTTGAAAGTGAAGAGGAAAACATCTACTGATGTTGTTTTACTTGCTTCTTTAGCTACCATATTTTTCTGTCTCTATAAACTGAAGGACTCTATCATCAGTTTTTGAATTAATGATTTGGAACATTTTATTGTTTTGGAGTATAACTGGCCAGTGTATTTCATAGGAAATTAAACTGATTTTTCTCTTTTTTAATGGCAACCTATTTGAAGATATGCTGTGTATAATGTTTTAAGCAAAAGAACAATATTTTCTCCCTCCCCGTCTCTCTTACAAAATTGTCGAAGAAAATGCTAAATCAATCTGATTATGATTTAGATAGTTTCTGTATTGGAAATGAAGATGAATGGATCTTAGAAATGGTCAGACTAAAAGCCAATTTCACATTCAAAAATAAATGTGTGAGAAAATATTTTTCACTATTTGCAAAGAGCTGAGATTTACATTTCCAATGCATTAGTTTGCATTGTGAAGTAATAATAGAAGATTGCAATGCAAACACTAAAAATGTAACATTCAAAAATAGACATAGGTGTCATCCAAGTTTCCTAATAAAAATTATTCACATTCTTAAGGTTTTTCAAGAAGTCTGTCAGAGATGCATTAGGCTAGACTAGATAATTTATTGCTTCTTTCCTGTTGTAGCCAAAATATAATGCAATATTATGGTAACTGGGAGCAGTTCTTTGGGACATCTAAATCAAATATTTCCATTTTTTGTCATGAGATATTTCCTGGCTTCGGTAAGTCTTCACAAATAAACTATGATGAGTATGTTTCCTTATCTTCAGGAAAATACTTTAACACAATTTCTTTGCATAAATGCAAGGAATTGAAGTTACATCTTTGTTTCTGGAATGTGGTAGTTTAATCAGATGTATTGCTTCTTCTAGAGGAGATCAGTATGGTATGAAATTATTTGCAAAGAGGCCTAAATATGGTCCCCAAAACTGATGGGACTTTGAACAGCACCAAATGTTTTAGAAAATGCTAAAAGTAATTTTTGTTGCCACTGTGGAAAAGAATGACGTGGTTCTTCTCTCGCTGCTGCTTGGATCTCTATCCAGTTACCCAGTACAAAGCAATTTTCTACTTTTTTCCTCTCTTTGGGATGGGAAGGAAAACCTTTATCTCATTTCATCTTCTTGTTGTCTTCTCTTTTTTGTTATTTCCATCTTCTCTCCTGCAGGCAAAAGGATATTGTATATCTGCAAACATCAAGGCAAGATGGGTGATGGAAGCTACCGATATTATTAAACTGATGAAATAAGCTTCCACAAAGTTGGTGTTAGTCAGAGTATCTACCTTGAATATGTTAACAAATTCAAGATAATAGCAATAGCAATAGCATTTAGGCTTATATACCACTTCACAGTGTTTTACAGCCCTCTCTAAGTGGTTTTACAGAGTCAGCATATTGACCCCAACAATCTGGGTCCTCATTTTACTGACCTCGGGAGGATGGAAAGTGAGTCAACCTTGATCTGGTGAGATTTGGTCTTCCAAATGGCAGGTAGTCAGCAGAAGTAGTCTGCAGTACTGTACTCTAACCACTGCTCATCGCAACTCCTAACATGAAGAACTATATAAGCTGGGGGAATGGCTGATGAGGACGTATTATTGAATGGTTGCTTAAGAAGGTATTTTTATTTCCATTAAAAATACTTTCAGAAAGTGAATGGAACATACAGACTGATATATCTATCAATAGCATCAAACCATCTTTATTAACGTTGATTGTCTGAGTTCTAAGACAAAGTGTGTAGAAATCTCCTGAGAAATCTCATTTGTCTTTTTTTTAAAATACATTCTTTTCTCTTGAAATTCAATGGCAGCTATAATTAACTTGTTTAGTGATGTGTACTCTTTTCATAACTTTAGTTTAGCATATATGTGTTTGGTGCATGTTCTTTAATCCAGAAGGGTTTTTTATCTTTGAAATTTAGAAGCCTTCCTCCAAAGAGAATAACCACTTTGATGCCGATATGAAAAGGCATTTCCATATCCAAATATTACTGCTATGAGTAGAGCAGCAGGGATATCTGTTCAGTGGAGGCAACTACGCTCCATTATAAACTTCACTTAAGAAACGTACGAGAGCACTTAATAATACAATTAAAGTCCATCTGATGGTGGTAGGATTCCTCCACCTTTTATTAATATTATGGGAACATTTAAAAACAAAATCAGAAATGATCTCTGGTAACTCTAATGAATGGGTTTTTCTAGTTTTTACTGAAAATGGGTATTAGATTTGAGTACACACAGCCAAAAATAGTTGTAAAATCTCAGAATTAAAAGGGATCTTGGGAATCATTTAATCCAACCCATGTCCAGTGCAGCAATCCAGTTTTAGAGCCTATCCACCAGTTAGTTATCCAGCATCTTTTTAAAATGTCTGGTTAAATTTAGGCAATTGTTCCAATGTGTTCTATGTTCTCATCATTAGAAGGATTTTTTTATCTTTTCCAAAACCCATGCTTTTACTGTGTCTTCTGAAATTCTGCCATCTCTCCTACCTGAGATTGGGGCAGTGGAATGCCCCATTCTCAAGAGGTCGTTGCTGGACCCAACTGTTCTGGACAATTTTTAAATCTAGTTTGCAATTTAGACAGCTTTAGAAACATTGTGAATAAAGTGGTTGAGCTGAAGAACAGAGCATCCTGATTCAAGCAATTATCTAGACTCTTTTCAGTTGAGTTTCAGGCCAGAACATAGTACTGAGACACCATTGATCATTCTTGCTGATGATCTCTGATTGATTATTGTTGTTACAGTACAAGCTCCACTCCTTTTGTACATATATGTGATGCCACCCATATACAAAGCAGTGGAATTTGTATTTTGATGGCACAACTTTATTGTTACTTATATCTCCTGGAGAAGGAGGAGGAGAAGGAAGAGGAGGAGTTGGAGTTGGAGGAGAAGGAGGAGGAGGAAGAGGAGAAGGAGAAGGAGAAGGAGAAGGAGAAGGAGAAGAAGAAGAAGAAGAAGAAGAAGAAGAAGAAGAAGAAGAAGAAGAAGAAGAAGAAGAAGAAGAAGAAGAAGAGTAGGAGGAGGAGGAGGAGGAGGAGGAGGAGGAGGAGGAGGAGGAGGAGGAGGAGGAGCAGGAGCAGGAGCAGGAGGAGGAACAGGAGGAGGAACAGGAGGAGGAACAGGAGGAGGAGGAGGAAGAAGAAGAGGAAGAGGAAGAAGCTTTTTGAGATGAGATTTGTAATACACAATTAACTTAGGAAGGTGAAAATATAACATCTGAACTTAAGGGGATAGAGATTCTCTTTTATCCTCAAGGCCTTGAAAAAACGTGAAGCAAAATGAGGGCATCAGCATGAGATGATTTTTTTCTCCTTTTCCCAATAAACAGTGCACCACCACAACAAAAAGTAAGTACACTTGTATAGTTATGGTTCATAAAGCTATCAGGAAGATAAAGAGGCTTTTAACAAAACAACAGAAATTGCATCCTGAAAATGAAACCTTTCCAAGAAAAGAAGACAAACTTCATTTTCATCTGAAAGACTGGAGATAAAGTCTCTTGCCCTCAAGACAGTTCCAGTATTTACACACACACACACACTATTTCCTCCTTGAAAATTAGAAGCAGAAACAGAAGAGACAGCAAAACATTTAAAATTCATAAGATAGAGCAACAGATTAATTGTGCTCCTTTGGCTGTTGAATAACAAGATAACCACTTTAATTGTTCTTTGTTTTCTGACTCCTATACTGTAAACCCATCTTTCAGTGACTCCAGGGTAATATGTTGCCCATATCTAGTTCACCCTAACTGAGTCATCGGTTGACATAAGACTTTGACCATTTATACAGATAGCTCTTGTTTTACAACCATTTCTTTAGTGACTCTTCAAAGTTACAGCACACAGAAAAAAGTGACTTATAATGGATTCTTACATGATTGTTGTAGAATGCCCGTAGTTACATGGCCAAAATTTGGTCTGTTGGCAACAGCGTGTATGTATGTTGATGGGGTCACATAATCACCAATAGCAACCTTCCCAGCCGATTTCTGACAACCAAAGAAGGAAGCCAGATTTTCTTAACAACCACATGATTCACTTCATAACTGTGTCAAAAATGATTCACTTAATAAATGCCTTACTTAGCAATGAAAATTCTGGTTCAAATTATGTTTGTAAGTTGAGAACTATCTCTAAGTAAAATTATGTTTAAAGTTCTCTTTGACGCTGATATAAGGCAAATGCAACAGCACAGTGTAAATATTTCCAATATACAGCAACAAAATATTTGGGAGTGACAGTTGTGCCACTAAACTGAGATTTCCCCTTACCCTAACATGCAATTTATTTTCGATTCAAGATTTTGAGAGTCACTCCGCCATTTACAAATGGCCCAACTGGGTCTCCTGCTCTTCTCTTTGAATCATTATTCTTTCAAAGGCCCTATTCTGTTTCAAGGATGCCTTGTTATGGCTTTTAATCTCCAAGTAAAGAGGTAATCTATCAACAATTAATAGTACCCTGTGTGTAACATTAAAGGGTTCACCAGCATGTGTTGCAGCTTCCACAGATGGGCTGTTGTATCTGTAATGATAGTTGGGAAAGAAAGGAACAATACACAGAGATGGATGAACTGTTGATTTAAAATTTTAGAAAAAGAATAGTAGCAGAAGCTTTGCAGAAATGGGCCCCCAAATATTTAGGTTATAGTGTTGTTGCTGAACTCCCTGCCACTTGCTGAACAGGTTGAAAATATCACAACCGTGTCAAGTTTCCTCATCAGTGGTTAGCAACATTTTGTATGCGTTACATGAAATAACACTGTAAGCTGAATATTTGGGGACCCAAATATGAGATAAACTGGTGTTTTAAGAGCATGACAGCCCTAGTGGGTGAAGTAGTGATAAGAAAGGGCATTCTTAAGTCCCTCAGAGAAGCATTCTGGGATTCTTTCTCTGTCTGAACTCTAATTTTCTTTTCAGGGTCTTTAGTTTTTCCTTCTTTTCAATATGTGTTTTAAGTTTCAAGAGGTGCAAACAGGTTTGAAAGTGCTTTATACTTGGAAATAGCAGAAATTATAATACTGTGAGGGAAAAACGGTTTTCATAAATCCTAATAAATATCATGATATTATAAATATCATATATTATCTCTATATCTATCAACTTTATTGCAAAATAGATGAAAGGTGATGATAGATATAGATATAGACATAGACATAGATATAGTTGATATAAATATAGATTAGATAGATAAATGATAGATAAATAGATAATTGATAGATGAGAGATAGATAGATAGATAGATAGATAGATAGATAGATAGATAGATAGATATAATAGATTAGAGAAAGAAATATAGAGATGTGTGTGTTATTAAGGTTATAAAATCATTTTTTAAAAAGAAAAGAACTGAACTAAAGCAATTAAAATATTTTAATTTTAATTAAAATTAAAAAGTAATGATCTCATAACAACAAAACTGCAGTAATAACAAATTTAAATGATCGGTTCGTGGTAGAATTCATGCTAAAAAACTGGTAATGTATCAAAAGTGCAATGTCAGAGTTTATTTGGCTGTACTTGAGAAACAAAGACTATGAAATGTTCAACAGAGGTAATCTGTTTTCATCAAGGAGTACAGGGCAAGGATACACTAGCCTTAATCTTGAGACTTCTTACTTTCCTATTAACTTTTTGGAAGCAATCTATACTTTTACTGCTGTCTAGGAATGTTTCAGGAGCTATCAGAAAACAGCATAATCTTTGTGGTTCAATCAAATCTTGATGGTCTAAGTCAGGCCTGTCAAACTGATGGCTCATGGGCCGGATGCATCACATGCAGGCCACATCCAGCCCAACTCCACAAAGGCAAAAAATATCAAAATATGTCACAATACACCACGTTATGCAATCAAGTTTGTAGATGATTCCAAGGACATTTTATCCATACCAATTTTTGTAACCAAACTATTGAGACACCAGGAAGCGGTGAATTTATTATTTTTGACTTGTTGGCCATATTGTTAGCAGATGGATGGAATTCGACTTACTGAAGATTTTAGTATAAAATGGATCAAATTCCTTCTGTAGCATTTCCAGAGAAAGCCTATCTCCAAGAACATTGCAAAATTTAGAAAAGGCCCAGGTGCTTTATTTTCCAGTTTCTTCTACTCTTAATCCTGGAATGAAGACGAAACAGCTAAAATAACTTGCTAAAACTGGGTTATCTAACTTCATTCTGTCTGTATTTGATTGATGGAGATTTTTGAGTATGTTTGTGTACTACATGGTAAATTCTGGGGATTACACTTTTTTTCCACCTTGTAAATGAGTCACGATAAATAAAATCTGCAGCTGGAATGATCACAGACATGTCCATCTATCATCTGCCTTTTTATTTATTTTACTTGTGGCAGCCTTCTACTAAAAGTTCCAAAACAAAGCTAAATGGAACAAAATTTCCTGTAACTTATTACTGTAGGAACACTTTAGAATGTAAATAGTTTCAAAGTGGCCTTTGAACTTAGCTTTGCCTTTTTCACAGTGCCAGACCTGCCAACCCCTGATAAAGGAAAATCTGGAGACCCATGAAAAAAAATCGGGAGATTCTATAAAAAAATAGTGAGATTCTATTTTTTTCCCGATCAAGATTAAACAAACCCCTTTTCCATCGAGGAAAGTCATTAACAGTTTATTTAAATGTTTTATTTGTGTTCCCTGTTGTAAGAAGATGCAGCTTTCTTTGATGATTCTAATAGGTCATCACTAGGATGAAACTTATAGCAAGGTGTCATTTCTTCTGGATAAGCCAATTTCATGGCCAAAATGTTAGACAAGGTGCCATCAAGGTGCCATTCTTTTTCTTTTAACATCAGACATGGGTATATTTTAATGAATTTTACTATGGAATTTTACTAAATGCAGAGAAACTGGACACAAAGTTGCATGTGACGATCGCAAACACGAAAGCGGTCACATGAATAACTAACCAATCAGAGCATGTTATATCCGGTGATAGAAAAAGCAAAATGGAGGTGCCCAGAGTAAAAAGAAATATGCTGTAGGTATATATGACTGTATGGTAATATCGATATTGCGTGATCTGAGAAGTGGCGTCATGTCGTTTGTGTGAGAATCAGATTTATGCGTGTATAAGCCAACCCTCAAATTTGAAAAAAAAAAAGCGTTTTAAATTCGGCATGAGATTGAGGAGCCTTGTCATGAGACCGTGAGAAATGACAAAAAATCATGAGACTCATGGCAGAACCATGAGAGTTGGCAGGGCTGCACTGCCCCTATTTTGAGAAGGTTAGGAAAGTATGGAGAAAAGGTAGATATGTAAGAATAAGAAAGACAACCTATCAAATAAGAAGGTATGAGATAAGTCAATATGTCCTATCAGAAAGTTACACTGAAGTGACAAATATAACATACAAATAATATATAGAGAATCTCAGATTCAATCTCTGCTATCTCCAAATAGAGATGGAAAAAATATTTCTAGTGAATGTTGAGATGGAAAAAATATTTCTAGGTGATATACCACATCTTCATTTGATTCTAACTTCAGAACAATAGTTCATCCTAATAAAATCCCCTTACAAATTGGAGGAAGCAAATCAAAGTGAAGTCATTATGCACCAGCCTTTTTGGACTGCAGCAATATCCTAATGAAGTCCAATCCAAACATTCTGTGTTTTTAGAAATATAAAGTCTATTTTTTAACAGGGAATTCCCAGTCAACTAGGCCTCAAACATCAATGAAGAGAGTTATCAGTGAAATTGAAATATAAACCAATGTACAGTAATTGACACATTCACCTGACAAGACTCCACAGACTTTAAAAAAAATGTCTCTTATCTAAAAAGTATAGACAAATATTGAGCAAATGATTCAATCAGAAAGGAATTATTGGATGAAGAGGGTTTGTTGGACCATTCTCCTCTCTTCCTCCAGGTCCCAGAGGCACATGAAAAAATGAACATGACAGAGGCAAGATGGAGTGAATGCTAAGATCAAGAACTTGGAGGAGGATGAACTACTTCACAGTTGCTTGCAATCAGCAATGGATTTGGTTTTGTACGGTTCAGCCTTCGACAACCGTAATATCTGATGTGTTGTGTTCCAAATGGGAACCATCTGCATTTGAAAGTCCCCTAAAATCTTCACCATCTCATTCTTGACAACCTTTTCCACTTTATGTTCCCATGACCTTTCCGATACAGGTAGGACATATTTTTTACATAATCAAAATGGATTAATTTAGCAACTCGATTGTGTGTAGCTTTGTAGTCAGTTTGCACGATTCTGCTGCATTCACATATTAAGTGTGAAACAATTTCAACTTTGTCATTGCAAAGTTGGCAGTTTAGATTGTCAGTGGATTTTTATATCTTCACTTTCATGGCATTAGTGTATAGTGCTTGTTCTTGAGCAGAAGTATTAAACCTTCTGTTTCTTTCTTGATGGTTCCTGTCTTAAACCATGTCTGTGTCAATTGTCTAATTTTCCTTCAATGTTTTTCAAGTGTTGTCCATGCAAAGCTTTGGTTTTCTCTCCATTTAATCTGTCATCCAGCTGTTTTTCCTTAGATTCTGCCTTTGTTTCTGTTGTTTTTATAATGTTCTCCGTTTTCACAGCCTGCTGCAATTTTTCTGTACTTTGGTTCACATAATCATTTAACTTATTTTTCTTCTTCTACAGTTTGATGGATTTGCAATAGCCTTCTACTCCCTATTTTTCTTGGAAGGTACAACCTGTTGATGTCACTTCATGGATATAAAGCTTGGTACATATCCAAAAGTTTACACAACGTCTGTATTCGAAAGTCCCATAACATCTTCACCTTCTTGTTTTTGAAAACTTTTTCTACTTTGTTCCCATTACTTTTCAGATTCAAGTAAGTCACATTTTTTACATAATGATCAATGGACTAATTTAGCAAATCATTCTAGCTTTGTAATTATTGTGCTACTTGCTGCAGCATTATTGTTGTTGTTGTTGTTGTTGTTGTTGTTGTTGCACACAAAATTGACAGTATAAACAGCAGACAAGATAACCATGCTGGGTTTCGTATCACAAATCACTAGTATCAGCAGATTATGCAAGCAGATCCCAGTAAAGTGGCCTTCTATAGCTGACCAATGGTGATCTTGTCAGCACCAGTTGTTTTTAAGTGCTTGCTTAGGTCTTTAGGCACAGCACCCAGTGTGACGATTACCACTGGAACCACCTGCACTGGTTTCTGCCAGAGTCTCTGCAGTTTGATTCTCAAGTCATGATGATGATGATGATGATGATGATGATGATGATGATGATGATGATGATTTTTATTGTGACTGGTTCTGAGTTGGGAGTACAGATTGAATGGAAGGGACAAATTGCTAAATCTAGCTCTCTACATTTACGCGACTGTCAAAATCCAACATGCTTGTTTACTGCATTTCATCGCACCCATTGTTTATGTGAAAAACTTCTCATAAATTTCTCATGAAAGCTCAAATTGTGCAAAAAAACCTAGTTTAAACCTCAAAAACATTTAACATCCATAGTCAAGGCAATGTTTCAAAATTTTCAATATTAGCCTTGATATTATCACTTGCTCTAAAATGTTTTTTAATTAATTTCTTTTTTTAGGAAAAGAAAAAAGCAGATAGAAAACTGCACTATTCTGCTTTAGATTAAGAAGAGCATTTTTTCTTTTTAAGAATATAGTGTCTATTTTAAGAATGTACCAAGCAGAATCTGATTGGAAGTTATGTATTATATTGAATGTTATAATCTTAAAGTTATACATTAAATAAGAGTTTGAATGGATAAAATTAAAGGATATAAAGCGTCATACTCTAATTGGTAACTACAGGGAAAAAATTGCTTGATAAGAAAAGATAATATGAAATTGTAACAGGACAGACAAAAGTATAAATATAATGATTTGAATCAAGATGAGATAATTAAAACAAAGTTGAGAAAATTAAAAGACGGGGAAAACTAGAAAATATAAAATGGTAATAAGAAATGGAATAGAATATAAAAATGAGCATGAAATTGAGTGTTGTGTCTGTATGAAGAAATGATAATCTGCTATTTTCAAAAAAGATGTTTTCTTTGTATTTTGTTTTTGTGAAAAACCAAATAAAATTTTCAAAAAAAAAAAGAATCATAATATAAAACACTTAATGATAGTCATTGGGTACAATCAGCAATCAAATCATACCAGAAAACAGTCAATATAAAGGGCCTGTCAAATTGGCCGACGGATGCAAAACGTTTCTAAAAAGGACACAGCGGACGAGAAAATGTTCCATCCATTGTTTTCTGCCATCAAAAGTGCCCCGAATTTGCATAAATAGAGCGGACAACAACGGAAAGGAAAGGACGGGGGGAGGATGCAGAGGGGATGGAAAGCGGATGCTCCACGGAAACCTAGCGGATGGAAGCGGATGGGAGAGGATGGCACATCCGCAGGGCTTTCGGGGGAGCACAATGAAGCAGACACGCAATGGAAGGAACAGATGCAGAGCGGATGCCGAGTGGATGAAGCGGATGCAGAGCGGAAACCTAGCGGATGCCTAGCGGATGCCTAGAGGATGCAAAGCATTCACTGCGCATGCAGGGAGGATGCACTGCATTAGCCCCGTGGATATAAATGCCACCGATGCCTCACCTCGCTCACCTGCAGACCAGACATCCCCACTACACTCCTCCTTCCTCCACCCCACAGCCAAGCCCGGCCTCAGAACATCTGTCATCGGTATTGGGGCTGACACCCCATGTCCTGGAGGAAGGGGCTCTCAACATCACAGGACTGAGCCAGCTGTCTGAGACCTTCCTCCACACACCATCCCCTGTTGTCCTCTCGGGGCCAGACACCCCAATGACGCCTCAGACCAGCACTCCAGCAGCAGCCACCTCCACAGCACCTGGACCCTTCACCCCTGAGACTGGGCACGCCTCCGAGTGACCAAAAAGAGTGCCAGAGACTGGGTGGCTACCTGTTGACTTTATTTTTGCTTTGGACACTTGACTTGGGTCATTTTTCTTTTACAGCTTGTTATTAATAAAGATTATCTTTGTTTCACACACTTGCTTCATTTATTTTATTGAATAAAGTCTTGGTGGAAACTTTTAGAAATGGTTTAAGCCTTTGCATGCTTGTGGGATGGGTTAAGATAGCAGTCGGATGGGCAGGGATAACTTTGGAATGGGTAACAGCTGTGGGATGGGCAGGGATACCTGTGGATTAGGCAGGTATACCTTTGGGATGGGTAATAGCTGTGGGATAGATAAACCTCCAGTGCAAGCATAGTGGGACTGTATGGTCGACCCTCCCAGGTGCCACAACTATGGCCCTTTATAATCAATAACAATGTAATCATTGATCCACACATTTCAACATAAACACAACTCTTTATTAAATGCACTGTTCATTGTAGGGCCACTCAACATACATGGCCCAATCTCATCAGTGTGATGAGACAGGCTGAAGGAAGCATCCATTAAGCATCTACCATCCTGTCTTGCCACTCCACTGCTCCAGCTGGGGAGTTGCACAAGTGTTTCAGACGTTGCGCTGCTTCTTCCCTGCACGTGAAGCTCTGTTGGGGCCTTGCACATCCTCAGTGTCTATCAGGTTTCACCCTTGCCTCCATTCCCCAGGTTCCATGTCCCCATTGCCTTGCTGGAGGTCCACGAGCCTGTTGTGCAAGACTGGGTAGCAGGTGCGCATGAGATTGTGCAGGATGCAGTAAGCTTCCACGATCCTCCTCACAGTCTCTGGGCGATGCTGCATGGAGATGAGAAGTACCTGGAACCTGTTGGCCAGGATGCCAAAGGCATTCTCCACCACCCGCCTTGCCCTGGACAGCCTGTAGTTGAAGATCCTCTCTTCACGGGTGAGGCATCTGGAGGTGTAGGGCTTCATGAGGTAGGTTCTGAGGGAGAAGGCATCATCCCCCATGATGAAGTAGGGCACATCTTGTGTGTCGTTGGGCAGGGGATCTGGATTTGGGAAACCCATGATGAGGTTGCGTTCCAGCCCCTCCTTCAGGTGACTGGCATTGTATACCTGGGCATCTGAAGATGACCCATTGCCTGAAGCATCGATGTACATAAACTTGTAGTCAGCATCGACCATGGCGAAGAGGATGATGCTGAAGAAGCCCTTGGAGTTGAAATAAGTGGACCCTGACTTGGCTGGAGCTTTGCAGGCCACGTGCTTCCCATCTATGGCTCCAACGGTGTGGGGAAGTTCCACTTCTGATACCACTGCTCTGCAACTTTCTTCCAGCCTTCTTCAGTGGAGGGGCACTGGAGGAGCTCCTCCATGTATTCTTCAATGGTGGCCTGCACCACTTCTCTGACCACAATGCTGATGGTGTTGTGTGGCACCCTCCAGCCGTACTGCATTCTCCTGTACGTGGTCCCTGAGGCCAGGTGGCGCAGAGTCAGTACCCCCTTGAACCCAGGGTCCAGGCTGGGCCGGAAATTGGTGCTCTGCTTGGTCAACCTGGGTCTCAGCCGCTCCACAACTTCGTGAAACATAGCTGGAGGCATCATCATGAAATTCTGGAATGCACGAGGGTCTTCGTTCCTCAGCTCCACCATCAGCTTGTTGTACAGTCCGTACTCTGCTCTTCTTGTGATCCATCTTTGGACCCAGACACTTCTTGGCTGCCTCCTTTTCTTCACGTAGAACAGGTGAAAGAGCCTGTAGATGGCTTCGCACTGTTGTAGAATGATGGCGGCTACCAAAAGGAGTGTGTGATGATCCATGGTGGAGATGACTGGATGCTGTGGAAGAGCAAGAACCAGAGCAAGGCTGAAGAGGTCTGCACCATAGGGCTGCTGGACTGAAAGTGAGATCCAGGTGAGTTCTTCCCCCTTTTTATAGGAAATATAGGTTTTCCACTTGATGTCCTTTTGCATCCCCTAGACATCCTGTAGACATCCTAAATATCTGAGATAGGTCTCCTCTGCGAACATTTTTTTCCATTTTAATGCTTTCTATGCGAGCTGCATCTTCTTTCATCCTTTCTACATCCATGCTACTAACGCTTTGTGTCCGTTCCACATCCATTTCACTTCCTCCCTGTGTCCGTTTTCCTCTGGAGCAGATTTGAGTTGCGCGGATGTGCAGCGGATGCCTAGCGGATATAGCGGACGCATAACGGATGACGACGGATGTAGAACAGATGCGTTGTGGATGCAGAATGGACGCATTGGATACATTTTCTGCTCAACAGGTTTTGTGCAGCTCAAAACTTTTGGAGCGGATCAAATGTCAATAGATGGATGCTGGATGGATAGAGAGGATGAAAAACGGAGGCAGTTTGTACAGAACAGAAGCATCGCATTTACCAATGGATGGCAAGTGTTTCTCTCTGTTTTACATCCTCTTTCCATCCGTTGGTGCTGTGTGACAGGGGCTTTAATTATAAGGATAGAAGCAACAAAGTTACAGTCCTACAGTCATAAGTGGAAGGGGATGGGTGATAAGGAATGATGAAAAGATTAACAATAATAGAAGTACAGACTTTGTAATAGTTGAACAGTGTTGAGGGAATTATTTGTTTAGCAGAATGATGGCTTTCAGGAAAAAAACTGTTCTTGTGCCTAGTTATTCTGGTCCACAGTGCTCTATAGCGTCATTTTGAGGGAAGGAGTTAAAACAATTTATGTCTGGGTTGTGAGGGATCTGTAAATATTTTCACAGTTCTCTTTTTGACTCGTACAATATACAGATCCTCAATTGAAGGCAGGTGGGTAATAATTATTTTTTCTGCAGTCCTAATTACCCTCTGAAGTCTGTGTCCGTCCTGTTGGGTTGCAGAACCAAACCAGACAGTTGTAGAGGTGCAGATGATAGACTCAATAATTCCTCTGTAGAACTGTATCAGCAGCTCCTTGAGCAGTTTGAGCTTTCTGAGTTGGCACAGAAAGAACATTCTTTGTTGTGCTTTTTTGATGATGTTTTTGATGTTAGGTGTCCATTTTAGGTCATGTGATGTAGTAGAACCTAAAAATTTGAAGGTCTCTACTGTTGATACTGTGTTGTCTAGTATTGTAAGAGGTGGAAGTATGGGAGGGTATCTTCTAAAGTATACCACCATTTCTATAGTTTTGAGTGTGTTGAGTTCCAGATTGTTCCGGTTACACCACGAGGCAAGTTGTATAACCTCCTGTCTGTATGCAGATTCGTCGTTGTCTTGAATGACTGTTGTGTCATCAGCAAGCCAGTATTTTAACAAATGGATTATTTGAGATGCAGTCATTGGTATATAGGGTGAAGAGAAGTGGAGAAAGCACACAGCCTTGGGGGGGGGGGGGGGCTGTGCTGATTGTACAGGCATCAGATGTGATTCTGCCGAGCTTCACCTGCTGCTTCCTGTCCTGGGGAAGGATAGTATAAGAATTTATAGTGATAAAGATGGATCAAGAAATAAAGAAAACTATCCCTCTCCAAAGACAATCCTCCTCTTTCTTCACTTAAGCACCTGTCACACTGCACCAACGGATGGAAAGAGGATATAAAATGGAGAAAAACACTTGCCATCCATTGGTTAACGCGATGCTTCCATTCTATACTCACTGCCTCTGTTTTCCCTCTATCCATCCAGCATCCGTATAATGTCATTTCATCCGCTCAGAGGGTTTTGAGCTGCTCAAAACTTTAGAGCGGAAAATGTATCCAATGCGTCCGTTCTGCATCCGCTAGGCATACGGGGGACATCCGTTCTGCATCCTTTACGCATCTGCCATATCCACCAGGTATCCGTTTCACATCTGCGCAATTCAAATCCGTTCGGATGAAGGGAGGAAGCGGAACGGATGCGCAGCGTTAGTAGCACGGACGTACAAAAGATGAAAGCGGATGCAGCTCGCAAAGAAAGCATTTAAAACGGAAAAAACGTTCGCAGAGGGGACCTATCTCGGATACTAAGGATGTAGAGAGGATGCCTAGAGGATGCAAAGGGACACATAGTGGAAAACCCATATTGCCTATAAAAAGGGGGAGCAACTCACCTGGATCTCACTTTCAGCTCAGCAGCCCAGCTGTGCAGACCTCTGCAGTCTTCATCTGTCTCTTCCTCTTCCACAGCATCCAGTCATGTCCACCATGGAACAAACTCCTTTTGGTAGCCACCATCATTCTGCAACAGTGTGAAGCCATCTACAGGCTCTGTGAACTCTACTACGGGAAGAAAAGGAGGCGGCCAAGAAGCGTCTCGGTCCAAAGATGGATTGGGAGAAGAACAGAGTACGGACTGTACAATAAGCTGATGGTAGAGCTCAGGAACGAAGACCCTCGTGCATTCCAGATCTTCATGAGGATGCCGCCAGCCAT
The DNA here is from genome assembly GCA_015471245.1 of Laticauda colubrina. NCBI lineage: Eukaryota > Metazoa > Chordata > Lepidosauria > Squamata > Elapidae > Laticauda > Laticauda colubrina. The sequence goes on along the minus strand of BLBF01000017.1, from coordinate 9,143,360 downwards.
GTTTGACGAAGTTGTTGATCGGCTGACACACAGGTTGACCAAGCAGAGCACCAACTTCCGGCCCAGCCTGGACACTGGGCTCAAGGTGGCACTCACTCTGTGCCACCTGGCCTCCAGGACCACCTACAGGAGCATGCAGTACGGCTGGAGGGTGCCACACAACACCATCAGCATTGTGGTCAGAGAAGTGGTGCAGGCCATCATCGAAGAATACATGGAGGAGCCCCCACCACTGAACAAGGCTGGAAGAAAGTTGCAGAGCAGTGGTATCAGAGGTGGAACTTCCCACACACCGTTGGAGCCATAGATGGCAAGCACGTGGCCTGCAAAGCACCAGCCAAGTCGGAGTCCACTTATTTCAACTACAAGGGCTTCTTCAGCATCATCCTCTTCACCATGGTCGATGCTGACTACAAGTTTATGTACATCGATACTTCAGGCAACGGCTCATCTTCAGATGCCCAGGTATACAATGCCAGTGACCTCAAGGAGGGGCTGGAACGCAACCTCATCGTGGGCTTCCCAGATCCAGAACCCCTTGCCCAACGACACGCAAGATGTGCCCTACTTCATCGTGGGGGATGACGCCTTCTCCCTCAGAACCTACCTCATGAAGCCCTACACTTCCAGACTCCTCACCCATGAAAAGAGGATCTTCAACTACAGGCTGTCCAGGGCAAGGCGGGTGGTGGAGAACTCTTTTGGCATCCTGGCCAACAGGTTCCAGGTACTTCTCACAACCATGCAGCATCGCCCAACGACCGTGAGGAGGATCGTGGAAGCTTGCTGCATCCTGCACAATCTCATGCGCACACGCTACCCAGTCTTGCAGAACAGGCTCGTGGACCTCCAACAAGGCAATGGGGACATGGAGCCTGGTGAATGGAGGCAAGGACAAAACCTGATAGACACTGAGGGTGTGCAAGGCCCCAACTGAGCCTCACGTGAAGGGAAGAAGCAGCACAACCTCCTGAGACACTGGTGCAACTCCCCAGCTGGAGCAGTGGAGTGGCAAGACAGGATGGTAGATGCTTAATGGATGCTTCCTTCAGCCTGTCTCATCACACTGATGAGATTGGGCCATGCATGTTGGGTGGGCCTACAATAAACAGTGCATTTAATAAAGAGTTGTGTTTGTGTTCAAATGTGTGGATCAATGCTTACATTAGTATTGCACTGGAGGTTTATCTATCCCCACAGCTATCTCAACCCATCTCACAGCTATCTTAACCCATCCCAATGGTATCCCTGCCCATCCCACAGCTATTACCCATCCCAAAGGTATCCCTGTCCACCCCACTGCTCTCCTTACCCATCCCAAAGGTATCCCTGCCCATCCCACAGCTATTACCCATCCCAAAAGTATCCCTGCCCACCCCACTGCTATTCTTTCCCATCCCACAAGCATGCAAAGGCTTAAACTATTTCTAAAAGTTTCCACCAAGACTTTATTTACAAAAATAAATGAAGCAAGTGTGTAAAGCAAAGATAAACTTTATTAATAACAAGCTGTAAAAGAAAAATGACCCAAGTGAAGTGTCCAAATAAAGCCTACAGGTAGCCACCCAGTCTCTGGCACTCTTCTTGGTCACTCGGAGGTATGCCCAGTCTTAGGGGTGAAGGGTCCAGGTGCTGTGGAGGTGGCTGGTGCTGGAGTACTGGTCTGAAGCCCCACTGAGGTGCCTGGCCCCGAGAGGACAACAGGTGATGGTGTGTTGAGGAAGCTCTCGGACAGCTGGCACAGCCCTTTGGTGTTGAGAGCTCCTTCCTCCATGCCATGGGGTGTCAGCTCCAGTACCGAGGACAGATGTACTGAGGCTGGGCTTGGCTGTGGGGTGGAGGAAGGAGCAGTGTAGTGGGGCTGTATGGTCTGCAGCTGAGTGAGGACTGGCATGGGTAGCATCAGTGTCGTGGGTGGCATCGGTGGCATCAGTGGAACCGGTGGCAACGGTGTCGTCCGATGTCTCTGTGCCTGGACTGGGAAGGGCTGCTTCCTGTGCTTCTGGACCTCCTGGTAGCCATAGCCCTGGTAGGAGAGGGCCTGTGGAAAGCCTTGGAATGGGAGGGACATCACCTGGCGTGGAGGAGCAGACCTGGACTGGGTGGGAGCAGGTTTCTCTGGGTCTGGAGGGTTGTGAAGCAGCTCAATGATCCAGTCCTTCACCCCCTGGTACTGGGGTTCCGCCATGTCCATGAGGGTCTGGTTCACATAGGTGAGGAAGGGCTTGCGGTTGGAAGATGAGGAGTCGGTGTGGACCAGCTGAGAGAGGAGATCTATGCTGGTGCGGATGGTGTCCCTGATCTCCAGCAGGACAGTGTGGCTCTGCCCCTCCTGTCTGGCTCTCTGCCTTTCTGTGGAGGTGGAGCTGGGGCTGGATGCAGGTAGGGCTTTGGTGGACGTGCCGTCTCCTTTCTCCCACTGCCTCAGGGAGTCCTCCACATGCTCCACCATGGTTAAAACAGCTGTCCACAGGTTCTCTGCCGTGGGACACTCCACAGAAACCTGCCTGGAGACAGGAGCTGACTCTTGGCTGGAAGAGGACTGTCTTTCAGCATGCTGCCGGAGAGAGAGGGTCATGAGAGGGGCTGCTGCTGCTCCTCGATGGCAGATCTCACCCTCCAGGAAGCTGCACCTGACCATGACATAGGTCTCTCTGTCCATCAGCTTAACCGTGGCCTGGCCAGATTTCTTGAGGTGCAGCTTCCCGTACCAGGTGTGCATGTGCTTCCACCAGCCGAGGAGCACATCTGATGTGTAGCCCAGGCTCTCTGCCTTCTCTCTCCAAGCAGCCTGCTTCCTTTTGGTGTCCCTGTACAGCCGGTGTCCCTTCCGCCACAGATAGTCATTCTCTCTCAGCCTCTCCAGCACCTCATCCTAGTGTTCCTCCTCAATGGAACATTGCCTCCTCTCCCTATCACGCGTCTGCCTCTTCCTCTCTCTGGCAGGGCCATATGGGCCCTCATCAGAGGGACTTCGAGGTTGTAGGGGCTGCTCCTCCACACCACCAGCAGCAGCAGCAACAGCAGGATCATCATCAACAGCAGCAGCAGCAGCATCACCTGCAGGATCATCATCATCATCATCATCATCATCATCAGCAGCAGCAGCAGCAGCACCAGCACCAGCACCAGCACCAGCACCAGCACCAGCACCAGCACCAGCTCCAGCAAGACCAGGATCAGCAGCAGCAGAGTAAGCACCAGGAGCCCCAGCAGGACCAGGAGCACGAGCAGGACAAGCAGGACGAGCAAGACCAGGAGCACGAGCAGGACGAGCAGGACGAGCAAGTCCAGGAGCACGAGCAGGATGAGCAGGACCAGCAAGACGAGGAGCAGCTTCAGCAGAGTACGCACCAGCAGAAGCACCACCGCCAGGAGCAGCATCAGCAGAGTAAGC
>BLBF01000017.1:9100969-9139953 GCA_015471245.1 Laticauda colubrina | reverse complement strand
AGGAGCAGCATCAGCAGAGTAAGCACCAGCAGAAGCACCACCGCCAGAAACAGCTTCATCAGAGTAAGCACGAGCAGAAGCACCAGCGCCATAAGCAGCATCATCAGCTCCTCCAGAAGCAGAAGCAGCAGAAGCCCCAGCCGCAGAAGAGAGAGCCCATGCTACAGAAGCCCCAGCAGAAGCAAAGTGAGGGCCAGGGGTCGGAAGGGTGGCCCTGTCCCTCTTGCCAGGGCTGGCAGCAGATGGCTGAGGCTTCCTCTTCTTCCCCATGGTTGTGGGGTTGCTGGCTGGCAGGGAGTCTGGCAGGGAGTCTGTCAGGCAGGCTGGCACCAAGGCTGGCAGGCAGGCAGGCACCAAGGCTGGCAGACAACAAGGCTGGCAGGGAGGCTGGCAGGCAGGCAGGCAGACAGCAAGGCTGGCAGGGAGGCTGGCAGGATGGCAGGCAGCAAGGCTGGCAGCAAGGCATGTAGGCAGGGCAGGCTGGCAAGGCACTCAGTGTGTCTGGATGCAGATCTTTCCTCTGAATGGTGACCTGCTTCTGAGCTGCTTTCCTTTATATCTGCGGGGCTGACACAATACATCCCCCCCCGCATGCGCATTGAACGCAAGGCATCCGCTAGGCTTCCGCTACGCATCCGCTAGGCTTCCGCTCTGCATCCGCTTCATCCGCTGTGCATCCACTGTGCATCCGCTTCATCCGCTCGGCGTCCACTCTGCATCCGTTCTTTCCGTTCCGCGTCCGCTTTGCTGCGGTCCCCCGGAAACCTAGCGGATGTGCCATCCGCTCCCATCTGCTCCCATCCGCTAGACTTCTGCTCTGCATCCATTTTCCATCCGCTCTGCGTACTCCCCCCATCCGTTCCTTTCCGTGTTATCCACTCTTGTTATTTAAATTTTCGCCCCTTTTGAGAGCGGATAACAACGGACGAACATTTTGCTTGTCCGCTGTGTCCTTTTTACAAATGTTATGCATCCGTTGGGCAGTGTGACAGGGCCTTTACATTCTCCATTTACAATGGAAGAATAAAATAAAATCAATCAATCAGTCATAAATTAGCAGAAAATAATGGGGAACAGTCATTATAAATGGTATAAAGTTAAAAGTATTTTACTTCATACAGGGTATTAAAAACATTGTATCTATATTTATTTATCTACATCTATCTATCTATCCATGTATATTTCTTTATCTATATCTGTATCTCTCTCTTTCTCTGTGTGCATATGTATGTGTGTGTGTATTCTGTGTGTGTGTGTATTATTAAAAAGTGAGAATCTAAAAGGAAATGCAAATAAAAAAATTAAAACTAGAAAAATATGAAAGACACAAGAAATAGAATATAAAGTGAGAGTCTGAAAAGGATGATGGAAACATTGGAAGGGAACATATAAAGCTCTGGTTTTAATTCAACATGTCACCAATTTTGTATGCCACCCTGGTATATTCTTGCTTTTGTTTGAAAGCAAAGGGAGGCATAAAATTGCCCTGTGCAACCTGGATATTTATGTAGTAGTGTTAAGAGAACACTAAAGTGAATGTATGTGTAGTGTGACCATTGGAAAAATAAGTGCAGCATCCTTTCTGTATGTTGAGAGTCACAAGAGCATGGCTGTTCAAAAGAGGACATGGCACTGCATGAAATTGAAGGCCCTTCTGTACTTAGAGATCTGATAGATATGCTATTCAGAATCCAGAGTACCTGACAGATTCACTGGCAAGAAAGTCTGGTTAGGTCCAACTGGTGCTCTAAATTTGATAACTGCTTTGACCTGATCATACCCCATTCTGAGTAGACAAGCTGGAGAGAAGCCCTATGAAAGAGAAGCCCAATTGAAAAAATGGTATTCATCTGTTTTTCCTATGCTTTTAGCTTGGAACAGAAGGAGATCATTTGTGAAACTCCATGTAATTCAGAAATAATATTTCAATGATTCAATTGCAGAATTCTTGCAAATTAATTCATTGTTTTAGCTCTTTCCAAAATAAAAATGTCCAGACTGGATTTAAGAGTACCAAGCAGCCACCCTCATAAGAATTTCACTGAGATAAATCATTGAGATAAATGTACTTAACATAAAGACATTAATTTCATTAGCAGGACAACAATATTAGAGATCGGTACTAAAGTTGAATGTTTCACTAATGAGGAATAATTATTGTTATTTCAGGCATAAATTATTATCCAATCTGGAGCTGGTTGAAAGGAATGGAGGTCCCAGTTCAAACCATATTATATTTTTGAAGTTGAATGTATTTTTGAATGTATCCATTCTGCAGAGTTTTGAAGAAACCCTTCTTCAACAATATTCTATTGTTTCTAAGAAGCTGGTTGTTTATTGTTTCTATAATAAAATAGTTGTCACAGCAAGATGGTTATTTGTGTCTCTTTGAGAATCAGCCAAAGAATAAAATAAAGCTATGTCATTAATTTGTTCTATCCCCTCCTGAACTCAATTCAGAAACCATGACGTTATTTATATGTTTCTCCCAAATCCTTGAATTAAGCTGTTTTGTTTGCTTCGTTATTCCTGCTGTCAGACTTCCCAGCAGGACTCAACAGAAAATCTCAACACTCCAGATACTTAACTCCTTTATATGACTTGACAGAAGACTCTCAGACATGACTTGGCAAAATTAAAACCTTTATTACAGACAAGTATGAAATTAGACACATAATTCATTGCCCATTACAGTGAAAAGAAGTCAGGGTATCTCCTTCCTTTCCTTTCTTCCTCCTTTTTTTTTTTTTAAACATCCACAATCCTAATCTGCAATTCATCTTTCAAATAAGGCAGTTTGTTCATTTGTTTTGGATTTCTTTTGTTTGTTTGCTGTTCACACAAGTGTCTTCTTTCTGCTATTTCCTTATTGGAATTATGCCCCTCTTCTGTAGAACAACCATTCTGTCTTCTGTACAGTTGTGGCATTGATTTGGGCTCATCTCCTGCTGACTGCCTCGATATATTCTTGCCACCTGACCTGTACTAATCAATAACTCTTTAGCTCTTTCAAGAAAGTTCTAATAATCTCTTTAATTTCTGCAAGGCATTTGTACATTTGAAACGGACTTGGAGAAACATGTCTTTTCTCTCAACTTTTCAATTTTTTGTCACAGGACTTGATTTTCAGGCTGTTTATATGGAAAACTCCAGTTTGTTAATTCTTCTTAAAATACTATCCTAATCTTAGTTTGTGACAGATTAAGATCTTTTAAATGGATCTTATATTTATATCTCTTAATTTGGATACTTTTTATGTTTACACGATAAAATTTCAACTTATTTGAAATTATTTGTACTAGCTTTTCAAGATCCCCTTGATTATCTCCTCCCCTCTTTTGGGGTTGTATGCATTGACTATTTCAGTTTTTCAACTTTTCTCTGCTTGTGCAAATAATTTATAAAAATCATAAAATCCCACAAGGTCCCAGAACAGAACTGGGTGGCATTCCGCCCATGATCTTCAGGCTGATTAAAAAAAAAAAAAAAGTTTAGTATGTTTTAATGTGCTTAATCAAAACATTTAAAAACAATATTGTAGTATCCAAGGGGCATGATGGCTCAGTGATTAACAACGTTGAACTTGTCACCTGGAAAACTGACAGCTTGGGTTTGAGAGCAGAGAGTTTATTTGCCCAGCTCCGGCCCACCTAACAATTCAAAACATGCAAATGTGAGTAGAATAAAAAAGGTACCGTTTTGGTGGGAAGGTAACAATGTTCCATTCAACTCAGTATATATTTATGCTGGCCACATGATTATGGAAGTGTCTTCAAGCACCTGTCACACAGCACCAACGGATGGAAAGAGGATGTAAAACGGAGAGAAACACTTGCCATCCGTTGGTTAACGCTATGCATCCATTCTGTACTCACTGCATACGACTCTATATCCGTCCAGCATCCGTCTACTGACATTTCATCCTCTCAAAACGTTTTGAGCTGCACAAAACTTTTTGAGCAGAAAATGTATTCAACGCGTCCGTTCTACATCCGCTGCGCATATGGGGAACATCCGTTATACGTCCGTAGACATCCATTACGCATCCGCTATATCTGCTAGGCATCTGCTGCGCATCTGCGCTCCAGCGGAAAACGGACACAGGGAGGAAGCAAAACAGACATGGAACGGACATGCAGCATTAGTAGCACAGACATAGAAAGGATGAAAGTGGATGCAGCTCACATAGAAAGCATTAAAACGGAAAAAACGTTCATATAGGGGACATATCTCGGATATTTAGGATGTCTGCAGGATGCCTAGAGGATGCAAAAGGACACCGAGCGGAAAACCTATATTTCCTATAAAAAGGGGGAGAAATCACCTGGATCTCACTATCAGTCCAGCAGCCCTGCGGTGCAGACCTCTTCAGCTGTCATCTGGCTCTTGCTCTTCCACAGCATCCAGTCATCTCCACCATGGATCGTCGCACACTCCTTTTGGTAGCCGCCATTGTTCTACAACAGTGCTAAGCCCTCTACGGGCTCTTTCACCTATTGTACGTGAAGAAAAGGAGGCGTCCAAGAAGTGTCTGGGTCCGAAGATGGATCACAAGAAGAGCTGAGTACGGACTGTATAACAAGCTGATGGTGGAGCTGAGGAACGAAGACTCTCGTGCATTCGAGAACTTCATGAGGATGCCGCCAGTCATGTTTGACGAATGTCAGCCTTCAAGATCTTCTACTATCGCTTTGCATCTTTCAGCTATCATAAGAAACGGGGGGGAGGGGAGGTAGGGAAAGTCTGGGAAGTGAGCTGGAGGTGTTACATTCTTCTGTTGTGTAAATGAGGGGGGGAGCATACAATAGAGTTAGGTTTCTATTTCTCGCTTAGCTTTCTTTTCTGTGCGCAGCTGCAACCCGTTATCAAAATATGCCAAGGTCAACGGACAGAGGCCTCATCATCTCCTGAAGATGCCCACATGATCATATTCACAACTTCTAATTGGAAGTTTCATCTGAACTATTGGGGGTGGGAACACTTCCATCACTTTGTATATGTGAATTGCGCGCCTAATTTCTCAGATTCAGAATTCTTTGGTTGCTACCATTTGAGGTATATACCAGTGGCCTGCACCACTTCTTTGACCACAATGCTGATGGTGTTGGGTGGCACTCTCCAGCCGTACTGCATGCTCCTGTAGGTGGTCCCTGAGGCCAGGTGGCGCAGAGTGAATGCCACTTTGAGCCCAGGTTGCAGGCTGGGCCGGAAGTTGGTGTTTGCCTTGGTCAACCTGGGTGTCAGCCGCTGCACAACTTTGTCAAACGTGGCTGGAGGCATCCTCATGAAGTTATGGAATGCACAAGTGTCTTCGTTCCTGAGCTCCAGCATCAGCTTGTTGTACAGTCCGTCCTCTGCTCTTCTGGCGAACCATCTTCGAACCAGATGCTTCTTGGCCACCCCTTTTTCTTCCCATAGTAGAGTTCACAGAGCCTGTAGATGGCTTTGGACTGTTGCAGAAGGATGGTGGCTGCCAAAAGAACTGTGTTACGATCCACGGTGTTCATCACTGGATGCTGTGGAAGAGGAAGAGGCAGATGAAGGCTGAAGAGGTCTGTAGCAGGGCTGCTGGTCTGAAAGTGAGATCCAGATGTGTTGCTCCCCCTTTTTATAGGCAGTATAGGTGTCCCTTTGCATCCTCTAGGCATCCTGTAGACATCCTTAATATCTGAGATAGGTCCCCTCTGAGGATGTTTTTTCCATTTTACATGCTTTGTTTCCATGCTGCATCCGCTAGGCATCTGTTCAACATCCGTTCCGCGTCCGTTCCACTTCCTCCCTGCATCTGAGCGGATGTGAGTTGCGTGGATGCGGAACGGATGCCTAGCAGATATAGCGGATGTGTAACGGATGCAGAACGGATGCGTAGCGGATGCGTAGTGGATGCAGAATGGATGAATTGGATACATTTTCCGTGCAAAAGTTTTGAGCAGCTCAAAACTTTCTGAGCGGATGAAACGTCCATGAACGGATGCTGGACGGATAGAGAGGAAGCAAAATGGAGGCAGTGAGTACATCGCGTTAACCAATGGATGGCAAGCTTTTTTGTTCATTTTAGATCCTCTTTGCATCCGTTCTTGCAGTTTGACAGGGGCTTAAACTCCTGCGGAATGCTTCAATTCAACTCAATTGTCCTATGCCGCACAATAGGGAAAAGAATATTTGTTTCCTGCTGCTGTTCTTCCCATTGTTTGCCATACATATTTAGCTGATATTTTTTTTCTGAATCAGAAGTACAATGGTTAGCATCCTCCTGTGGTAGCAATGTAGAAGTCTTTTCTTATTCCAATGAGTTTAGTTGCATTTTTCATTTTTATTTCATGTGTACAAAGTTTAGAGATCATTCTGAGCTAATCTTGTTTTTTCACTCTTCTTTAAGGCCCGGTCCCACTGGCCGATGGACGCAAAACGTATGCATAAAGGACACAGCGGACGAGCAAAATTTCAGGGGTGGCTCCATCCGTTGTCATCCCTTCCAAAAAGTCATGAAAATTTGCATAAACAGAATGGAAAAGAACGGACATGGGTAATATGTAGCAGGGATGTTAAATGGATGTTCATAGGAAGCCTAGTAGATGAAAGCAGATGGAAGCGCACGACACCTCCGAAGTGGTTCCAGGGGAGAACTGCAAAGCAGACGCATAGCGGAAGAGGCGGATGCATAACGGATGAATCGAATGCATCACAGATGCCTAAAGGAAACAAAGGTGATGCCGCGTGGATGTATATCGGATGCAAAGTGTTCACTGTGCATGCGGAGGGTATGAATTGCCTCAGCTCCATGGGTATAAAAGGATGCAGCAGGCACGCAGTCAGCATACAGGGGAAAGACATGTTGCCACATACATCTTGCAGGAACACCATGGTTCGTCAGTCAGGCAAGAAGAGGAAGCCCAGCATCCCACCCCCTGGCACTGACTCTGAACCTGCTGCTGTGGTGGACCAGCCCCAAGCCCTTAAAGCCCTGCTGCTGAATGCCCTGCTGCTAAAGCCCCTGAAGGCCCTGCTGAAGCCCTTGCCAGAGGGAGGAAGAGGCAAGGGAAGGAGAAGGGAGAGAGGAAACAGTACACCATTTCCGAGGATCATGAGGATGAGGTGCTGGAATGGCTGAGGGAGAACGAGTACATCTGGACAAAGGGCCACAGACTGTATCGGGACACCAAGAAGAAGAAGGCAGCTTGGAGAGACAAGGCAGAGAGCCTGAGGTACACTGCAGAAGTACTCCTTGGATGGTGGAAGCACATGCACACCTGCTATGGCAAGCTACACCTCAAGAAATCTGGGCAGGCCGCTGTCAAGCTCTCTGACCAAGAGATGTACATCATGGTCAAGTGCAGTTTCCTGGAGGGTGAGATCTACCACCGAGGAGCAGCCCCTCTGACACCCCTCTCTCTCAGACAGCCCACAGACAGCCAGTCCTCTTCCAGCCAGGAGCCAGCTACCATGCCCAGGCAGGTGTCTTCAGAGGGCCCCAAAGCAGAGACCCCCCCCCGACAGCTGCACTCCCCATGCCGGCGGACTTGTAGGATCCTGTGGAGGATGACGCCCTGCTGTCACAAATGGAGGAAGAAGCAGCAGCCACCAGAGGCCAACCCACCCCCACCTCCACCCCCAGCTCCAGAGGATGCAGGCAGAGAGGCAGACTGGAGGGCCAGGACCACAATGTGCTGTTGGAGATCAGGGACACAATGAAGACCAACACAGAACTTCTCTCTCAGCTGGTCCACTTGGACAGAGCATCCTCGGGCCGGAACACCTTCATCACCTATGTGAGCCAGACCCTGAGGGACCTGCCTGAGGCCCAGTACCATGATGAAGCAGAAGATCACAGCACTTCTGCACAACCCTCAGGGCCCAGCTGAAGCTGCTCCTACCCAGTCCAGGTCTGTTCCTCCACCCCAGGGGATGTCACAGCCCTTCCATGGCTTTCAGCAGCCCCTCACCTACCAGGACTTCCCACAGCAGAAGCAGAACTTCCCAGTCCAGGCCCAGGTTCATCGGACACCACAGATGCCAGTCCTTACCCAGCTGCAGACCAGACAGCCCCATTACACTCCTCCTTCCTCCACCCCACAGCCAAGCCCATCAACGGACAATCTGTCATCAGTATTAGGCCTGACATCTCAAGTCCTTGATGAAGGGCCTCTCAACCTCACTGGACTGAGTCAGCTCTCGGATAGCTTCCTAAACACACCACCACCTGTTGTACCCTCGGGGCCAAACACCCCAATGGCGCCTCAGACCAGCACTCAAGCCACAGTCACCTCCACAGTCCCTGTCCACTTAACAGCTGAGACCATGAACATGACTCAGAGTGACTGAGAATAGTGTCAGAGACTGAGTTGTTTAAGCCCATGTCACACTGCACCAACGGATGCAAAGAGGATGTAAAATGGAGAAAAAAGCTTGCCATCCATTGGTTAACGCGATGTACTCACTGCCTCCGTTTTGCTTCCTCTCTATCCGTCCAGCATCCGTTTATTGACGTTTCATCCGCTCAGAAAGTTTTGAGCTGCCCCAAACTTTTGAGTGGAAAATGTATCCAATGCATCCGTTCTGCATCCTCTAGGCATACGGGGGATATCCGTTCTGCATCCATTACGCATCTGCTATATCCGCTAGGCATCCGCTGTGCATTCACACAACTAAAATCCGTTCCAGCGGTAAACGGACACAGAGAGGAAGCAGAAGGGACGCACAGCGTTAGTAGCACGGATGGAGAAAGGATGAAAGCGGATGCAGCTCATCCACTCTGCATCCGCTCTGCATCCACTCTGCATCCGCTCTGCATCCTCTACGCATCCGCTCTGCATCCGCTCTGCATCCTCTACGCATCCACTCTGCATCCTCTACGCATCCTCTATGCATCCTCTACGCATCCTCTACGCATCCTCTATACATCCGCTCTGCAACCTCTATACATCTGCTCTGCGTCCTCCCCACGTCCATTCCTTTCCATGTTATCCGCTCTGCTTATGCAAATTTTTGCCCCTTTTGAGAGTGGATAACAACAGATGGAACATTTTGCTCGTCCGTTGTGTCCTTTTTGCATCCGTTGGGCAGTGTGACATGGCCTTTACTTGTTAAGTTTATCTTTGCTTAAGACACTTTACTTGGTTCATTTTGCTTATTTAATACAGTCATAAAGTTTACCTAAGAAAGTTAATAAAGGTTATCTTTGCTTAACATACTTAGTTTACTTGGTTCATTTTTTTTACTTAATAAAGTGTTCGTGAAAACTTTGAAAAAATGGTTAAGCCTTTGCATGCTTGTGGGATAGATAAGGATAGTTGTGGGATAGATAAACCTCCAGTGCAACCATAGTGGGACTGTATGGTCCACCATCCCAGTGATCCAAATGATTTTCTCCCCATTTTTATAGAAAATATTGGTTGTCCGCTATGAGGCCTTCTACATACTCTAGACATACTGCAGACATCCTCAATATATGAGATACATCCCAGATACAAAAATTTGTCCATTTTGAATACTTTATATACAAGATGCATACGCTTACATCCTTTCCATTTCCGTGCTACTAACGCTATGTAGACGTTCCATGTACCTTTTGTTTCCTCCCTCTTTCCATTTTCAGCTTCAGCGGATGTGAATTGAGGGGATGGCCAGAGGATGCAGAGAGGATACAGCAGATGTTTAACAGATGATAATGGACATAGAATGTTTGTTGCCTGTATATGTCGCTGATGTACATCGTACGCGGCAGAAAGTTCATCTGTTCACAAAGTTTTGTGCAGCTCAAAACTTCTTGCGCAGATGAAATTGCAGTGGATGGATGCTCGACTGATAGAGCGTATGAAACACGTATGCAGTGAGTACATAACGGATGCATAGCATTTTCCAACAGATGGCAAGCTTTTTTAAAGTTTTTACATCCTCTTTGCATCCATAAGTGCAGTGGGACCAGACCTTTACTGAATGTAGGAGAAAGAAGTGCAACTTTCCATACTGCAAAGTCAGGCTATGAAGTCATGGCACCAGGTTATTGTTGTTTTGGGGGAGTTCTCATTCACTGAATGCTGTGGATATTGGCTGCCTTTAGATTATCTTGGCTGTCAGTATTAAGGAGCTCTTGGAAGCTTTAAGAGATTTGGGGAACATCCTACTTGCTACCTACACTTTTTATGTTATGCTTTTAAATCTGTTTGCTTTAGTTAATAATTAAGCTTAAAATGCCTTTAGTCACTAGTGTTGACTAACAAGAAAATACTGGAGCACATAACAACCAAAATGTTAGTGGAGGCACAAAATCACATCTCACTTTGGACATGTCATGTGGGGGAATTCACTGGAGAAAGCAATCATATTTGGAAGAGGTAGCAGAAACCAGACCATCAAAGAACACAAAACCTTTGCTAGACCAATACTTGAATTCAGCTCTGTTGTCTGGAATCCACACTGTGTATCAGACATAAATACAATTGAGCAAGTCCAATAGCATTTTACCAGAAGAGTACTACATTCCTCTGTTCGCAACAAAATACCCTATCGCACTGGACTTGAGATTCTAGGCTTAGACAACCTTGAATTATGCCAGCTAAGATTGGATTTAAGCGTAGTACATAAAATCATATGTTACAACGTCTTACCCGTTAATGAATATTTCAGCTTTGACAACAACCCAAGAACACACAACAGATATAAACCAAATATAAACCACTCCAAACTCGATTGCAGGAAGTACGATTTCAGCAACGGAGTGGTCAATGTCTGGAACTCACTACCTGATTCTGTTGTCACCTGCTCAAACCCCCACTCCTTTACCCTCAAACTAACCTCTATCGACCTCACCCCATCCCTAAAAAGTCTGTAAGGGGCATGCATAAGTGCACAATCATGCCTACCATCTCTGTTCTATAGTCCCCAATTATTAGTTCCTATTTCTTGTATTTAAACTTATGTTTATTCTTGTTTCTATTATATTGTAAGATTTTGACAAATAAATAAATAAAATTAAATAAAAAATAAATAAAAAACAATGGCTGGACACCATCAGAGCTGACACAAGCCAGAGCACAGAAAAATTCAAAGAACTGGTACAAGATTGGAAGATGTGGAGACACCTGGCCCACTCAATTGAATGGATAACAGCATCATTATCACTCACTGCTGTCCTTATTGTCTCTAGAGCCAAAAGAGACAATTGCCTGAGCATCTAATCTAATCACCTGACCACTGCCCCGACACCTGGCAAAACACCTTCCACCCACCTTTTTATTGATTCTACTATCTTGCCAAAATAAAAATAAAACTTTTCTGACTTCCAAAAGAGACAGATGTGCTATCTAACCTATCAGTTGCAAACTCTAAATGTCAGGTGGTGTTCCATTCAAAAAGAAAGAAATACTTAGACTCATTTAATCAGAGAAAAGATATCTTTTACTGGAAATCAAGTGGTAGCAACAAAACAATTCTGAATCTGAAAAAATGGGTGCGTAAATCACATATACAAAGTAATAACAACATTCCCACCCCCAGTAGTTCAATTGGTTCATCCAATTAAAAGTTGGGTATATCATCATGCGGGCATCTCCAGATGGTGATGAGACTTCTGTCCGTTGACCTTGACATAGTTTGATAAAGAGTTGCAGCTGCGCATAGCATAGAATAGAAACCTAAGCAAGAATGTACCCCCACCAGTTTATACAGCTCTGGTTCATAACACCTCCAGCTCACTTCCCCATAACCATTCCTTCCTCCTCCCCCCATTGCTTATGACAGCTGAAAGATGCAAAGCAAACAAAGAAAATCTTGAAGGTTGACACTAATCAAGTAATTTCATGGCTATTGTAGAACATACAGAAGTAGAGTCTACAGAAATAATGATTTTATGAGCAAGGTTCTCTATATATACAGTGATGTATACCATAAATAAATATTAAAACAGAAGGAGAATCTGCTGAGTGAGCCACAGACAGCTGTGAAATCATGAAATCAGAAAAAGCAGACACTTCCAAACCAAGAGCTTGGATGTGGTAACCCCATGGTTCTGGACATGGAGGCCTATATTATAGCCATTATACACAAGGGGCATAATTCATTCTAGTTATCATGTAGCAAAGGTTGTATTCCTTATTTATGGCCAGTTTGTACTGCATAAGGTCTTCCTAGAACCCATTATGGGAACAAGTCAGAGGTGGTATTCAGCAAGTTCTGACCAGTTCTGGAGAACCAGAAGCAGAAATTTTGAGAAGTTTGGAGAACCAGCAAATACCACCTCTGACTGGCCTCACCCCCATCTATTCTCTGCCTCTCAAGTCCCAGCTGATTGACTGGGTCTTCTTTTGTTCTCCCAACATCTAGAAACAAGTAAAGTAATAACTAGCAGTCAGCATGGGTTTGTTAAAAATTGGTTTATGCCAAACCAATCTTATTTCATTCTTCAACATAGTGACTAAATTAATAGACCAGTGAAATATTGTGGACATAATATATTTAGATTTCATCAAGGCATTTGACAAAGTAGACCACAACTTACTTCTTAGTAAGCAAGAAAAAAGTGGAATAGATAGCACAACCAGTAGATGGCCTCGCAACTGGCTGGCACTCCATACTCAATGTATAGTCCTTAATGGGTCTAAGTCTACATGGAGGGAAATAAGCAGTGGGGTGCCACAACGTTCCATCTTAGGCCCAGTACTCTTCAATATCTTCATTAATGACTTAGATGAGGGAATAGAAGGGGAATTTACCAAATTTGCAGATGATACTAAGCTGGCAGGAACAGCTAACATGCAAGAAGATAGGCTCAAGATCCAGATGGATCTTGACAGACTAGAACACTGGGCAGTATCTAACAAAATGAAATTCAGTGTAGAGAAAAGTAAAGTCCTACACTTAGGCAAGAAAAACCAAAAGTACACATATAGACTGGGTGAAATCAGGCTCAATAGCAATAACTGTGAGAGGGATGTTGGAGTCTTAGTGGACAACTAGTTAAATATGAGCCAGTAGTGTGCAGCAGCAATCAAAAAAGCTAATGCAGTCCTAAGTTGCATTAACAATCGAGATCAAGTGAGGTAGTAATACTACTCTATAAAGACTTAGTAAGATCATACCTAGAGTACTGCATCCAGTTTTGGTCACCACATTATAAAAAAGATGTTGAGACTCTAGAAAAAGTACACAGAAGAGGAACCAGGATGACTAGGGGACTGGGGACTAAAACATATGAAGAACGGTTCCAGAACTGGGCATGGCTAGTCTAGTGAAGAGAAGGACCAGGGGAGACATGATAGCAGTCTTCCAATATTTGAGCGGTTGTCACAGAGAGGGAGGGTTCAAGCTATTTTCTAAAGTGCCTGTAGGCCAAACAAGGAACAATGGATGGAAATTGAACAAGCAAAAATTTAACCTGGAAATAAGGAGAAACTTTCTGACAGTGAGAACAATCAACAAATGGAACATTTTCCCCTTGGAAGCTGTGGGAGCGCCATCACTGGGGACTTTCAAGAAGAGATTTGATCGCCGTTTGTCAGAAATGGTGTCGGGTCCCTCGCTTGGGAAGAGAGTTGAACTAGATGACCTACAAGGTCCCTTCCAACTCTGATTATCTGTTATCTGTTGTTGCCCTGTACAGGAGAACAGAGCTGGAAAATAGGTTAGTGGGGTGTGGCAGGAATGGGATTTTGCAGTAACCTTCCCCCAGGAGTGGGAAGGGAATGGAGATTTTGCAACATCCTTCCTGCCACACCCACCAAGCCATGCCATGCCCACCAAGCCTTGCCCATACAACCAGTAGTAAAAAAAATTGAGTCCCACTACTGGAACAAATGTTTTTGTTCTTGTTATTTTATCAATAAAAACAGGTTAAATATGCACTCAACTATCCAAACTTTATTTCCACTAAGTGTTCAACATGTCACACAATGCATTTTTGTGGTTTAGCATAAAAGCCTCTTCTTCTTTTCCTTTATCCCCCTTACTAGAATGTGTTTATAATGATCTTTCTTTTGAATGTTAACCAAAAACATATAAATATTATGTGGCAGCTGTTTACACAGATGTTTCTTTGCTATTCATTCCCCTCTTGGTTCTTCTTAAATTATATCATTTTCCAGCAAACGCTTAATTCAGTGTTTTTTCGGGAAACATTGATTCCTTTCAAAAGCATTATATCACAATAAAAATCCAGTAATATTCTGTCAGAGTTCCAAATAGAATTGGAGTCTAACAAAATATATATTTCATTCAATGAATGTTAATTCTTAATACTCCTACATTAAAAAAAGCATTTAAATGTAGTGTTGAATTAGATAAGACTCAATTAAGTCTTTTCTTAAAAAAAAATAAATCATATTCAATTCCATTTTAATGTAAGTCTCAACTGGCAACAAAACTTATTGATTACAGGTGAAGGATGAATCTGGCCAGAAATAACTTTTAGATGGAACTTAATGTTGAATAGCATGATATAATAATAGGAGTACATAGTGCTTAAAAGTGCTAAAAGGGAAACTATGAACAGGAACAGCAACACATTTCTAATGAAGAGATAACTTGGAAAGCCAAATTGACCTACAACTCAGTCCAGCAGGTTAAGGCTAGGTCACATTGGCCGACGGATGCAAAACGTATGTAAAAAGGACACAGCGGACGAGCAAATTTTCCATCCGTTGTTATCTGCTCTCAAAAGTGCCCCAAATTTGCAAAAACAGAGGGACAACAACGGAAAGGAACGGACAGGGAGAGGATGTAGCCAGGATGTTAAGCGGATGCTCAATGGAAGCCTAGCGGATGGAAGTGGATGGAAGCGGATGGCACATCCGCAGGGCTTCCGGGGGAGAAATCCGAAACGGACGCGCACTGGAAGAAACGGATACAGAGTGGATGCCTAGCGGATGATGCGGATGCATCACAGATGCCTAGTGGATGCCTAGCGGATGCCTAGCAGATGCAAAGCATTCACTGCGCATGCGGGGAGGATGCATTGCGTCAACCCCGCAGATATAAAAGGATGCAGCTCGCAAGCAGGTCACCATTTAGAGGAAAGACCTGCTGCCAGACACATCTTCAGCCAACAACCATGGGGAAGAAGAGGAAGCCTATGCCTACTCCTGCCGGCCCTGGAAAGAAGGACAGGGCCACCATTCCACCCCCTGGCGCTGACTCTGCTTCTGCTGGGGCTTCTGCTGCTGGGGCTGACTCTGCTGGTGCTGGTGTTTCTGCTGGTGCTAACTGTGCTGGTCCATCAAAAGCAGCATACATCTCCACAGACCCTCACCTACCAAGGCTAGGGCTACCAGGAGTTCCAGCAGCACAGGCAGCCCTTCCCAGTCCAGGCCGTCAGTACATCAAATGCCACTGATGCCACCCACGCCACAGATGCCACCCACACCACAGATGCCACCGATGCAACAGATGGCACCCACGTCACAGATGCCACCCATGCCACAGATGCCACCGACGCCTCACCTCGCTCACCTGCAGACCAGACAGCCCCACTACACTCCTCCTTCCTCCACCCCAAAGCCAAGCCCGGCCTCAGAACATCTGTCATCGGTCTTGGGACTGACACCCCATGTCATGGAGGAAGGGGCTCTCAACATCACAGGACTGAGCCTGCTCTCTGAGAGCTTCCTCCACATACCATCCCCTGTTGTCCTCTTGGGGCCAAGCACCCCAATGGCGCCTCAGACCAGCACTTCAGCAGCAGCCACCTCCACAGCACCTGGACCCTTCACACCTGAGACTATGGGCTTGCCTCAGACTGACTGAGAAGAGTGCCAGAGACTGGGTTGCTACCTGTTGACTTTATCTTTGCTTGGGACACTTTACTTGGGTCATTTTGCTTTTACAGTTTGTTATTAATAAAGTTTATCTTTGCTTCACACACTTGGTTCAGTTCTTTTAGTCAATAAAGTCTTGGTGGAAACTTTTAGAAACGGTTTAAGCCTTTGCATGCTTGTGGGATGGGTTAAGATAGCAGTGGGATGGGCAGGGATACCTGTGGGATGGGCAGGGAAACCTGTGGGATGTGTAATACCTGTGGGATGGGTTAAGATAGCAGTGGGATGGGCAGGGATACCTGTTGGATGGGTAATAGCTGTGGGATAGATAAACCTCCAGTGCAAGCATAGTGGGACAGTATGGTCCACCCTCCCAGGTGCCATACCTTTGTCCCATTATTGTCAATAACAATGTAATCATTGATCCACACATTTCAACATAAACACAACTCTTTGTTAAATGCCCTGTTCATTGTAGGGCCACTCAACATACATGGCACAATCTCATCCGTGTGATGAGACAGGCTGAAGGAAACATCCATTAAGCATCTTCCATCCTGTCTTGCCACTTCACTGCTCCAGCTGGAGAGTTGCACCAGTGTTTCAGGAGGTTGCACTGCTTCTTCCTTCATGTGAAGCTCTGTTGGGGCCTTACACATCCACAGTGTCGATCAGGTTTACTCCTTGCCTCCATTCACTAGACTCCATGTCCCCATTGCCTTGTTGGTGGTCCACGAGCCTGTTCTGCAACACTGGGTAGCAGGTGTGCATGAGATTGTGCAGGATGCACCAAGCTTCCACGATGTTTCTCATGGTCTCTGGGCAATGCTGCATGGTGGTGAGAAGTACCTGGAACCTGTTGGCCAGGATGCCAAAGGTGTTCTCCACCACCGGCCTTGCCCCAGACAGCCTGTAGTTGAAGATCCTCTCTTCATGGGTGAGGCATCTGGAAGTGTAGGGCTT
The DNA here is from genome assembly GCA_015471245.1 of Laticauda colubrina. NCBI lineage: Eukaryota > Metazoa > Chordata > Lepidosauria > Squamata > Elapidae > Laticauda > Laticauda colubrina. The sequence continues at coordinate 9,123,244 of BLBF01000017.1, read as the reverse complement.
CATGAGGTAGGTTCTGAGGGAGAAGGCATCATCCCCCATGATGAAGTAGGGCACATCTTGTCTGTGGTTGGGCAGGGCGTCTGGATCTGGGAAGCCCATGGTGAGGTTTCTGGTGTTGTATACCTGGGCATCTGAAGCTGACCCATTGCCTGAAGCATCGATGTACATGAACTTGGAGTCAGCATCGACCATGGCAAAGAGGATGATGCTGAAGAAGCCCTTGTAGTTGAAATAAGTGGACCCTGACTTGGCTGGAGCTTTGCATGCCACGTGCTTCCCATCTATGGCTCCAACGGTGTGTGGGAAGTTCCACTTCTGATACCACTGCTCTGCAACTTTCTTCCAGCCTTCTTCAGTGGAGGGTTACTGGAGGAGCTCCTCCAGGTATTCTTCGATGGTGGCCTGCACCACTTCTCTGACCACAATGCTGATGGTGTTGTGTGGCACCCTCCAGGCATACTGCTTGTTCCTGTACATGGTCCCGGAGGCCAGTTGGCGCAGGGTCAGTGCCCAGGTTCGAGGCTGGGCCAGAAGTTTGAGCCCAGGTTCGAGGCTGGGCCAGAAGTTGGTGCTCTGCTTGGTCAACCTGGGTCTCAGCCACTGCACAACTTCGGCAAACATTGCTTGTGGCATCCTCATGAAGTGCTGGAATGCACGAGTGTATTCGTTCCTCAGCTCCACCATTAGCTTGTTGTACAGTCCGTACTCGGCTCTTCCCATGATCCATCTTGGGACCCACACACTTCTTGGATGCCTCCTTTTCTTTGCGTAGAACAGGTGAAAGTGCCTGTAGAGGGCTTCGCACTGTTGTAGAATGATGGCGGCTACCAAAAGGAGTGTGCGATGATCCATGGTGGAGATGACTGGATGCTGTGGAAGAGCAAGAGCAAGAGCAAGGCTGAAGAGGTCTGCACACCAGGGCTGCTGGACTGAAAGTGAGATCCAGGTGATTTCCTCCCCCTTTTTATAGGAAATATCGGTTTTCCGCTAGGTGTCCTTCCGCATCCTCCAGACATCCTCCAGACATCCTAAATATCTGAGATATGTCCCCTATACGAACGTTTTTTCCATTTAATTGCTTTATATCCGAGCTGCATCTGCTTTCATCCTTTCTACGTCCGTGCTACTAATGCTGTGTGTCTGTTCCGTGGCCGTTTCGCTTCCTCCCTGTGTCCATTTTCCGCTGTAGCGGATGTGAGTTTTATGGATGTGCAGCGGATGCCTAGCGGATATAGCGGATGCATAACGGATGACAACGAAGATATAACGGATGTTCCCCGTATGTGTAGCGGATGTAGAACGGACGTGTTGGATACTTCATCCGCTCAAAAAGTTTTTTGCAGCTCAAAACTTTTTGAGGGGATGAATCTCAGTAGACGGATGCTGGATGGATAGAGAGTATGAAAAACGTATGCAATGAGTACACAATGGATGCATCGCGTTAACCAACAGATGGCAAGCATTTTTCTCCATTTTACATCCTCTTTCCATCTGTTGGTGCAGTGTGACATGGGCTTTACTTCCTTCTATTTTAATTCAAAGCATGGATGGAAGGACAGTTTGATTTAGAAAAAAATTATTGATTTTCAATAAACAAACATACACAAACAAAACACATAACATAAAAACATAAAACTTATTTTTGGAAAGCAACTTCCCGGGTTACATCTTTTTGTACAGACATAAATTTGAATTCATGATCACTTTTTATCCCATTTCATATCTTATTTACCATTCAACATTTTCTATATAGCTTCTCCCCTCTTTTCACTCTCTTAATTCTGTTTTATTTATTTCATCTCAATTTAAATCATTATGCATATATCTTTTGTCTATCTATTTCAATTTTCTATTTATTTTCTATTTTAAGTTTATGATATAATTGAAACAATATTCCATAGCAAATTAAGCTCTATTATTAAATCCAGTTTTCTAACAATATTTCAAATATAAATACAACAATACAATCTTGTGTACTTTTGCAGAATCTCTTTTTTAATCGTATTTTTACCCACTATCTCTGAATAAATCTTGTTTCTTTACATCTTGTTTAAACCTTTGTAACTTCTCTTCCCTTTTCCCTTTCCTTTCTTCTCCAATCCTGCCTTTTTACCCCCTTGTCTCTTTATCTCCACCTTCTTCTGTATTCCTCTTTTCTGTTGGCTTTCTAACATTGTATTGATTTTTCACCGCATTTTTCCCTTTTTTGGTTGTTTTTTTAAGTCTTAAATTCTCCATTCTCTTTCCCCTCTTCCCCTTTTCTTCTCCAGCTAAAGTTGTTTGTTCATTAAAGATGGCTTCTTCTTCATCCCAGTCTTCTTGTTCTTGTAGTTTCTGGTAGGTAGAAATCGCCATTTCTAAAAAATGGAAAACAGATCCAGAAGAGCCCTTCCCTTCTTGTTCCTTTTCTTTTAGCTTTTTCAATTCAATTTTCAGTTCATCAACAAGTAGTGCCATTGTAAAAAAAAAATTTTTTTCAACCCAAATGTTTTTAGTCTTTTAAATAATGATTTCCAAATGTCCCAAAGCCACCAAGCAATCCAAATACACACAAACTGTTTCCTTGAGCACTTTCTTTTTTTATACTTTCTCTTCCTGGGGTTATAGTTCAGTTACAAAACTCCAATTAAAATATATCTTTTAGAAGTCTTGTTACAGTTTAGCTATGTTCTTATAAATTCCAAGCAGCCTCCTCCAACAAAATCTTAATGTTAATTCTTTTCCTCTCCCTTACCACTTATAGCAAAAAAGAGTTCTTTTTTTTTTTCACAATGCTCAGAAATCTTTATTGTCCCCTTGGCTTTAATTGTCAGGATTACCTGCTGATGCCAAAACAGGTTTTTCCGATTTCTCCATTCATTTGCTATCACTGTAAGGAAGGAGATTGAGAAAAAACAAACTTTCCCTTTTTACTTTCATTCGCCACTTTTTCCGTCTTCATCGGGAACGATGTATCTTTAATAAAGCTTAAATTCCAGCGTATTTAAATGTTACTTGTTATCCCAGTTAGCCAAAAACTTTCACTTTCTCAGCTTCCTCCTGCAGATTCTTATCCGGATGAAAGCTTCTTTGTGGTGGCCATTGCTGACCGCCGCTCCACCGCTTTCAGAAAAGGGAGTTAAGTCAGCAGAGGAGGGGGGTTGTGATTCCCCCAGACCCCTGCTGGATCTCCCCTGTCTTCAGTTACCTCTACAGGGTAACTATAGCTCCCAAATCCAACTGGATTGGGGGCACTCCAGTGGCAAGTGCAGCAGAAATTTTTTTATGAAAAAAATATTTTTTTTAGAGGTGCAGATCAAGATACTTTAAAGCAGAATCTTAAAGGTACTTTTTTCAAAAGGTAAGTGGGCTATTTTTTTTTTCCTTAAGGAAGAAGAAGATTGCTTCTTCCTCAAGGAAAAAGCAATCCACTTGCCTTTTGAAAAAGCACCTTTGAGACAAATTTGACCTGGATGACTGAGAATTTCCACAGACTTTAAAGTAAAGCAGACCTACTTTTCATGTTTTTAGTAAAATAGTCTATTTATAATTCCTGTTGCAAAAACTATTATCTTGCGTTTAAATACCAGATTACGTCCTTTGTTCAATTGGTTCCTCATGCAAATACAAACTCTGGCTAGAAGATCAGGATTCTAAATGGTAACTGGAACCCAGGCAGCAGAGAGAGACATACTGGCTCTTTATTCATGTTCAATTATGACATTTTTGCATGGTTATTACCTTCATGTCTGTGTGTGCATGTGCCCTCAAGTGAGTCATGACAAGTCCCTGAAGTTTTCTTGGCAAAATTTTCAGAATTTGTTTTATCTTGTATTTTTCTTAGGGTTAAGAGAAAAGGACTGGTCCAAAGTCACTCAGTATGCTTAAGGCAGGAGTAGTAGGAGTCATAGTCTGCAGTTATTTGCAAATACATTAATCATGATAGATTTCTTCCTTTATGGAGCAATTCTTGGTGGATTTTTAATGTTTCCTAAATCTGAAACTATTACATGAACACATACTATTAAATCCTCTCGCTGTAGTTGTTAAAAATATTTGACAATGATACTAATGGCGAGATTGACATTTTCTCAGCTGTCCAGCCAAATTCCAGAAAGAAAGGGAAACAAAGCTCTCATGGCAACTATAAAATGAGTCTTTATTTGTTCATATACTGATCCGGATTCGGGTAACAGCGACCATCAAGATGACAGTAAAGTCAGCTCTGGTGCACCTCTCAGCCAGGGCTGTATTTACAAACCAGATAATAACGTAATGAGTTTATCCACCATCTAGTGAATGTTCCTGTTAATTTCCCATCACAATGTAACCCCCAGATACCGTGCATTTGTCCATTATTACCCACCCTCCTTTACCATACCCTCACCACGTTATACTCTCCATATCCCACCATCACCCTTGTGCCTGCCTAGTGAACATCCACCCCCTGTGGTCATTATTTTAATGGTCAGCATGTTCATCGCTCTGCCGATAGCCGCCCACAACCTATGATAGTTCAGCATCTGATGTCATCAGGGCTCATTGGCAATCTCCATTGGCAATCTGAACCCCTTGTCAGTTGGCTAGCAGGTACTTCCTAACGTGGTAGAATATTCAGACGCAGTGGAATGCTCATTGTCATGGCTGCAGCATGCGGTAGGGACGTGACACATTTATCCTTGCTTTTTAAAAATTCCCTATTTTTAAATGAAACTTTATATTATAATATATGCCATCAGTTTCTTTTCTTCTTTTGTTTCCTCATGCCATAAATACCAATGAAGTTGTTTATAAGTGATTGTATTTTTAAGTGATGTTTTATAAGCGATGTTTCACTGTTTTGACATCTTATCCATTCTGTTATCCATAACATGCTCCACAGTACAGTCTAAGCTTAGGTAATGCTAACCTACTACTTCATTTTGAATCTGCAAGCTTTAAATCATATTCTTGTTTTTTCCTTTAGCCCATCTAAAGTAAATCTCTTAATTCTTCTTCCATTGTTGCTAATTTTTGTTTAAAATTGGAATTGGTGCCATTTGTATAAGAAATTCATCTTGAGTAATATATTGATTTTTATTGTCTCAAGAAGTCCAAGCCAAGAAAGTTTTAAACATTTCCTCCTTTCAAGGTCTTGTTTTATTTCCCACCATAAATAGTTGTAATTGTTTTGAAATATATTTTTATTGCATCTTGATAAATGCAATCCTGTATATTTCACTGATCTCCTTGTATCTCACAGCCAGTCTGTTTTTCTTTTCGTTTTCCACAGTCTTTTTCTTCAGAAGTTGTATTTTTTATTATTTTAATTTTATTTGTATTGATTTTGTATCAGTGAGCTGCTAAAATCTTTGATTGTTTTGAAATAGAATAAGGAAACTTGTGGTTGCATAATTGTTAGTATTGTACTGTCTGAAGTATATGCTTCAAATTCAATATCTGCTTCAATGATTATTGAAAGACTTTTGATTTTGTTAATATCAAGTTGTAGAATGTGCTTAGAAAAATTGGAAACTTCTAACATCTCATTGTTCTCATGATACACTGAGATATACAGGAAGTGATAATATAGAGAAAACCTGGCAAAACAGACTGGTTCCAAATTGGCAAAGGTATGAGACAAGGCTGTATACTCTTCCCTTATTCATTTAACTTATAAGCTAAATGTATTTTAAGGAACGCTGGATTGGAAAAAGATACGCATGTTTTTAAAATTGGAGGAAAAGTATTCAGTAACTTGTGCTATGTTAATGACAATGCTCTAATAATTGAAAATGCAAAAGATCTTCAATAAAGGTCAAATGAACAAAATGGGACTAAAATTAAACACAAAGAAGTCCAAATTAAACAACAAACCTTAGAACTGATAATGAAGATGTTAAAGTAGTAAATGGGTTCTGCCTTTTTCGGATGAGTAAAGAAATGTGCTGAAGCCATGAAGGCCCTGGAAATTATATTCAGAAACCATGAATATATTCTAAAACTACAAGGTTAAAAGAGTGCATAATGCATAGTTCCATAGTATGATAGTCTATGAAATGAAGGTTGGGCTTCGATTAAACAGAATAGGAAGAGTATTGATGCATTTGAACTTTAGTGTTGGAGAAGACTACTGACAATACCACAGACAACCAAAAAACAAACAAACAAATGGATCATTAAACAAATCAACCCAGAATTTTCACACAAGGTACAAATGACCAAACTTAAATTATGTGAATTATATAAAGACCTAGCTTTCTAAAGAAGGCAGTAATGCTTGGGATGTTGGAAGGAAAGAAAAGAAGAGAATGATCAAAAATAAGGTAGATGAACAGAAAGAGTGGTAATATGTGTATTGTTAGAGCACCTAAAAGACCAGGTTAGAGACTCACCAGCCTGGAGTAAATCAACACAGTCACTGAGTCAGAACCAATTTGATGACACATAATCAATCAATATTATCTGCTTAGAATTTAATCTTATTCTGTTTCTTGACTTACTTTTTTTGAGAAGGGATCTTGCCTGCCAGGTCTTCAAAAGCTATTGCAAATAATGAAGGTGAAAGAACACACCTGCTTTGTGTATTTACATATTGAGAACTTTGAAGAGCTTTCACTGTGGTCTTTGCTGTTTTCCATTGGCATATGTCTCCATACAAATTTTGAATTTTTGGGAGGGGATTCTTTTGGTCTAGATAGACAAAACATCAATAATAGAAAAATCGATCCCAAGTTTTTGAAGGCTTTTTCAACATTTAAACAATATTATTGCTGCAACTGTTTTTTATTTATCTTTTTCCTTTTTGGATCTAACCTGCCTAAATGTATTTCAAGTTTACATTTCTCACACGTTTGTTAGAGGTGAATATCTTATACAGACAGTACTTGACTTACAACCATAACTGCCTGCATTTCCATTGCTAAGCAAGGAGGTTGTTAAGTGAGTTGTACTTGATTGTATGACTTTTTTTTGCCATGATCACTAAGAGAATCACTGCAGTTGGGGGACACTACAACCATCATAATTACATACTGGTTGCCAAGCCCCCGAATTTTGAACACATGATCCTTGGGACACTGCAACAATCATAAGCGCAAAGATCATTCGTCAGTTCCTTTTTTTCAGTCTGATAACCCAAAGAATGGTTGTAAGTTGAGGACTACCAGTTATCAACATTCAATAAAGAAATTCTGATTTTTTTTATGTTATTCTGTATCATCAGCAGGAATATGTAAACATAAATAATGTACTGTACTTACTATTCTGCCAGATACAGTGACCTAAGAACACAAGAGAAGAATGTATTTGATTGAAAGGCAGGTGAAGTATTTAATTAGTAAATACAAATATATCAAACATTTTTCTTCATCTGAAGGAGGTGAGTCACCTGACATTGCCCCACCTTCTTACTGAGGTTACTGAGTAAGTTACACCTTACTGAGAAACAGAATTGAAAAACCCAGGAGCGCAATAGTCATTAAGGTTGTAAATATTATAATGTATCTGTAAGTTAAAGAATCTTATGCAGTTTCAGTTTGGTCTAGTGTCATGATGGCGAACCAATGGCATGCATGCCACAGGTGGCATGCAGAACCATTTGTGCCAGCACATAAGCTGCAGGCAAACTTACCTCACTGTGCATATGCGCATGTCACAGCTGATTTTCAGCCAGTTTAAGGCCTTTTTTGGCCTCCTAAAGGCTTGAGGAAGGCTTCTACAAGCTTTGCAGGCTGAAATCAAAACCTGCTTCATCACTTCCAGTATTTTTGGAAAAACAGGAAGTGACAAACTTAGGCTAGATTTCGGCCTTTGGGAGGCTGAAAAATGCCTCAAACTGGCCGAAAACCAGCTGTGAGGTGCAGTGCAGGTAAGGAGGCAGCAGGGTGGGTGGGTGGGGATTGAATGACACGCATAGGAGACATGGTGGGCCTGCATTGCCTTCTGGATGCTGGCACGCGAGTGCGAGCATACAAGTGTGTGCACAATTTTTGGCACAGGAGCCCAAAAAGGTTAGCCACCACTGGTCTAGTGGTTAAGGTACTAAATTATAAACCAGGAAATTGTGAGTTCTAATCCCACCTTAGGTATGAAAGTCAGCTGGGTGAATCTGGGTAAAGTCACTCTCATTTAGTCTAACACACCTCACAGGTTTGTTGTTGTGGAGAAAATAGAAGGAAGAAGTATTAGGTATGTTCACTGTCTTGAGTTATTTATAAAAATAATAAAGCCAGAATACACATATTTTTTTTAAAAAAAAGATCACATTCTCATTTACCTTTAACTGGAAATGGCTACCTGATAGAAAAATAATTGAAACCTTGTGACCAGAATTGTTTTGCAGAGGCAGAGATGTGACTTTTACAGAACGTTTGGAAGGGCCAATTGCCTCACAGCAACAGAGCTGGATGTGATTTTTCTACTTCTCTCTTTGTCACTGAAAAAATGAGCAAATATCGGGTATGGTAAATATCTTTGCCATTGCAAAAATGTTCATGTGTTTTTCCTTTCAGAGAAAGTGCTAGACCGAGATCCCAATGTGTTTAGTCTTGTCATAACCTATGTTTGTCCTTTCTCTGTGGAAAATATCTCTGCACCAAAATAAATCATATAACCAATATATGTTCTGCCAAATAAATAGTACTTGGAGATGGAAAGCTGTTGGAATTATTTTGGAGATGTCCACAAAGGGGAAAGAGGGGAAAAAAGATCAAACATGGCAACTTTTATAGGTTTGTTTTGGCCAAACTTTTGAGTAGAACATAAATGCAATGTTGTCACCAGTTTTAAGGGCCTGTCACGTTGGCCGACGGAAGCAAAACGTTGTAAAAAGGACACAGCGGATGAAAAAATGTTCCATCCGTTGTTATCCACTCTCAAAAGTGCCCCGAATTTCCATAACCAGAGCGGACAACAACGGAAAGGAACAGACAGGGGGAGGACATAGCCAGGATAGAAAGTGGATGCTCCACAGAAACCTAGCGGATGGGAGCAGATGGCACATCCGCAGGGCTTCTGGGGGAGCACAGCGAAGCGGACGCACAATAGATGGAACGGATGCAGAGCGGAAGCCTAGCAGATGCCTAGTGGATGCCTAGCGGATGCCTAGTGGATGCAAAGCGTTCAATGCGCATGCAGGGAGGATGCATTGCATCAGCCCGACGGATATAAATGCCACCGACGCCTCACCTCGCTCACCTGCAGACCAGACAGTCCACTACACTCCTCCTTCCTCCACCCCACAGCCAAGCCCGGCCTCAGAACATCTGTCATCGGTATTGGGGCTGACACCCGATGTCCTGGAGGAAGGGGCTCTCAACATCACAGGACTAAGCCAGCTGTCTGAGAGCTTCCTGCACACACCATCCCCTGTTGTCCTCTCGGGGCCAGGCATCCCAATGATGCCTCAGACCAGCACTCCAGCAGCAGCCACCTCCATAGCACCTGGACCTTTCACCCCTGAGACTGGGCACACCTCCGAGTGTCCAAGAAGAGTGCCAGAGACTGGGTGGCTACCTGTGGACTTTACTTTTGCTTTGGACACTTGACTTGGGTCATTTTTCTTTTACAGCTTGTTATTAATAAAGATTATCTTTGTTTCACACACTTGCTTCATTTATTTTATTCAATAAAGTCTTGATGGAAACTTTTAGAAATGGTTTAAGCCTTTGCATGCTTGTGGGATGGGTTAAGATAGCAGTCGGATGGGCAGGGATACCTTTGGGATGGGTAATAGCTGTAGGATGGGCAGGGATACCTGTGGGATGGGCAGGGATAACTTTGGGATAGGTAATAGCTGTGGGATGGGCAGGGATACCTGTGAGATGGGCAGGGATACCTTTGGGATGGGTAATAGCTGTGGGATAGATAAAACCTCCAGTGCAAGCATAGTGGAACTGTATGGTCCACCCTCCCAGGTGCCACACCTATGGCCCTTTATTATCAAAAACAATTTCATCATTGATCCACACATTTCAACATAAACACAACTCTTTATTAAATGCCCTGTTCATTGTAGGGCCACTCAACATACATGGCCCAATCTCATCAGTGTGATGAGACAGGCTGAAGGAAGCATCCATTAAGCATCTATCATCCTGTCTTGCCATTCCACTGCTCCAGCTGGGGAGTTGCACCAGTGTTTCAGGAGGTTGCGCTGCTTCTTCCCTTCAAGTGAAGCTCTGTTGGGGTCTTGCACATCCACAGTGTCTATCAAGTTTCGCCCTTGCCTCCATTCACCAGGCTCCATGTCCCCATTGCCTTGTTGGAGGTCCACGAGCCTGTTCTGCAACACTGGGTAGCGTGTGCGCATGAGATTGTGCAGGATGCAGCAAGCTTCCACGATGTTCCTCATGGTCTGTGGGTGATGCTGCATGGTGGTGAGAAGTACCTGGAACCTGTTGGCCAGGATGCCAAAGGTGTTCTCCACCACCCAACTTGCCCTGGACAGCCTATAGTTGAAGATCCTCTCTTCACGGGTGAGGCATCTGGATGTGTAGGACTTCATGAGGTCGGTTCTGAGGGAGAAGGCATCATCCCCCATGATGAAGTAGGGCACATCTTGTGTGTCGTTCGGCAGGGGGTCTAGATCTGGGAAGCCCATGATGAGGTTGTGTTCCAGCCCCTCCTTGAGGTGACTGGCGTTGTATACTTGGGCATCTGAAGCTAACCCATTGCCTGAAGCATCGATGTACATGAACTTGTAGTCAGCATCGACCATGGTGAAGAGGATGATGCTGAAGAAGCCCTTGTAGTTGAAATAAGTGGACCCTGAGTTGGGTGGAGCTTTGCAGGCCACGTGCTTCCCATCTATGGCTCCAATGGTGTGGGGGAAGTTCCACTTCTGATACCACTGCTCTGCAACTTTCTTCCAGCCTTCTTCAGTAGAGGGGCACTGGAGGAGCTCCTCCAGGTATTCTTCGATGATGGCCTGCACCACTTCTCTGACCACAATGCTGATGGTGTTGTGTGGCACCCTCCAGCCATACCACATGCTCCTGTACGTGGTCCCTGAGGCCAGGTGGCGCAGAGTCAGTGCCACCTTGAGCCCAGGTTCCAGGCTGGGCCAGACGTTGGTGCTCTGCTTGGTCAGCCTGGGTCTCAGCCGCTCCACAACTTCGTCAAACATGGCTGGAGACATCCTCATGAATTTCTGGAATGCATGAGGGTCTTCATTCCTCAGCTCCACCATCAGCTTGTTATACAGTCCGTACTCTGCTCTTTTGGCGATCCATCTTTGGACCCACACACTTCTTGGCCACCTCCTTTTCTTCACGTAGAACAGGTGAAAGAGCCTGTAGATGGCTTCACACTGTTGTAGAACAATGGTGGCTACCAAAAGGAGTGTGTGGATCCATGGTGGAGATGGCTGGATGCTGTGGAAGAGCAAGAGCCAGATGACGGCTGAAGAGGTCTGCACCACAGGGCTGCCTCACAGGACTGTGAGATCCAGGTGAGTTCTCCCCCTTTTTATAGGAAATATTGGTTTTCCACTTGGTGTCCTTTTGCATCCTCTAGGCATCCTGCAGACATCCTAAATATCCGAGATACATCCCCTCTGCAAATGTTTTTTTCTGTTTTAATGCTTTGTATGTGAGCTGCATCCGCTTTCATCCTTTCTCCGTCCATGCTACTAACACTTTGTGTCCATTCTGCATCCGTTTTGCTTCCTCCCTGTGTCCGTTTTCCACTGGAGTGGATGTGAGTTGCGTGGATGTGCAGCGGATGCTTAGCAGATATAGCGGATGCGTAACAGATGATGACAGATGTAGAACGGATGTTCCCCGTATGCGTTGTGGATGCAGAACGGACGCGTTGGATACATTTTCCGCTCAAAAAGTTTTGTGCAGCTCAAAACATTTTGAGCAGATGAAATGTCAATAGACGGATGATGGACGGATAGAGAGTTTGAAAAACGGACGCAGTGAGGACAGAACGGAAGCATCACGTTAACTAACAGATGGCAAGTTTTTCTCTCTGTTTTACATCCTCTTTCCATCCGTTGGTGGTGTGTGACAGGGGCTTTAAACAGATGGCTTTAAAAAGGGGAGGAAATTCTTTCAAATGATGTTGTGCACTTGCAGAACATGCAGAGGATTTAATAGGACTAGCATGAAATGTCATTGAAAATCAAATCTGTCACCATGCAACTCTGTGACATATGGTCAATAGGTTGTTGGTAAATATTTAATCACCAGAAACGTTCGTCTCTGATACAAAATCTCTCATATTACATAGATGTAATGGTATTGCAACAAAGTGTGTGCCCTTTACAGACAATGGTGCTGTATTACAGATTACCTACCTCTCCAATTAAAATTCAGTCTGTTTTCAACCTGAAATATCACCCATCTAAAGAGGTACTCAGCATCTTCTCTTCAATTAAACCTATCCTCTGTGTTCAAATGGGTCTGTAAATGTACATTTGTATACTTATCATCTTCCTTTCTAATTATCAATCCACACAAGGCCACATGTGTACAAATTGGTGTTCAAGGAACAAAAATAGCATTTCTATTTATTATATTATGGAAGAATTATCTATATTCTTTGGGCTACAGATGTTTCAATAAAGAAAAAATCCAGCTGTATGAATCATCATCTTCTACTTCAATCTCTTTTTTTAAGGTAAAATACACAGTGTGGAAATAATTGAACAAAATTTGTGTCTTGAAAACCAAAGTAGATCAGGCATAAGACTGGGCTTAGTCTCAGCCAAGTTCAGGATCCAGAATATGCCTCTAAAATCAAAATAAAAAGTTTTCCCAAGAAAGGAAAACAATAAGGATGACATCTGAACAATGGCATTCAGTTTAGTTACAGATCCAAGTATTTCAAGGTATCCTAACTCCCATGGTTAATCTAAGATGTGTGGAAATCAAGACAAAATGGCAAAATTTCACTATTCTTCTGCTATATGCCTGAGGAACCTTAATATTTGCAGGATGTTAGCATTCACCTGACTTTCACCTAAAGAAGTAATGCTAGAGTTAGATTTGCAATTTTTTTTGCAACTTTCTATGCATGTGATGAATGGGGGCCATAGGACATTTCCACATTCATGAACACTTATATACTGAGGTGATATACCATCTATTGTCATCACTAATATGTTGGCACGAATATATTTGGATGTCTCTAAAAGATACTATAAATTGCTGGAGTTTAAGTGATCTTAATGTGACATACATTTACTTGAAGAATATATATATATATATATTTGTTTTTTTAAGTTATCGCGGGTACTTACATGTGTGCTATTCAAACTCTATACAGAAGCCTGATGATGGCAGATGAGATTCTGCTGAAACGTTGCTACAACTTTCAAAGCACTACAGTGACATGGGACAATACCCGAAGGAAGCTGAATAGCGCACACACACACACACACACACACACACACACACACACACATAACCAGAAACCATACTGCAGCTGCACCACTACCCGCTTCAAACCCCTCTGACCCATACAAGAAGCAAACTGACACCCACCATGAAGATGTGGCACGACCACGAACACGAAGCCAAACAACAAGATCACAGCTCACCAGCTCAAATCCCCCAGTAACTAAGACTAACCTGAGCACAACCAAGCCCCCACCTAAGCAGAACACACCCCCAGCCAATCAGAACACAGCCAACCCCCCTACCAATCAGAACACAGCCAAACCCCCACCCAATCAAGTCACACCCCCACTAGCAGTTAAAAGGAAGAAACAGCTGCAAGCTCACATTACTCTGAGAAGCACAGAGCTGAAGAAACAAGCCTGAAGATGATGAATGAGACTTCATCGAAACGTTGCCTAGATATTTCCAATTCTACGCGGGAGAAAACCTGAATAACCAAAGATCTACATACAAATACCCGCGAAAACCTCAGAAAACATACATACATACATACATATATATATATATATATATATATATATATATATATATATTTATTTCGCGGGTACTTACATGTTTGGTTTTAATGTGTTGGACTAGTGAGGAGGTGTGTTCCAGCTTTTTTACTGCATTTTTGTGTTCATCCAGGTGGGTACTTCTTCTTCTTCTTCTTCTTCTTCTTCTTCTTCTTCTTCTTCTTCTTCTTCTTCTTCTTCTTCTTCTAATAATAATAATAATAACAACAACAACAACAACAATAATAATATTATTAATAATAATAATAATAATAATAATAATAATAATAATAATAATAACAATAATAGAAGAATAAGTACTCGCCTGGATGAACACAAAAATGCAGTAAAAAAGCTGGAACACACCTCCTCGCTAGTCCAACATATTAAAACCACAGGTCACAACATCAACTTCAATGGCACTAAAACCTTAGCCACTGTAGAAAACCCCAGCCACAGAATCATCAGAGAAGCCGCAGAGATTGAAAAAAGACCTGACAGCATGAATTGAAGAGATGATTCCACCAGACTGTCAATCATTTGGAAGCCTGCACTCTCAAATAGAAAGATCACCACACCACAAGCCAGGCAAACACCTGGGCACAAACAGACTCCCTCTGATGCCTCCAGCTCAAACACCCCCCCGCCAGGCACCCAGATGAAACCTAGCTTCCTAATCGATAATAGCCATCCTTTCACATGAAGCCAAGCCACTCTGAAAGCCTCCAATACAGGAACAGAGTGTTGCCAGCCAATCAAAGCCACAAAACAGACAGAAGAAACCAGAAACACCAATCAAACAAACTCCAAGTCCAATAAACACAGATTAAGACTCCCAACCAATCAGGATGTAGAAAAAAACATCCTGCCACAATAATAGGCTAGTCTCAAATTTAAAACTTACGGCTGTGAGACCCCGACCCACATACAAACTCAATACAGATGATTCCACCAGACTGTCAATCATTTGGAAGCCTGCACTCTCAAATAGAAAGATCTCCATGCCACAAGCCAGGCAAACACCTGGGCAAAAGCAGACTCCCTCTGATAGCTCCAACCCAACCCCCCCACCAGGCACCCAGGTGAAACCCAGCTTGCTAATGAATAGCAGCTTGCTAATGAAGAGCAGCCGTCCCTTCACACGGAGCCAAGCTGCACTAAAAGCCTCCAACACAAGAACAGAGTGTTGCCAGCCAATCAAAGCCACAAAACAGACAGAAGAAACCAGAAACACCAATCAATCAAACTCCAAGTCCAATGAACACAGGTCCAGGCTCCCAACCAATCAGAATGGACCAGCCTCAAATTTAAAACCAGGAGCTGTAAGACCCATATCCATACAGAAGCCTGATGAGATTCTGCTGAAACATAGCTACAACTTTAACAGAACTACAATGATGTGGGATAATACCCAAAGGAAGCTAAACAGCACACATGTAAGTACCCGCGAAAGCCTAAGAAAACAAATATATGTATATATGTATATATGTATATATGTATATATGTATATGTATATGTATATGTATATGTATATGTATATGTATATGTATATGTATATGTATATGTATATGTATATGTATATGTATATGTATATGTATATATGTATCTATATGTCTATATGTATATATATATATATACATACATACATACATACATACATACATACATATACATACATACATACATACATATATAAAAACTGTGAGATTAGCCAAGCAATAACTTTCTAGGCAGAAGGAAAAGGTTTTAAGAAGGCTTCAAGAAAGGCAAATGCAATTGACATCTTCTTAGTACTACAATTTATTTCAGATACTAATGGATGTGATGAATCAAATGGAAAATTTACAGTAGGATCTAACCGCCCTGTCACACTGCCGAACGGATGCAAAATGTTTGTAAAAAGGACACAACGGATGAGCAAAATGTTCCATCCGTTGTTATCCGTTCTCAAAAGGGGCAAAAATTTGCATAACCGGAGAGGATAACACGGAAAGGAATGGACGCGGGGAGGAAGCAGGGCGGATGGAAAGCGGATGCGGAACGGAAGCCCAGCAGATGGAAGCAGATGGGAGCAGATGGCACATCCGCTAGGCTTCCGGGGGACCTCAGCAAAGCAGACGCGGAACGGATACAGCGGATGAAGCGGATGCAGAGCGGAAGCCTAGCGGATGCCTTGCATTAATTGCGCATGCGGGGGGGATTTATTGCGTTAGCCTTGCGGATATAAAGGGAAGCAGCTCGCACGTGGCCAGCATTCAGAGGAAAGACCTGCTGCCGGATACATCGAGTCTTTGCCTGCCCTGCCTGCATGCCTGCCTGCAAGCCTTGCTACCAGCCTTGTTGCAAGCCTTCCTGCCAGCCTGCCTCCAAGCCTGCCTCCCAGCCTGCCTCCCAGGCTCCTGGCCAGCCTCCCTGCCAGCCTTGCTCTCTGCCTGCCTGCCAGCCTTGCTGCCAGCCTGCCTTCCAGCCTCACTGTCAGCCAGTCTGCCTGCCAGCCTTGGTGCCTGCCTTCCTGCCTGCCTTCCTGCCTGCCTTCCTGCCAGGCTTCCTGCCAGCCTTCCTGCAAGCCTTGGTGCCTGCCTGCCTGCCAGCCTTCGTGCCTGACTGCCTTCCAGCCTTCCTGCCAGCCTTGGTGCCTGCCAGCCTCCCTGCCAGCCTCCCTGCCAGCCAGCAACCCCACAACAATGGGGAAGAAGCGAAATTCTCAGCAACCTTCCGCCATACCTGGCAAGAGGGACAGGGCCACCCTCCTGCCCCCTGTCCCTGACTCTGCTTCTGCTGGGGCTTCTGCTGCTCGGGCTCACTCTTCTGGTGCTGGAGCTTCTTCTGAAGCTGCTCCTGGCAGTGGTGCTTCTGCTGGTGCTTACTCTGCTGAAGCTGCTCCTGGAGATGGTGCTTCTGCTGGTGCTTACTCTGCTGAAGCTGCTCCTGGTCCTGTTGGTCCTGCTCGTCCTGCTCATGCTCCTGGACTTGCTTGTACTGCTCGTGCTCCTGGTCTTACTTATCTTACTGTCTTCAAATAGCTGGACAATGTTGATGTGAGCTAAATTTGATACATATTTGTTATTCCATAATTAATTAATTAATTCCATTGTCAAAATATTTGAGGAAGATTATATTTACTGGAAATGGATAAAATGACTCCATAGAAAAGGTGGTAATCAGAGGATGCTGACATGACAAATGGAACTTCAGTGATTGAATGCACTTGGCATAACTCCAAGAGATGTTCAGACTAATAACAGGTGTCGACTATTATATCCTGCCTTGAGTTTCTGTAGGCATTGATTGGCTGTTATTGGATGAGGTGGAGCTTTTGACAAAATTTTGCAATACAATCCTTCTAATTTGGAAAGGCAGTTGCTGAGAGCACTGTCCTAATACAATTGCCATGTTCTGCTACCTTGAAATATTGAGATCTCCCCTATTCTAAGCCACCAGCTCAAAGTTACAGAAAGTATCCATAGAACTTTATATATCAGATTCAGAATTTTATTACAATATAGATGGAATAATTCATCTCCTGAAAATGTATGTTTAACTATACTATATATTTAAAGCTTTATTATAAAAATAAAGTCTGACAAAAAGTTTGCATTGACTGTTCATTTTAGATCATCAGTGCCACATTAGTCATAGCCAACATTGCAACCAAGGGATGAGTGAAAACATATGGAACATACAGAAAAAAAGGATTTTCATTTCAGTTAGAAATAATGGTTTGAATATGTAACATTTAAATTTGTTTAATCCCTTCCATGTACAGTGTGTAACAATGTAATTTTTCTTCAACATCATCAGGAAACTTTGTCATAAGGATCATCAGGAAAACATGAAAAACACATCACGGCATCTGTCAAAGCACAGAACTATGTACAAAAATAATTCAAGCTGTTTGAAATTGTAGGCAGACTCCAGAGGGTGGCACAATATAATAAATCAATCATCCATCATCCCAATTCAAAGGAGTCTTTTACCTTTAAGTGGTATGCATTTCAATAATTCCATACCAAATAATAAAAACTGAACATATGCTGCTACTCTGTGTCTCTTTGTATTGGATCTAAATCTGGTCACTTTTTCAATAAATATATGAAATCAGTGCCATTATGGTTAACCTGAACAGAACTAACTTTTGTTCCAGTGATTTAAGTAAGTCAGTTCTAAATATGTGTTTGTCTGGATTCAAATCATATGTGTTACCTCACCTTTCAATCAAGTAGATCATTAATTTATAAATCATGAATAGTCACTATAATAAGAACTTTGTAAAATTATTGCTCTAACATAAAATGGGGTTCATTTGTAATAAATGTGCCTATTGAAGAACTTTAAATGACATAATTTTTAACAAAAGAAAGAAGAAACAAGTCTCATGTTGCTTGATATTGGCTAGATTGTAGCTTAAATGTTATAATACACATTTAAAAAATGACAAGACACAAAGAAAAATCAAGTGCTGACAATGTAGAATAGTTGAACATTATGAAAATTCTATAAAGAACTTATTTTTGTTTAACTTACCAAAGCCAGCCAAGAAGATACAGGACAAAGAGCTTCACTGACTTATTAGTCATACTTTCAAGATTTATTTTACTCATGTGGCAGAGAATCTGATGTAGTGTCAGATTAAGGCAGGGTTTACATTTCCATTCAGCCGTGAACCAGCCACTAAATTATTCTACCTAATCTATTTTACACAGGACCTTTGAAGAATGAAAATAATAAATGTAAGTATAATAATTATGCCATAGGAAAGTTTTGCAGATCAGTGGTATTGTACCAAACTCATTTTCCAATATCTCTAGGGATAACTGAAAATATTATTGTCTGAAACTGTCTTCAATTTCTTGTCTTTGGCATGGATAATATAAGGCCTAGTTGAATGTTTCCCAAAACCGAAAACATCCAGATATATGAAGTTCAACTCCCAAAATTCCTCAGCCAGCAGGGCCATTGCTGAAAATTCTGACAGTTCAAGTCTATCCATCTAGAAAGTTCCAAGTCTGAGCAATTTCATGTCACATCTGCTCATTCCTGTTATGAAATTTCAGGAAAACAGCCCAGTGGTATTAAAGAAAAACCAGGAATTCAGCAAATAATGAAGGAAGAATGGGAATATGGAACACGAACTGAATTTTCTTGTAGTACAGCCTTCCTTCCTCTGCCACTCTTTAAGCTGCAAAATACTTTTTCACAAATGAAATATCCCAGGATAATGTTGCATGATCCAATCTGGATCAGTCACCTAGACCAGAAGTCTAATCTTCTGAGCTTTTGGTTGTTCAAATCTCACCAGGCTGAAGGTTGACTCAGCCTTCCATCCTTCTGAGGTCAGTAAAATGAGGACCCAGGTTGTTGGGTAATATGTTGACTCTGTAAACCACTTAGAGAGGGCTATAAAGCAGTGTGAAGCACTATATAAGTCTAAGTGCTATTGGTCCTCAGGAAACTTCTTTCTCACCAGAATGTGTGCTTTGGGCTACTTTATGCATAGTATTTATGGAGTGCTTAGTTGTGTGTGGCTTTTCAGTTGTTGATAGGGTGTCGATAGCCAGCTCAGCACACATTCTGATGAGAGAGAAGTTCCCTGACAATAAGCTCTAGCATAAGACTAAACCTCTGATCCCGATGACCAACCTAGATTGGATTCTGCAAAATACTTTTTGGCTGCTATGGAAGGAATTGTGGTCTTTTAAGCAACAAAGTAGCATTGGAAACTGTCAGGGGAAAGAAGAATTGAAAAAAAAAAGACTTACCACTGTAGTTATATAACAATAATTTGGCAGCATATTTTGAAAATTTTATTGGCAGTGGCTGACAATTTTTCTAAGTGAAAGGGAAACATATATTTCAATTGCACAAAACAAGCAGAAGTTTTCAAAATATTTTGCTAAGTATTATAAAAATTTATTGAGATGAACCATTACTGAGTTACCTCTGACTCAGCAATAGCAGTTATTGATAAATTCAAATAAAGTAATCAATCTTGGTCTCACATTTAAACAACTGAGAAGTATTGTTTTAATTTCTTTATATGACTATACTATTTGACAACTAAAATCAAAATTTTTCTTTTATCACTTGACTAAGTCTAAGTCACAGGAATATACAGTATTGTTGTACATCTAAGTCACAGGAATATACAGTATTGTTGTGGTTAGCTGGCATGAGGAGGATGTTCCCGAGGAGCCTGTGCTAGGTGTGAGTGAGAGCAGGATGATTCATAGAAGAGCAGCACAGGTGATTCGGGAGTAAGAATGCTAAATAATGGCCCCTTCCTCCAGGGAATATAAGCCTGGTTTCAAACGGTTTTTGCCTTTGCAAAAGGCAAAAATGTTTGAAGGACTCTGTGTGATAACAGACTCTTATTTATATGAAGACTTCTGCCAAGGTTTTTCTTATTGGACTAATTGGCTGCAAACCATCTGTTATCTACAAAGAGGTTTATTTGTAGATTAAAGCCGTGAAAGTTAGAGTTATTGAGTTTATCTGTGTTTGCTCTAAGAGACTTCAGCTGGGTCAGAACAAGTATCTATCTGCAACATCTTAAAACAGATTTAAGTTTTTACAATTTCCCCACTGGCTTCAGCTCTCACATAGCATATGAGGTTTTGTGTTTCTACAATAAACACATTATTATTTTCATTTTTAAAAAGAAAATATTGGTGGAAGATTCAATAATATGCTTTAATTGTATTTTTCATATGATATCCTATTTTGTCAATGTTTGGAATGAGATTTCTTAAAGAAATTTTGGAAATTGCCATAGCATTCAGATTATTTTGATATTAGGCTTTGTTTATGGTGTGTGCTAGAATCCACTTTCATGAATATATAAATTAAGCGGTTAGCATGACCTTCAGTTATTCATGAAGAGACAGACACACACAGCAACTGAACAACAACAAATGAGACTTGAAATTCTAGACCTAGACAACCTAGAACTACGCCACCTTCGGTCTGATCTAAGTATAGTACATAAAATTATATACTGTAATGTCCTACCTGTCAATGAATACTTCAGCTTCAACCATAATAATACAAGAGCACACAACAGATACAAACTCAAGGTAAACCTCACCAAACTTGATTGCAGGAAAGATGACTCCAACAACAGAGCGGTCAATGTCTGGAATACTCTACCTGACTCTGTGGTTTCTTCCCCAGACCCCAAAAACTTTAACCTTAGACTGTCTACTATTGACTTCACCCCTTTCCTAAGCTTACCGTCCCTGTTGTTTCTTTTTATTTTTCTTATATGTATCCATTTCATGTATTCACAACTATGTTTATTCTTTTACCTGTTATCTTATAATCGCTTGACAAAATAAAATAAATAAATAAATAAAATAAAAATAAAAAAATAAATAAAATCTTCCATAACTTTTTAGCAAAAATTTCACATTTTCTGTGAAGTTTAATCTAAAAAGTTTTCCAGTGAACTTTCTTTTAATTGATTCAGTGTGACACCTAAGGAAAGACCTGCCAATATTTCTTTTTTATTTGAAGATAGGCTACTTGTCTGGCTAGTGAAACTAAATAGAGCAAAAACCTGTTAAAATTATTATCTTGGATTTTGATCTAAAAGAAAACATTCAAGTGATCAGAGTGATCATACTGTAATCTTTACAACACTGTCTCATTTGTACATTCACAAAGTAACTCATTATTTTCCATTCTTTCCTGTGATTTAATGCTCAACTATTGTCATAGGTCTACCAAAACAGAATAAATTTCTTCATCAAGAAATATATTAAAGTAATAATTTGAAAAATGAACATTTGTAACTTTGTACATTTTTTTGGGGGGAGAGGAGGGAATAATAAGGAATTAATAGGGAATTTTTTAAACCATTTCTCTGAAAACAGATTTCTTCTAGTCAAACCATCAGTTTGTTCTGCTATACTTCCTCCTCTCACTGCTGTTCATAATCATGGGAAATAAGTTTGTCAGTCCATCGATGTAAAATGTATTTTTCTTTTTAAGCGCAACTGCAGTACAATAAAACCACTTCATTTTCACTCTAAATCCAAACCCCCATTTCATCAAATTGACATGCATTTCATAGTTCTTTATTTCTCAGACTTTTACCTACACATATGTATATCAAACATAAAAGCAGTGAGAGAATGGTCTAGAGTAGTGTTTCTCAACCTTGGGACATGTGGATTTCAGCTCCCAGAATTCCCAGCCAACATATTTTAAAGTTGCCAAGGTTGAGAAACAGTATCCTGGTGCTACCACAGTTGAATTGCTTTCATTCTCAAATACCTCAATTGCTTAGTAACAGTCATTGAATGTGTAGGAGAGGGACATATATTCATATAGACTGCTCATAAAGGTGATTGGTTCACCTGCTTTTCTGACATTTCTGGCAAATTTTCAGGCAGATATAATTGATGCCTCTGCTT
>BLBF01000017.1:9074722-9086405 GCA_015471245.1 Laticauda colubrina | reverse complement strand
GGCGAATGTGTGTGTCTACCAGCTGATTGAAGTGGCTGGTGACTGCACTTGGGGAGCTTCCATCGCATGAAAGAGACTGCCTAAAGATGAGGGGACATGGACAGCCATGCCACGCCCTGAAGCAGCTGGGGACTCTGCCTTCGGGGAGCTTTCATCAGTCGATAGAAGCGGCCTCGCGGCAAGGTACGTGCATATGGGCCACTCTAGATGGGGGAGGAAATTAAGTCACACCCGAAAAGACAGCCTAGCCGTTTTTTCAGGGGTCAAAAAAAATAAGGCCAGATGCATTACACAGAAATCACACCCACTCCAGCTCTGCAAATGGAAAAAATATTGTAACACATCATGTGATGGTAATATGACAAGTTTGACACTTGTGTACTCAAACTATCAGTCTCTTGGTTTCTGGGCCAAGCCCCTTAAATATTACTAAACTATTATTTTTCAAGAATATGATTTGGAACTCTAGCACTTTAGCTTCTGAAAACTCCTCATGCAATCTGATGTCATCAAACTCCTACTATTACCAATCCTATTTTACCCATGACTTAAGATTAATTAGCTAGACTTGTCTAAATGTCCCTGGATGTAGATCTGATGATATTCAAGAAAATGTCTGAAATTCCTGGCTTTTAATTTGCTATGTAGAAATTTGAATTTTGTTTATTGGACTTCATATGTTGTTGTTGTCCATGGGTATGGCAACAATAGAACAATTAAGGCTGTGTAATTTGGAAGTCAAATGGCTTATAAACAAATATTACTTTTCTTAGGAAAAAATATAAGAAATTTGTTTAATGAAAGGAAGACCTAGTAGAACTGGAGGGAACCAAAGTTTTGATAGCTCTTAACAATTTGTTCTGTAAATATTTGTAAAGTAAAAGTTCCTTGGCTTGGATACATCGCCAATGTAGAGCAAAGAAATATATTCTTTTCAATTGAGGAACAATAGAAAAGAAATGGAGGAAATGACAAGAAGTTTTAAAAAACAGGTCTTGGCTCCACCAAATTTGTAAAGTAGTCTTTTAAATGCTTCAGGAAACCTGGTTCTCCTCTCAAGCTGGTTGAAGTTATATCTTACTTCACAGATGGCTACATCTCCTTCACATAAACTTGTCTGGTAGCTGTTCTTTACACATCACACAGTCTAGTGGCCAGACTTTTAGCCTCAGAGTGAAATAATTCCACATAGAACTTTGCTATTCCTAGGAGGAATACTTTACAATTCCTACTTACTTTCCATTTCTATCCTATTTTATTTTTTATTACCAGTATTTTTTTTCCAGAAGTTGAAACTGTAAGCCAATTTTGTTTCCAAACCGCTTCTCAGTTCTAAAACTGAAAGTTCAGAACTAGTGGATTGTGTATGGTGTCTGTCATCTTGGTTTTCAGAGAACAGAGAGAATTTGGAAGTTAATTTCTATATTTCCCTACAAAGGCAATTCTTATTCCTCTAAATACATTTTACCCCATTGCATCTTTGCACATATATACCTTAAAATAATTTTGTTCCTTCTTAGGCTAATGTTTTCATTTTCTATATTTTTTCTCAAAATATCCATAAACATATGTATTCCAACTGCTCATTTGTCCATCTCACCTCTCACCTTATGCACAGCTTAAACTTGCATTACCTCCCACTCAGTCACAGAACAGCTACTCTCTGTGAACCAAACAGGCCAAAGCAATGGACCAGAATAAAAGACAAAAAGAAAACAAATTCAGTATTTTAAATACATATAAAACAGATGCTTGACATTTTTCAAATGTTTGGTTGAAGGCTTGATTCTTCAGCTACTCTTCTTAGGATCATCATAGATTTATTGATTGATTGATTTGATTTGATTTGATTTGTCAATCGCTTACAAGATAATAGGTATAAATATAAACATGAGTAAGAATACATGAAATAAGTACAAATAAATGGGGACAATAGGACAGGGATGGAAGGCATGTTGGTGCACTTATGCACGCCCCTTACAGACCTCTTAGGAATGGGGTGAGGTCAATAGTGGATAATTTGAGGTTAAAGGAGGGGGAGTTAGAAGATGTAACTACACAGTCAAGTAGTGCATTCTAGGCATTGACCACTCTGTTGCTGAAGTCGTACTTTCTGCAATCAAGTTTGAAGCGGTTTACATTGAGTTTGTATCTGTTGTGAGCTCTTGTATTGTTGTGGTTGAAAATGAAGTAGTCATTGACTGGTAAGACATTGTAGCAGATAATTTTGTATGCTACGTTTAAGTCTAATCATAGGTGGCATAGTTCAAGGTTGTCCAAGCACAAAATCTCAAGCGTGGTGATATAGGGTATTCTGTTGTGAGGAGAGGAGTGTAGTACTCTTCTTGTGAAATACTTCTGGACTTGCTCAATTGTATTAATGTCCGATATGCAGTGTGAATTCCAGACTGATGAGCTGTATTTGAGTATTGGTTGGCAAAAGTTTTGTATGCTCTCGTTAAATAGTTAAATAGATGGTCATCCAGAACTGAAACAAATTCCAGCACAGATTCTACTGGGAGCAAAAACATTTTACACTCAGTAGATCAGTGGTTCCCAAAGTGGGTGGTACCATCCCCTGAGGGGCAGTAGGATGCCTTAGGGGGGTGCTAAGAGGCAAGGGGCTGGCAGGGGGGGCGCTAAAAGGCAACAGAGGAGCATTTGAGGTGCTGGGCCTGCAGAGTCACCCCATTGACTGTTGCACCACTTCTGGAGCTGGCACCACAAATGTAACAGCTCTGATGAACCACTCCAATGCAAGTCAATGGCATCTGTGGATCACCTAGGGTGGGAGTCGGCAACGTGCAGCTCTGGAGCTGCATGTGGCCCTTTGGACCCTCTCCTGTGGCTCCCTGTCAGATGATCACACCCTTCACCCTCCCATCCCCCTCACTCTTTGCCTGCCCTGAGAAGAGAAGGGCAACGGTGGCAGATGGAGTCTCATTCTGTATTCTAGGGTAGGAGCGAAGTGCCCCTCTACTTGCTTCTTTTTCTGGCCCTTGTTAATGCTGCATTCACATCAGCCACTGGGAGAGATTTGTGACTTTCCTTCAGCCTGAGACACTGGCTGGCTCAGCTGGGAGCTGATGTTCCACACTGTAATGGGCTCCAGGAGGAGGGGGAGTAGATGGAGTGAAGTGCAGTAAATTTGAGTGTGCGGCATAGGTGCTGCAAGAGCAGCGAACAGCCATGGAGCCAGCTGTGGTGGGGCCTGGAGGGTGTGCATGAGAGGAGAAGGAGGGGGAGAGATTTCCTTACAGTTATTCCCTGGTGTGGGAGTTGGGAAGAGGGGTGGGGAGTGGGGGAGAAGAAGGGAGGAAGAGGCATACAGAGAGAGAAAGAGAGAGTTAGAGGAGAGAGAGAGAATGAGAGGGTGAGAGAAAGAAAGAGAAAGAGATGAGAAGGAGGAAAGGAGGGAGAGGGAGATAGAGGGAGAAAGAGAGAGGTGGGAGAGAGATTGACAGAGAGAGAGGGAGACCTGATGCATCAGATTGAAATGAGGCCTAGTTTAGACTGAGACCCTTTTTCCACATTGAAACATCTTTGGCTTCTATTAAAGGTTTTGTGGATGAAACATGGTCAAGAATATCAGTATTTAGTATTTATTTGATTTGTCAATCATTTACAAGATACAGATATAAGAATAAATATAGTTTTGAATACATGAGATAGATACTTATAAAAAAAAAAAAACACAATAGGACAGGGACAGTAGGCACAATTGGCAAGCTTATGCATGCCCCTTACAGGCCTCTTAGGAAGAGAGTGAGATCAATAGTAGACAGTCTAAGGTTAAAGTTTTTGGGGTTTGGGGAAGAAACCACAGAGTTAGATAGAGTATTCCAAACATTGACCACTCTGTTGCTGAAGTTGTATTTTCTGCAGTCAAATTTGGTACAGTTAACCTTGAGTTTGTATCTATTGTGTGCTCTTGTATCGTTTTGATTAAAGTTGAAGTATTTATTTGCAGGTAGGACATTGCAATGTATGGTTTTATATGCTATATTTAGATCGGACCAGAGTTGGTGTAGTTCTAGATTTTCTAGGTCTAGAGTTTCAAGTCTGGTGGCATAAGGTATTCTGCAATGAGGAGAGGAGAACTCTTCCTGTGAAATATTTCTGGACTTTTTCAATTGTGTTAATATCAGATACATGATATGGGTTCCAGACTGATGAGCTGTATTCAAGTATTGGTCTAGCAAATGTTTTGTATGCTCTAGTTAATAGTGTAATATTACCAGAGAAGAAGCTACTTAGGATTAAATGAACAACTCTTAATGCCTTTTTGGCGATGTAGTTACAGTGGGCTCTAGCACTTAGATCATTTGAGATGAGTACTCCAAGATCCTTGACAAAGTTTGGATCCTCAACAAGGTCTTCACAATTTAGGTTGTATTTTATTTTCTGATTTTTTCTGCCAATATATAAGACAGAGCATTTATTTGTTGAGATTTGAAGTTGCCATTTGATTGACCATTCTGAAACATAGTCAAGGTCTTTTTGGATGGTAGCAGTATTGTCTGTGGTGTTGAATAACTTTACATCATCAGCGAAAAGAATGCAGTTGCTCTTAATATGTTCACATAGGTCATTTATGTAGAGCATGAACAGAGTTGGTCCTAAAACACTGCCTTGGGGGACACCACTATTAAAAGGTACAGAATTTGATACGTCACTCCCAATTTTGACCATTTGTTGTCTGTTTGACAGGAATGCTTCTATCCAGTTATGCAGGTGTCCAGAGATTCCGTAAGATTTTAGTTTTAGGAGTAGTTTATCATGTACCACTGAATCAAAGGCTTTACAGAAGTCTATGTAAATTGTGTCTATTGCTTTGCCGTCTATTGCTGATCGAATTGTGTAGTCCATATGTTTTTGCAGTGTAAGAGTTGCAGATTACAGGATATTTTTTTTCTGAAACCAAATTGTTTATTGGAGAGTACATTTTTTATCTCTAAGTGGAGGATAATGGATTGGTTAATTGATTCAATGACTTTACAGATGATGTAACATAAGGATATTGGTCTATAATTTTCAACTAGGCTGGGGTCTCCCTTTTTGAAGATGGGGATGACCGTGGCTTGTGACCATAGTTTTGGCAAGGAGCTGGTCCTGAAAGATTTTTCAAAGATTATGCTTAGAGGTTTGGAAATGGCAGTGGATAGTTTTTTAAGAAGTAGGCAAATATTCCATCTGGTCCAATAGAAAGGGATGGTTTTAGATTGTGCAGTGCTTTTTCAACAATGTCTTCTGTAAAATTGATATGTATTAGATCATTGTAGTTGTCTGTGGTTTGACTAGGAAGTACTGGGCTTGATCCATTGCTGTTTACAGATACTGAGCCAAAGAATGTGTTAAAGAGGTTTGCTTTGATGGTGTTGTCATCATTGCAGTCTTTGCCATTAGGTCCTTTCAGGGGTGGGATGGACCTTGAGTCTTTTAGTTTGTTGTTTACAAAATTGTAGAAAGAACAGGTGGAATTGGTGTGTAGAAGGTTTTCCTCTTGTGTAATGTGATAATTGGTGCATTCAGTTTTTATCTGGTGGCATACATTTTTGAATCGGCTTTTGAAGTTGGCAATGTGACCAGATTTGTTTTTTCACCAAAGTGATCTCTTTTTGGACTGAAGCTTCCTTATTGTTATGGGTAATCTGTTTTTCCTGGTTTTGGGAGTTGTTATTGGAACATATAGTTTGATCTCTCTTTTGATTTCTAATAAGAATATGTTGTAATGGTCTTCAACAGTATTGCATCCAGTGAATAGAATTTGCCAATCAAGAGATGAGAGGTTGTTGTCTATAAGATCATAGTTGCCTTTTTTGAAGTTTCATTGGGGATCTTGTTGTTATGCTGATTTTTGTGTGGATGTATGTTGAGACAAAAGTCAATCATGTTGTGGTCACTGTTGGAAAAGGGTTCTTTAATTTGTATTCCGTAAATTGAATTCAAACTATTGCAGAAGATGAGATTGAGGCAGTTGTAAAGCCTAGTATTGTTGGTTACTAGTTGTTCCAGTCCCAGATTTGTTACAGCATTGTAGAAGGTTGCATGTATGTGTTCAGTTGTACATTTGTTTAGAGTCCAGTTAATATGAGGTAGATTGAAGTCACCAAGAAAGATAAAAGCGTGTGGGCAGGATGCTGCCCACGTTAGTAGTGTATTTAGCTTGTTTACATGTTCAATGTCAAATCAAGTGCTCTGTAACATAGTAAGAATCGAAATGTGATATTTAAGGACAGTTCACAGACGATGGTCTCAGGAAGAGCAAGCTCTTGGGTAACTTGGATGTTTTTTAGATGTAAGGACTTTTTATAGAAGATAGCAACACTACTTCCTCTACAGATTTCATGATTGGATCGGTGAATATGATAGTCTCTTACTGAGGTAATGGAGTCAGGGAGAGATGGATTGAGCCATGTTTCACAGACAAATATGGTGTCGAATTTAGCCATATTTAGTAAGAGGAGAAATTCAGGTATTTTATTTACAAGGCTTCTTGCATTGAGTAGGTTGCATTTAAGGCCAGTTGTAATTTGAATTGAGATAGTTGGAGGCATGCGTGCCTAGGCTTGGGTGATGGTAGATCAGGAAGCTCTCACATTTTGTTGAGACTTTAAACAGGATCCGTTGGACCAGATCTCCACCCTAAAAAATTACTTTTCCCCAATGTATTACAGTGCCAATTCTGAAGAAGGCAAAACCAAAATGTACTGGTAAATTACAAGGAGAAAACACACATACACACACACATTCCCTTCTAACCCTGTTGGAGCAGGTGATTGGACTAGAATAGATATCTCATTATCCTTCTCCTCCCTCCTTCTTTATTTCTTTTTCTTTCTGTCCCTTCCTACCATTCCCCCCTCATTCTTTGTCCCATTTTCTTTCTTTCCCTTTTCTCTTTCTTTTCTCTCTCTCTTTCCCTCTCTCAGGCTCACCCCATTGAGTTGCACTGCTTCGCTCAGACTTGTTTGGGCAGGTCCCTCTGGTGCAGCAAGCTCAATAGAGTGGACCTGCGGGGCTGGCACCTAAAACATGGCAATGGTGGCATGTTCGAAAAGTCTAGCAAAGCCAGAGGTCAGTCATTTTTGCTGCAAATAATCACAAAAGCTTCAGGGTTGTGCACAAGAAGGGACACACATGTCAATGCACAATAAAATAAAGAAATATAAATAAAACAAATCAACAAGAATTGGCAAAGCATCTCTGATTAGATTTTATTCACTACCAGAATCTAATCAGAGATGCTTTGCCAATTCTAGTCCAATGACCTGCTCCAGCAGGGAAGGGAGTGTGTGTGTATGTGTGTGCATCGCTGTAAAAACTCCAAAAACAGGTCAAGTAGCTCTGGGGAGGCCAGTCATAAATTAGAACACTTGCTAAACAACCGGCCATTAAGTGAGGACCACTTGTATTTTATTTGCCAGTCACCTGGCCACGCCCACCCAGTCACATGACCACCAAACCATACCTACATAGTCATGTAATCAGCAAGCCACTCCCAGCCAGCAAGCCACGCCAGCCAGTCATATGACCAGCAAGCCACACCCTCAAATTAGGCCACGCCCACAGAAATTTAAATCCTACCCCTGGGTGGGGGCAGGGGTGGGATTCAATTTTTTAAACAACCGGTTCTGTGAGCATGGCTTAGTTGGTTGGCATGGCTTGGTGGTCATGTGACTGGCTGGGTGTGGCCAACTCAACATCACTCACATCGAGGCATGCATCTCCCCGTCTGGCCTCTCATGACTATGGGGATCCTGCAACAGTCGTAAGTGTGAAAAATGGTCATAAGTCACTTTTTTCAGTGCCATTGTAACTTTGAATGGTGACTCCACTCAAGCAAAGTAACAGCAAAGGAGAAAAAAATAACATCAGAAAGTTCCTGAGACAGGAAGGTTAGTTCTGCCAAGAATGTAATAAGGGTTAACGGAGAGGCAGTTTCTTTAAGCAACAGCAGAATGTTTCCTTCCTGCCTTCCTTACAGGATTAGGCCAGTAATTTCTTCTAAAAACTGGTTCTCCAAGCTGCTTAGACAACCGGTTCTAGTGAATAGGTGCGAACTGGTAGAATCCCACCCCTGGGTGGGGGGCACTAAGGATGAGTTTGTAGCACAAAGGGGGCAGTGGACTGAAAAAGTTTGGGAACCACTGCAGTAGATCCTAACTTAACACACAAACTGATATGAAGTATATCAGCTCTATTTTACTCCTTGAATAAGATGTTTAGGGAAGGACTTCCTTTGTTCTTTCTTTCAGAATGAGAATGTCCCACCTACTCCTAATGCCATTCAAAGAAGTATTAGAGGAGAAGGAGCAACAATTCTAAAGCCCTGATGGCTCTGGAAAAAGGAAGCTGGCTTAATTTAATCTTTCCTAATTAAGACACAAAAATCAAGCCCAATGCAAATTGGCAAATGTGGCCACTTTGCAGATATTTTTTCTCCTGCATTTTAAAATTTGTATAAAAATAATAATAATGGAAAAATGTCTTCTCTTCCTTGTCTTCTTTCTGATGCAAATTGCACCTACTTTATATAAACCTGGCTGTGAATGTAATGGAATCTGCTTAAATAACTGGAGTAGCCTGTAGGCTTATACAAGCAAGAACCTGCCTTTTTCTCTGTGAAATATGAAGAAGCCCTGCTTTTAGCTATAGATATTGCAAAAAATATAGAGCTAACTATAACTGATGCTCTGTGAGCATTTCCTGAATCAACTCACAAACTGAAAATGCATTATTCTCTGACATTTAGATTTCCTGAATTCTATAAAATAATTGTCTAATTTTTTTTAAAAAAGTAGTGCTTGTGTTTGTGATTACAAATGTTAAGAACAAGAAAACTTTATTAAAAGAAAATGGGCATATATATAAATATATATACTCCAAGGAGTATACGAAATCCCTTGCACTGCCTGCCCCACCACATACATAGGACAAACTAACAGAAGAATCAGTGCACGCATTGAAGAACACAAGAACTCAATCAAAAAAGAAGAACTGACCTCTTCCCTGGTCCAACACCTCAAAGCCACAGGACATGAAATTGACTTTAAAAATACCAGAACTATCACCAAAACCAAACACTTCAACAACAGAATAATCAGAGAAGCCATATAGAAAAATGCCCACACAACATGAATAAACGAGATGAAACCTCCCGCCTACCAACCATTTGGAAACCTGCCCTCATTAATAAATGAGTACCTAACATGAAGAATGACACCAGAACCACACCCACGAGTGCCACACAAGATGCTACCACCACATTTCCACGTAGAAAAAAGACTCACACCCACCATGAAGATGTGGCACGACCACGAACAGGAAGCCAAACAACAGGATCACAGCTCACCAGCTCAAATCCCCCAGCAACTAAGACTAACCAGAGCACAACCAAGCCCCCACCTAAATAGAACACACACCTAGCCAATCAGAACACAGCCAACCCCCCTACCAATCAGAACACAGCCAAACCCCCAACCAATGAGAACAAACCCCCAGCCAATCAGAACACAGCCAAGCCCCCACACAATCAAGTCACAAAAGGAAGAAGCAGCTGCAAGCTCACATTACTCTGAGAAGCACAGGGCTGAAGAAACAAGTCTGAAGATGATGAATGAGACTTGATCGAAACGTTGCCGAGATACTTCCAATTCTACGCGGGAGAAAATTCGAATAACCAAGGATCGATATATATATATATATATTTGTTTGTTTTTTTAAGCTTTCGCGGGTACTTACATGTGTGCTGTTTAGCTTCCTTCGGGTATTATCCCACGTCATTGTACTGCTGTTAAAGTTGTAGCAACGTTTCAGCAGAATCTCATCTGCCATCATCAGGCTTCTGTATGGATGTGTGTCTCATATCCATACAGAAATAAAAATAAAACTTATTACACATAAGTTTGTATGTGTAACACAGAAGCCTGATGATGGCAGATGAGATTCTGCTGAAACGTTGCTACAACTTTAAAAGCACTACAATGACGTGGGATAATACCCGAAGGAAGCCGAATAGCACACATGTAAGTACCCGCGATAACTTAAAAAGACAAATATATATATATATATATTTGTTTATATAAATATAAATAGAAAGCCTAAGAAAACATATATATATATATATTTGTTTTCTTAGGTTTTCGCGGGTACTTACATGTGTGCTGTTTTGCTTCCTTCGGGTATTATCCCACGTCATTGTAGTTCTGTTAAAATTGTAGCAACGTTTCAGCAGAATCTCATCTGCCATCTTCAGGCTTCTGTGTGGCTATGGGTCTTAGAGCTCCTGGTTTTAAATTTGAGGCTGGTCCATTCTGATTGGTTGGGAGCCTGGACCTGTTTCATTGGACTTGGAGTTTGATTGATTGGTGTTCCTGGTTTCTTCTGTCTGTTTTGTGGCTTTGATTGGCTGGCCAAAGTCTGTTCTTGTGTTGGAGGCTTTTATTGCAGCTTGGCTCCGTGAACTTCATTTCTGAGTAGAGATATCTCTGTCCTTTTCAGGATACGTTTGGTAGCTGCTGTGTTCTTATGAAATGTTAATTTGAAGCAGGTTGGTGTTACATTGTTGTCTCTGCAGCTGCATAGGTATTTTAGGTCACATAGTATTCCTGCTCTTTTAACTTCCAGCTTCTCATAGCTTTTGATCTGGCTGTTTATTTCCTCCCCGTAGAGGTCAGATATTTGTTTTCTTCGGCTTTCGCGGGAAA
This sequence comes from Laticauda colubrina, assembly GCA_015471245.1. Classification (NCBI taxonomy): domain Eukaryota; kingdom Metazoa; phylum Chordata; class Lepidosauria; order Squamata; family Elapidae; genus Laticauda; species Laticauda colubrina. Next base: position 9,075,696 of record BLBF01000017.1, on the reverse strand, counting down.
TTACATGTGTGCTGTTTAGCTTCCTTCGGGTATTATCCCACGTCATTGTAGTTCTGTTAAAGTTGTAGCAACGTTTCAGCAGAATCTTATCTGCCATCCTCAGGCTTCTGTATCGAGTTAGTTCCCGGTTTCAATTTTGAGGCTGGTCCATTCTGATTGGCTGGGAGCCTGGATCTGTGTTCATTGGACTTGGAGTTTGATTGATTGGTGTTTCTGGTTTCTTCTGTCTGTTTTGTGGCTTTGATTGGCTGGCAACACTCTGTTTTTGTGTTGGAGGCTTTCAGTGCAGCTTGGCTCCGTGCGAAGGGACGGCTGCTCTTCATTAGCAAGCTGCTTTTCATTAGCAAGCTGGGTTTCACCTGGGTGCCTGGTGGGGGGGTTAGGTTGGAGCTATCGGTGGGAGTCTGTTTTTGCCCAGGTGTTTGCCTGGCTTGTGGCATGGAGATCTTTCTATTTGAGAGTGCAGGCTTCCAAATGATTGACAGTCTGGTGGAATCATCTCTTCTATTCATGCTGTCAGGTCTTTTTTCAATCTCTATGGCTTCTCTAATGATTCTGTGGTTGGGGTTTTCTATAGTGGCTAGGGTTTTAGTGCCATTGAAGTTGATGTTGTGACCTGTGGTTTTCATGTGTTGGACTAGTGAGGAGGTGTGTTCCAGCTTTTTTACTGCATTTTTGTGTTCATCTAGGCGGGTACTTATTCTTCTATTGGTCTGTCCAATGTATGTGGCCGGGCATGAGGTACAGGGAATTTCGTATATGCCTTGGTTTTCCAGGTCAACTTTGTCTTTGGGGTTCCTCAGGATGGCTGCTATTTTTTTGTCTGTTTTGAAGGCAGTCTTGATGTGATGCCTGTGTAGTATCTTACTGATTTTATCTGTGGTACCTCTTATGTAGGGCAGGACAGCTGTTCCATAGATCTGTTGATCTTCTAGGTCTCTGTTATGTCTTGGTGTGTTTTTGTGGATCAAGTT
>BLBF01000017.1:9003010-9059722 GCA_015471245.1 Laticauda colubrina | reverse complement strand
TATGTGTGTGTGTGTGTGTGTGTGTGTGTGTGTGTGTGTGTGTGTGTTTTCTGAGGTTTTCGCAGGTATTTGTATGTGGATCTTTGGTTATTTGGGTTTTCTCCCGCGTAAAATTGGAAGTATTTTTGCGACTTTTTGACGAAATCTCATTCGTCATCTTCAGGCCTGTTTCTTTGGCCTTGTGCTTCTCGGAGTAATGTGAGCTTGCAGCTGTTTTTTCTTTTTAACTGCCAGTGGGGGTGTGACCTGACTGGGTGGGGTCTTGTCTGTGTTCTGATTGGTTGGGGGGTTGGCTGTGTTCCAATTGGCTGGGGGTGTGTTCTGTTCAGGTCGGGGTTGGCTCTCGTGGTAGAAAACTGTAGTGAAAACCCGAATAACCAAAGATCACACACACACACACACACACACACACACACACACACACATATATATATTCATTAATATAAAATATATATTCAGTAAAAGATGGATGGAAAGTATGGGAAAAAAGAACATTGCATAATGGGTGAGAATTTACAAGAAATCTTATGTAAATCACTTGCAAAAATATTACATACTGAAGTGTGTGCTCTAGATGAACTCTGCATGAAAACGCATACATATTTTCATTTTTCATTATTGGTTGCCTTTGATCTATTATGATTTATGTTATTTGCTTATTTAGTATCTTTTGACTATCACTGAGTTTGTATCTTATGATTTATGATAATTGTATTTTGTGATTATGGTCATAATTTATCACTTGTTGCTTGTATGTATACTGCGATCTTATGCACCAGTGACAAATTTCTTACTGTGTGCATCCAGTTACGCTTAGCCAAGGAAAGAATTCTATTCTATTCTATTCTATTCTATTCTATTCTATTCATTTAAACTATAAATGAAATCTGCGAACTAATGCCAAAATGGAAAAAACTTACTTAAGGTTAGAAAAAATGAGAAATCGAATGATTTAAGTTTGTTCATACAGTATCTATTCTTAACACTGTTAAGAATATCTATTCTATTTAAATAATATATGTGACAAAATGATACCATAATACATGTTTTATTTTTTAACAATAATTAATTAAATATTGAAGTATACCACAAAAGTATTCCTTGTTCCTACTAAAAATGTGATATTTGTAACAGCTCACCTATTAACATCCAGTCCTTTTTCAGCAAGAAACAATTAGCTACAGGGAGAACAGATAGTCAAAAAATTAGTATATAATACATAAAAACATTGAGATAACACTGGGAGCATTATTCAGCCAATCACAAATATGGTCAGTCATATGTGATGAGAAAATTGGAAGTGTACTCCCAATACCCTTACATTCATCCAAAATGCACAAAACTATTCACTTAAAATATGCATAAGTATTATTTCTAAACATTTTAAATAAAAAAATAGTATAATTTTTAATACAAAATAAAAATTAACAAGAATTAATATTTAGAAAGGAAAAAGAGGAAAAACAAAAGAAAGAAGAAAATAACAAAGATGAAGGTACAAAGATCAAATGAAATTCAGCTTTTTCTCTATGGTTACAGTTTTATTTAGATTTTTTTTTTTTTATAATCTATTAGTTTTTTTCTAATACAATCATATATCATAACATCCTTTTTTTCTGTTTCCTGCAAAAAGTCAATAAGGGGTTTCTAATCGTCATGTAAATTTAAACAATGTCTTATTTCTAATTAAACAGTCAATTTGGCCCCTATGCAGGTTCCTTCATTTCACTATCCATTCCTCAGTTCAAGTAAAGCCAAATCTTTTCATCTTTGTGCATATAATATTCTTGCTGCCATCATCATATATAAAACAAAGTTTCATAATATTATTTTTTGGCTGCTTAACCATCCGTCTCAAAAGAAATGTTTCTTGTTTCAATTATGTTGTTTTAAACTCTTTTGTTTTATTGTATGTAATTGAGTCTAAAATTGTCTGTCATTTTTACATGTCCAGTAAGCACAGAGTATTATTTCTATATATGAGATCTGACTTTTGTATTCAACATTATGCCATTTCCATAATGTATTGACCAAAAATATTGGTGTCCGATATTGATTTCATGCCACAGATTTGAACAGGGGAGTATAATCCAAGTAGGTATGACTTGATAGAAATTAGATATGAGAGGTTCATTTTCTTTATTTCTTAAAAAAAAACAACTATTAAGAGTTAGACTGGAAGAAGTCTAACTTCTAACTTAAATGGAAAGCTGGAAGTTTTTTTCATATAAATTTCCCATTGAAATAATCCCACTCTTTTTGGGTGGTCTCACATCACAATTGAGAATGTCATTAGCGAAATCAGCAGTAAGACATAGCTCCATTTCTAGAAAGGAATGATGATTAATATCCTGGATTTTGATTTGTTGGTTGGTTGGATTTTTGGTTGGTTGAACTGTTTTCTGTGTCTTAAACTCAATGTATCTGTGTTATTGTCTGGACATACCATGGACATACTATGGCTTGTGTTCACATCATCTACTCCACAGCTGTTTCTATTTCCTATATAAACACACAAGGTTCTCCTCAAAACAATCCATTTCATAATTGTTCAGAGAGTTTTTATTTTTAAAGACAATTTCCCTTTTCCTGCTGCTACATGCAAGTAACAATGGAAATCTCAGACAACTCTTTCTGGAAGATTCCCCATTGATGAAAAATAATAGTCCCCATCCCCCTCAAACAAGGATCATCACTCTTAATTCTTTCTTCTGTCCTCACTGCTAATGAATATCAATTGTACATAATTCATTAGCTGAACTCCACTGCAGTTTACAAATGATACCCAAATATTATTGTATGTAACTGAGTCTAAAATTGTCTGCCATTTTTACATGTCCAGTAAGCACAGAGTATTATTTCTATATATGAGATCTGACTTTTTTATTCAACATCATGCCGTTTCCATAATGTATTGACCAAAATTATTGGTGTCCGATATTGATTTCATGCCACAGATTTTTTCTCCTAGTTAGTTTCTTAGTCTTTATAATAATACTTGATACAACACACAATTTCAGAACTTTCTTAAATTATTTATCTGTCAGTTTATGTGGATTTCAATAGCCCTTTTAAGAAAAATAATTTTATTAAACTTTTTCACATTTAAAACAAACAACACATAAAACAACAACTCATATAAAAACAACATATTTACAATCTTCACAGTGATGTGACATCAACATTTCCATTTAACTTGGTATATACATATTTCCATTATTTTTTATTTCTACAATCTAACCAATTGTACCATTTTCCCCATACTGTATTGTATTCCAGTGTCTTCTCTATCTTTCAATTCGAGTGTGAGTTTGATCATTTCTGCACAATCCATTATTTTCTTTATTATAACGCTAACTTTGAGGGTACTATCCAGTTTCCAACACACACCTTTTTTCCCCTTTGAAAATCATTAATAAAAATTCAAATCAATTAAAAGCCAGTCTATAGTTCTCCTTTTCATATGCTCTCCTAAAATATATGCTGTAGCACTCCTTTTGGAGTTTGGCCACATTTTTGGACCTGTTTATTTTAAAGAGTGTAATAAAATGAATATAGTGTCAGATTAGGTGGGACACTAAGGTTCAATTCACCTCATCACTGGAGGCTTCCAAGAAGAGACTGGACTGCCATCTGTCAGAAATTATGTAGGACAGGAGTGTCAAACTCATGTTGTCACAGCTGTGTTATATGATGTATTCCCCCCATAGCTAAACTGGACATGGGTGGGGTCAGCATGAGACACATCCGGCCTGCGGTTTGAGAGTTTGACAGTTCTGTTGTAGGGTCTCTTGCTTTGGTGGGGGGTTGGACTAGATAACTTACAAGGTGCCTTCCAACTCTGTTAATCTGTTTAAAAAGATATTTGTATTGACCATTAACCTTCATACCAGTAAGGTTCTGGCCTTCTTTTATCCAATATAAGCAACCAGAAACATGCTCAAGCTTCTGAACTGTTTCTAGAAACCACCCTGCACTGCACATTAGAGCTATTTTGCCTGAAGGGAAGATGCATGTAGCATCTTGGTGTGTTTCCTGTAGCTAAAATTGACCTAACACTACCTTTTATTGGTTTAAGTAATTATTCTAGAGATTTGGTCCATTTAAAATATGTTTATAATATTATGTTTAATCAAAGTAGAGAAAAACAAATCTGCAGATTCATGAGTGACGTCTTCTGCCTATGACATGTTCAGCTTCAGAGCTGCTCAGAATCCCTTTTTGCAAAGCTACAGGCTACTGCTATTTTAGAATACCAAATCAGCCCATATAGATTTATGTTTCATTATTCTTGATTAAACAATGTGAGTTTACATGGTAATCCAGTAAATCAAATCCATCCTTGGGGTTTTGTTTGGTTTTATTGGAATGCACACGCTCTGCAAATTGAACACTATGCAATCAAATCATGACAAGGGTTTCTTCCCTGACACCCCCTCCTTCTTCACCAGTCCCCCCTCAAAGGTAACAGCCATTCCCATAACAAGCAAGCTGTAAAGCTTCAGTGGAGCACACACATCCAACACACAGCAGACGGCGAGGCACACAGATCTGCTGCAGCCAGTGAAAAGGCCCCCCAATCAACGGCGTATCAGTCTTCATGAAAATGCATTAAGACAAATGCCAGGCGGATGCAAAAGGTGTCACTGGGATTACCAGTGACGTGCTGACGGTTGTTCAAGCAATCTCCTTGTTTCTTTGGATCTGACTCACAGCCTCTCTTCAGAGGCTTCTCTCACGTCATTGTGGGACCAAGGGTTATTCACAGATCACTGACTAAAGGCAAGCTTTGGCTTCCTGCCTGCATCCCTTTGGTCCGATGAAAAAGGACTGAGGTCACTGACAAGATGCCTTGTCGGGCTGTTTATATCTATCAAGCCCGATGAAGAGGAAGGAGGAGGAAAACAAGGCATGAACCTTTCTTCTCCCTTCTTGCTTTGTTTTTTGTGGAAGGGTTGCATGCTGCTTGGTTGTATTTACAACTGAGATCTCCTCTTTTGTGACAGCCTCTTGCAAACACCCCAGCCTTAACTTCCCAGATGTTATCCTATGCTTAAAAATAATAACTCTGTGTTCAAAAGCCTCTGGCTGTAATTTTAAATTTGAAAAATCTTATACCAGAGAGAAAAGGTAAGCTTTCTTTTCTCTGATAGCAGAGATTACAGAATCAGTAAATGAAATGTATTTATTTGGATCCATTCTTGGTGTTGGTTTTCATCCTTTTTTTAGACTTGGCACACAAGTAATCAAAAAGTAGATGATGATCAAAGGCAAATAATATACTGGATGAATAACATAATATCTGTTTTTACATAGAATATTTCAGTATAGAGTTCCATCCTGATGCAGTGACATTATCTGCACAAGCACAAATACAAATCCACACACATCAAGATACAAGACAGATTGACTTGTCTATTACAGTTGTGGGAATGAATACAAAGTTGAAAACATTTTGGAAGACAAAACATACCTAAAACTTCTAAAAACCCAAAAAGATTCTAAAAACCAACCTCTGCTTAAGCTTCAAGGTAGAATTTGTCAGTATAAACATTAGCATCACATAAAAAAGGGTTGGGGAGAGAGAGAGAGAGAGGGAGAGGGACAGAGAGAGAGGGAGGAGAGAAGACTGATGTAATATTGTGGGTAAGACTCTTAACTGCACGCAGTAAAAAAAAAAAATTCTTTCTGTAGCTTTGCCACGGAAGCATCATTCTTCACCTTAAATTAATAAATGCTGGTCTTCCTTCCTTACAGTTATTGAAAGCTTCCAGAAGAAATTTAAAAACAATTTGTGCCATACTAAATCATATCATCTATCTCCTATATGTGTTTGAATAGTACGGCCTACTATGTGATATTATAGTCTTTATAACATTCCCATTTCAACATATAAAGCTCAACAAAATTCTAAGCACCTACACCTTCCTCAGTTCTGATGATTTAACTCACAGTTACTGTAACAGTCACAGTTACTGTTGCCTCTTGAAAATGTCCAGTTTCTTAACACTCAAATTGCAAATGAAGAAAATGCAAAATTAGGCTGCAGTAATATCTCCTTGAAAGTAAACTCTGCTGAATTTCCCTGAGTTTATTCAGGAAAAAAGTGCATATAATAGTATACCCTTAAGGCTAGGTCACATTGGCCGATGGATGCAAAACGTAACTAAAAAGGACACACCGGACGAGCAAATTTTCCATTCGTTGTTATCTGCTCTCAAAAGTGCCCCAAATTTGCATAAAGAGAACGGACAACAACCGAAAGGAACGGACGTGGGGAGGACGTAGTGAGGATGTTAAGTGGATGCTCAACGGAAGCCTAGCGGATGGAAGCAGATGGAAGCGGATGACACATCCGTAGGGCTTCCGTGGGAGAACAGCGAAGCGGACGCGCAGCGGAAGGAGCGGATGCGTAGCGGATGCCGAGCGGATAGCGCGAATGCATCACGGATGCCTAGCGGATGCCTAGCAGATGCCTAGCGGATGACTAGTGGATGCCTAGCGGATGCAAAGCGTTCACTGCGCATGCGGGGAGGATGCATTGCATCAGCCCCGTGGATATAAAGGGAAGCAGCTTGCAAGCAGGTCACCATTCAGAGGAAAGACCTGCTGCCAGACACATCTTCAGGCAACAACCATGGGGAAGAAGAGGAAGCCTGTGCCCACTCCTGCCAGCCCTGGAAAGAAGGACAGGACCACCATCCCACCCCTGGCGCTGACTCTGCTGGTGCTAGTGCTTCTGCTGGTGCTGCTCCTGGTGCTGGTGCTTCTGCTGGTGCTGACTCTGCTGGTGATGCTCCTGGTCCTGCTGGTGCTGCTGGTCCTGGTGCTTCTACTGGTGCTGACTCTGCTGCTGGTGGTGGTGGTGCTACTGCTGCTGCTACTGCTGCTGGTGGTGTGGTGGACCAGCCCCTAGAACCTCAAAGTCCTGCTATTGAGGGCCCAGAAGGGCTTGCCAGAGGGAGGAAGAGGCAATCGTGTGAAAAGGGGGAGAGGAGACAGTACTCCATTGCAGAAGAACATGAGGAGGAGGTGCTTGAATGGCTGAGGGAGAACGAGTACCTCTGGAGAAAGGGACACAGGCTCTATCGACACACCAAGTGGAAGCAGGCAGCTTGGAGAGAGAAGGCAGAGAGCTTGGGCTACACTTCGGATGTCCTCCTGGGGTTTTGGAAGCACATGCACACCTGGTACGGGAAGCTGCACCTGAAGAAGTCTGGCCAGGGCGCAGTCAAGCTCACCGACCGGGAGACCTATGTCATGGCAAAGTGCAGCTTCTTGGAGGGTGAGATCTGCCACCGAGGAGCAGCCCCTCTGTCAACCCTCTCTCTCAGGCAGCCCACAGACAGCCAGTCCTCTTCTGGCCAAGAGACAGATCCTGCGTCCAGGCAGGTATCTGTGGAGCACCCCACAACGGAGACCCCCCCGATAGCTGCACACCCCATGCCGGAGCATGTGGAGGATCCCCTGATGCAGATGGAGCAAGAAGAGGCTGCAGCCACCAGAGACCAACCCACCCCCACCCCCAGCTCCACCTCATCAGAAAGCAGGTAGAGAGGCAGACCGGAGGGACAGAGCCACACTGTCCTCTTGGAGATCAGGGACACCATCAAGAGCAGCATAGATCTCCTCTCTCAACTGGTACACTTCGACATACCATCCTCTAACAGAAAGCACTTCCTCACCTACGTGAACCAGACCCTCATGGAAATGCCCGAAGCCCAGTACCAGGTGATCAAGGAGAGGATCACAGGTCTTCTGCATCACCCTCCAGGCCCATCTGAACCTGCTCTGACCCACTCCAGGTCTGCTCCTCCACCCCAGGCAATGTCACAGCCCTTCCAAGGCTTTCAACAGCCCCTCACCTACCAAGGCTACGACTACCAGGAGTTCCAGCAGCAAGGCAGCCCTTCCCAGTCTAGGCACAGGTTCTTCGCCTGCCACAAGATGCCACCGATGCCACAGATGCCACCGATTCCACAGATGTCACCGACGCCACAGATGCCACCGACACCACAGATGCCACAGATGCCACCAACACCTCGCCTCGCTCACCTGCAGACCAGACAGCCCCACTACACTCCTCCTTCCTCCACCCCACAGCCAAGCCTGGCCTCAGAACATCTGTCATCGGTCTTGGGACTGACATCCCATGTCCTGGAGGAAGGGCCTCTCAACGTCACGGGACTGAGCCACCTCTCTAAGAGCTTCCTGCACACACCATCCCCTGTTGTCCTCTTGGGAGCAGGCACCCCAATGGCACCTCAGACCAGCACTCCAGCCACTGCCACCTCCACAGCCCCTGGACCCTTCACCCCTGAGACCATGGGCATGCCTCAGAGTGACTGAGAAGAGTGCCAGAGACTGGGTTGTTACCTGTTGACTTTATCTTTGCTTGGGACACTTTTCTTGGTTCATTTTGCTTTTTTAATAAAGTCCTACAGTTTGTTATTAATAAAGGTTATCTTTGCTTCACACACTTGGTTCAGTTCTTTTACTAAATAAAGTCTTGGTGGAAACTTTTCGAAATGGTTTAAGCCTTTGCATGCTTGTGGGCTGGGTAAGGATGGAAGTGGGATGGGCAGGGATACCTGTGGGATGGGTAATAGCTGTGGGATAGATAAACCTCCAGTGCAAGCATAGTGGGACTGTATGGTCTACACTCCCAGGTGCCACACCTATGGCCCTTTATTATCAATAACAATTTAATCATTCATCAACACATTTCAACATAAACACAACTTTTTATTAAATGCCCTGTTCATTGTAGGCCCCCCAACATACATGGCAGAATCTCATCAGTGTGATGAGACAGGCTGAAGGAAGCATCCATTAAGCATCTACCATCCTGTCTTGCCACTCCAGTGCTCCAGCTGGGGAGTTGCACCAGTGTTTCAGGAGGTTGCGCTGCTTCTTCCCTTCATGTGAAGCTCTGTTGGGGCCTGGCACATCCCTAGTGTCTATCAGGTTTAGTCCTTGCCTCCATTCACCAGGCTCCATGTCCCCATTGCCTTGTTGATGGTCCACCAGCCTGTTCTGCAACACTGGGTAGCAGGTGTGCATGAGATTGTGTAGGATGCAGCAAGCTTCCACGATGTTCCTCACGGTCTCTGGGCGATGCTGCATGGTGGTGAGAAGTACCTGGAACCTGTTGGCCAGGATGCCAAAGGCGTTTTCCACCACACATCTTGCCCTGGACAGCCTGTAGTTGAAGATCCTCTCTTCACGGGTGAGATATCTGGAAGGTAGGGCTTCATGAGGTAGGTTCTGAGGGAGAAGGCATCATCCCCCATGATGAAGTAGGGCACATCTTGTGTGTCGTTGGGCAGGGGGTCTGGATCTGGGAAGCCCATGATGAGGTTGCGTTCCAGCCCCTCCTTGAGGTGACTGGTGTTGTATACCTGGGCATCTGAAGATGAGCCGTTGCCTGAAGCATCGATGTACATGAACTTGTAGTCAGCATCGACCATGGCGAAGAGGATGATGCTGAAGAAGCCCTTGTAGTTGTGATTAGTGGACCCTTAGTTGGCTGGAGCTTTGCAGGCCACATGCTTGCCATCAATGGCTCCAACGGTGTGTGGGAAGTTCCACTTCTGATACCACTGCTCTGCAACTTTCTTCCAGCCTTCTTCAATGGTGGGACACTGGAGGAGCTCCTCCAGGTTTTCTTCAATGATGGCCTGCACCACTTCTCTGACTACAATGCTGATGGTGTTGTGTGGCACCCTCCAGGCATACTGCATGTTCCTATATGTGGTCCCTGAGGCCAGGTGGCACAGAGTCAGTGCCACCTTCAGTCCAGGGTCCAGGCTGGGCTGGAAGTTGGTGTTTGCTTTGGTCAACCTGGGTCTCAGCCACTCCACAACTTCGTCAAACATGGCTGGAGGCATCCTCATGAATTTCTGGAATGCATGAGTGTCTTTATTCCTCAGCTCCACCATCAGCTTGTCATACAGTCCGTACTCGGGTCTTCTCACGATCCATCTTCGGACCCACACACTTCTTGGATGCCTCCTTTCCTTGTGTAGAACAGGTGAAAGAGCCTGAAGAGGGCTTTGCACTGTTGTAGAATGATGGCGGCTACCAAAAGGAGTGTGTGACAGTCCATGGTGGAGATGACTGGATGCTGTGGAAGAGCAAGAGCAAGAGCAAGGCTGAAGAGGTCTGCACACCAGGGCTGCTGGACTGAAAGTGAGATCCAGGTGATTTCCTCCCCCTTTTTATAGGAAATATCAGTTTTCCGCTCGGTGTCCTTCTGCATCCTTCTGCATCCTACAGACATCCTAAATATCTGAGATACGTCCCCTATACAAACGTTTTGTCCGTTTTAATATTTTATGTGCGAGCTGCATCCACTTACATCCTTTCTATGTCCGTGCTACTAACGCTGCATGGACATTCTGCGTCCGTTTCGCTTCCTCCCTCTTTCCGTTTTCTGCTGGAGCAGATGCGAGTTGCGCGGATGCTCAGCGGATGCCAAGCGGATACAGCAGATGTGTCATGGATGTAGAACGGACGCGGCGGAAAGTTCATCCGCTCAAAAAGTTTTGTGCAGCTCAAAACTTTTTGAGCAGATGAAATCTCAGTAGATGGATGCTGGACGGATAGAACGTATGAATCACGCACGCAGTGAGTACAGAACGGATGCATCGCGTTAACCAATGGATGGCAAGCGTTTTTCTCCATTTTACATCTTCTTTCCATCCGTTGGTGCAGTGTGACATGGGCTTAATACACAGTCTCTAAAAATAATAAAGGAAGCCCATATTCCCTGCTTTTTGCTTTGTGTTCCATTCTTTGGCTGTGACTCTCTTTGTCACTTGAAATATTTGTTTAATCACTAGATTTCAAACAACGGCACACTCTTTGAAATAAAAATAAATAAAAAGTACATTTTTACTGGCAAGTAGAATTATGACCAATAACTTCCCTTTCTTTCCTTGACCATATTTTTTTGAAATCTGTATTGGTGTAAAGAATTAACAGAGTTAAAATAGCAATTTGAAGAAGTTTTAACATGGAACACTCCAAATCTACAATAGCAAACCGTTTAATTATTACCAATTGTTTAATAATTTGAATTTGGTTCCTGTGCCATTTAATTAAAAATACATGGGAAGACTGTATAGGGATATGCGGAGAAAAGATAAGGATCCATTGCATAAAGAATAAAATACAAGTGTTTGTGATTTAAATGGGTTACTTTGGGTTAAATCAGCAGAACTGTATTTATGACTTTGGAATTCTAACATCTTCACTAGTTGTTCATTTTGATCTGGCAGTTTTTTTTAATCTTTTCAATTATTTCAAATTCTGATCAAGGAAAATTTGATGAAGTAGATCATGCACAATCAAACACCTCTAAGTACTGCTACAGTGAAAAGGACAAATCAAAACTTGGTCTACTTGTTTCCTGTCTATATATCATGTACTTTGTAAGACAACATCATATTCTCAGTTCACACTTTGTAACATTCATATTTCCTCTTTCAAAATCGTGTGCATCTCAGGGGGTGGAGCTGGCATTATGACAATACAGCATGCGATCTTGGATGTCTGAGATCGCTGCCAATATCTTTGCTCCTGGATGTTCCATTTGGACCTAAACTGTCCTGAAAAGACAGTGAAAGTGAAGAGCACATTCTGTTGAATGTGATACCGCAAAATCCCTGGTAGATCCAGGAGAAGCTCTTCTTGCCAGCGGCAAAGAGGCAGCCATTAAAGCTGCTGAAGTTGGGACAACTGTGAAACGGAAGAGAACAGAAAGAGAGAGTGTGCTGGTTTGGTGAGAACTTTTTCTTTATTTTAAGATCTGAAAGGACACCCTAAGGAAAATAAAGAATCTGTAAAAGTTTTAACAGAAGTGATTAAGCGGCGATTTTAAATAGGAATGTCAAAGTAATGTTTTTTTCATAGTTGGATTTTCTATATGTGGTCTAATATTTTGAAATTGGGCTGGGTTTTTTTTCCCATTAATTTTTTTTTCTCTCCTTTTTTATTTTGTAACATTTTAGGCTAGAGACTCCCTTTTAGCTGTTTCTTTTTTTAAATATCTTCTTCTTTTTTTCTTATTAATCCTTATTATATTTTGCTGGGAAAGGAGGGGGAAAGTGAAAGCAAGAAACTTTGTTACACTGTGAACTAGAAGCTTGGAAATATACTATTTCTCTTGTGACCAGACAAAGCTGAGAAAGAAAGAACTGAGTCTCTTCTTTCTGTCAAGGACAATGCTATTTGATCAGATAGAGGGAAGAGCATGGGAGAGTATAATTGCAGGTGCTTTTCTGGGTTTCTATCAACAGCTGGAGCCTGGTGTTGAAGTTTATAGGAAAAGAAAGGTGATAAGTCTGTGGAGAAGAGTGCTATAATAAGAGCCTTGGATAATTAAACAAAGTGCAGTGTGTCTTTTTTGATTTCTCCAAAGCTGCGCTACCCCTCCTCAACTGTTTACTTTTTGAAATAAGTTAAATTTTTATGCCTGCTTTTTTATTTTATAATAAAATAATTATTTTTTAAGGGAGTAGCCTTTTTTTCTCTTTTTCTCTTTCTGCCTTGCTGGTATTTTTGTTTTTCCATCTACCTCCCATACTGATTTTTTCTTTTTTTAAAATCTTCTTAGCCCTTATTTTCCCCCTCCTCTTCTCTTATGCAGCCTTTTATATTTGAGGCCTTTCAATTTGGATTAAGGTGTTGAAGAACCTGAAGAAGTTTTCTTTTTTTTTTTTTTTTAGCTTTTTATTCCTCACTTTTCCATCTTCTTTGGGATTTTACAACTTTTTCTCTTTTGTGGGTGTTTGTGGTCTTTTTTTTCATTTGGGAATTTTTACTGTTATCTACTCAACCAATTGGATTAAGGTATACAAGAACCTGAATAAATTTTTCCTTTTCTTTTCTTTTTTATCATTATTACTATTTGGCTTCTCCCCCCCCCCCTATTTTTATTTGGAATTGCAATTGGTTATTTTCATAATTGGATTAAGGTCTAGAAGAACCTGAAGATTTTGAATTGTTTGAAATGAGTAGGAAACTAACAGCTCCTGGTTCTTCAACTTCCACTTTCTCCTCTCCACCATCTGGAGGACAACGTTTAATACAAACAATGTTAAGGCAAGAGAAAGAACAAGAACAAGAAAAAGCGACCTTGCAGATGACTTTGCAAGGAATTCAAAACATTCAAACGAGATCTGAGAATATTGAAAAGAGAATAAAGAACATCGAACAAAGAACAGAGAACGTTGAACAAAGAACAGAGAAAATCGATGAAAAAGTGCAGAACATTCAACAAATGATGATGAAGTATGATGAGAGACTACTGAAAATTAAAGAAGATAAACAAAAAGATAAGAAGATCAGAAACATTGATAACAGATTAACTGTGGTTGAACAAGATAAAAGTGGTATGTTGTGATGGGAGATGGATAGATCAGAATTCTATCTTAGATTTCAAAACATAGAGGAAGAAAAAGGACAAAATCTAGCTGAGATAATGATAGAAATATTGGCTGAAGCTTTGGAAATATTTGAAGAGAAGATGATGGATGGAATAGATGAGGTCTATTGAGTTTTCACAAGATATGCAATGAGAAATAGCCTACCAAGAGAAGTTCACATCAGATTTACAAAGAAAGCCATCAAAAAGCAAATATTGCAAGTGGCAAGAAAGAAAACATTGAAAGATAAAGGAGATTGTGGTTTTGAAACAAGAACCCAGAAGAGTGAGAGAGATGAGAATAGAATACCGATTCTTGACCAAATTGCTACTTAAAAAAGAGGTGAATTATAGATGGCTGATTCCAGAAGATTTAATGTTCACATGGCAAGAACAGAGATACAGAATTGACTCAACTGAGAAATCTGAATCATTTTACACAGAATTTTTCAGAGGGAAAGAGGAAGAGGCAGAAAAATAAATTTCACTAATTGAATTCCAAGAGGATTGGCAAATGATGACTGAAAAAGAAGAAGGTGCAGTAGGTGGAAAGGAGATAGCCAAAGAACAACATGAGCCAAGATCTACAAAATCTGCCAAACTTAATAATAAAATATAATAATGGAAAAGAAAAAATTGATTATAATTAATATAAATGGACTCAATTCAGCCGTTAAAAGAAGGAAAACTTTCCATAAATTAGAGAAATTAAAATTTGATATAATCTGCCTATAAGAAGTACACATTAAAAAGCAATATGAACAATTGTTGATACAGCCAAAACTAAGGAAAATGTTTACCTCCTTTACACAATGTAAGAAAAGAGGAGTGGTTTTATATATTAAAGGGACCATTTCAGTGAAATTGATTTATACTGATGACGACAGAAGAATCTTAATGGTGGAAATAATGGACAACAATATGAAAACACTCCTGATTGCAATCTATGCCCCGAATGATAAACAAGAAGAATTTTATTAAAAATTACATATGAAAATAATTGAACTGGACTATGCTAATATAGTTATGATGGTAGATTTTAATGGAATTGGACTATACAGCACAGAAAACAATAAAGCAAAACAGAAAGATTCTCCTGAAATCTTTCCTTAAAATGGCAGATGAAACAAATTTAAAAGATACATGAAGAAAAAGAAATGCCAAAACTAAACAATACACCTTCTATTCAAATAGACATTTAACATGGTCCAGAATAGATATGATATGGATGTCAACAGAATTGTTAACTAATATTCAAGAAATAAATATTGAATCAAGTCCTTGGGCAGATCATAACCCACTGACAATTAAATGGAAAGGACAAAGAAGAAGATCTAGATGGATGTTAAATAATACTATATTAAAGGAAAAAGACTTCACACAGTGGATGGAGAAAGAATTGGCTTTTTTTTTTTCAGAGAAAACAAAAAAGAAAATATGTCAATTCAGAATGTGTGGGATGCAATGAAGGCATATACCAGAAGCTTGGTAATAGACTATACAAGGAGAAGAAATACTATGAAAAGATTAGCCTCTAATGCATTAGAGGATGAGTATAAAGGACTTGAAAAAGAGCTACAAAAAACACCACAGAAAAAGGGCATTAAGCTAAAAATGGATATATTTAAACATAAAATAGGTTTAATAGAAAAAGAAGAACTAGCACAAAAAATTAGAGGTGCTAAGCAGAACTACTTTGAAGATGCAAATAAACCAGGTAGATGGTTAGCATATAAACTGAGAAAGGAGAAATAATCAAGGAAAATATTGCAATTAATAGATGACCAAGGTCAAGTTTGCCATGGTTGTAAAGAGAAGAAGGAAATCATTCGAGACTATTATGGGAAACTATATACACAAGAGAATATTGATGAGGAAAGAGTTAAACAGTATTTACAGAATGCTAATTTACCCCAGATACCTAAAGAGATCAAAACAATGTTAAAAAGCAATATAACAATGATGGAGTTAACTGAAGCACTTAAGCAAAATAATGGAAAGGCACAAGGCCCAGATGGTCTTCTGGCAGAATTTTACAAAACATTACAAGAATCATTGAACTTTCCATTGCTAGAAGTTATGAATAAAGTTATGTTAAAGAAGAGGATACCTAAATCATGGTCAGAAGCTTATATCACACTTGTTTCAAAAGAGAAGATCGATCCATTACAAATCAAGAACTATAGACCTATTTCCCTACCAAATGCAGACTGTAAAATCTTTTCTTCAATATTGGCAGAAAGACTTAAAAAATACTTAAATAATTTTATTCATCCTGATCAAAATGGATTTCTGCCAAAGAGACAAATTAAAGACTATATGAGAGTAATCTTGGATACTTTGGAATACTGAAAGGCACATCCTGAAAAACAAATGGCTTTGATATTTCTAGATGCACAGAAGGCATTTGATAATTTGAATTGCCGATTCATGCTGGAACAGATGGGCTTTACGAGAAAATTTATCCAAGCAATAGAAGCTATCTATCATGAGCAAATGGCAAAGGTAATGATAGAGGGAGACCTGACAGATTCTATTGATAGAAGAAAAGGAACAAGACAAGGGTGCCCACTGTCACTTTTGTTGTTTGTGTTAACTTTGGAAGTGCTAAATAGAAATATTAGAGATGAAAAGAATATAAAAGGGATGAAAATTAAAAAGGAAGAATTTAAGTTGCAAGCATTTGCAGATGACATGGTTTTTATCTTAGAAGATCCACTAGAAACAGCACCAAAATTGATAGAAAAGATAGAAACATATGGTAAGGTGGTTGGCTTGAAAATAAATAAAGATAAGACAAAGATCTTGACAAAGAACATGCTATCTAGACAAAAAGAAGAACTAGCAGACTTATTGAAAATTCAGGTCACGAACAAGATCAAGTATTTGGGGATATACTTGACAGCAAGATGCAATACATTAAAAGTGAATAATTATATCAAACTCAAACAGCAGATCATGCTAGATTTACGAAATGGGAAAATTTACAACTGTCATTAATAGGGAGAATATCAACAATCAAGAATATTACCCAGAATTTTATATTTGTTTCAGACAATTCCAATTAGGCTTGGAAAAGATTACTTTGAAGATTTGAATAAAATTGTATTGAAATATATATGGCAAGGGAAGAAAGCAAGAATAAAGTTAAAACTTTTGCAAGATGCTAGAATAAGAGGTGGATTTGGTTTGCCTAATTGGGAATTGTATTACCAAGCTACAAATTTGATGTGGACTAAGGAATGGATAACATTAAGAAATACTAGATTGTTGAACATTAGAAGGACATGATCTGTTGTGGGGTGGCATGCTTTTTTATGGTACAAAGGAACTAAAATGCAGGGGTATTTTAAAAGATATTATATTCGGGAGTCTCTGTGGTTAAACTGGGAGAAGATTAAAAGACAACAATATTTGAAAATTCCAGTCTGGCTATCGACTATTGAAGGATTCTCTTATCCTATAATATACAAAAAGAAACAAACAATTAGATATAGAGAAATATTGAATGAAAAGGGTGAACTTAAATCCATGCAAAAACTAGAGGAACAAGGTATAAAGATGAATTGGTTTTCATACGCGCAAATACATTCAAGATATGATAAAGATTCCAAAACAGAAGGTTTTTATGATAAACTGACTGACTTAGATAAGATTTTGACAGGTACTGATGAAAAGGTGATTAAAAAATTGTATGGATATTTATTAGAAATTAAACTAGAAGAAGAACAAGTTAAAGAAACTATGATTGCTTGGGGGAAGAATTTTGGATATGGGATTGACCTAGAGAAATGGCAAAAATTGTGGTTTCAAAATTATAAGATGACAATGTCAACATCATATAAAGAAAATTTGTATGAGATGTTTTACAGGTGGCATTTTCCCCCTGACAAGAATAGCAACAGTGTTCAAGAATAAATCGGAAAAATGTTGGAAATGTCATCAGACACCTCATATTACCATATGTGGTGGACTTGTGCGGATGCTAAAAAATACTGGACTAAAATCCATACTTGGTTGGAAAAAATGACAAAAAAACATATAGATTTGAAACAAGAGATATTTTTATTGGGAATTTAACCTGAAATATATAGTAAAGACTTGAAATACCTGATTGTAAGTGTATTAACAGTGGCTAGGATTGTATTTGCTAAAAACTGGAAAAATGAGAAAATACTATTGCAGGAGGAAATTATTAAGAAAATATTGGAATGTGCTGAAATGAGTAGATTGACATTTGAAATTAGAGAGCAAGAAGATAAACAATTTTATAAAATTTGGGATCTATTCTATTAATGGTTAGTTAATAAAATATAGTAACAAAATATGTAGACTTTTAGAAAATACTAAATATATAAAGATGTATTTTTTTTCTTATTATATCAACAAAATTATTTTAGGATAGATTTGGGATGATAATATGAATTGTTACAAAATAAATTGAGTAAAATATGATTATTTCTTAAAGCATGAATGAATAATAAGTATAGTCAAATGATTGTTTAATAATGATATTAATGCATTTAATATTGGATTGAAAATACGAGATCATATATAATGTAATTGTAATTGAAGACTATGAAATAGAAGCATAAAAAAAATTGTAAACCAACCTACACACTGTATGTACATATATGGAAGATGGCCTGATGTTTTTATGTTTTGTTTGTTTATGTTTGTTTTAAAAACCAATTTAATTTTTTTTTTTTAAAGTGTGCATCTCACCAAGAGTGCATTCTCAAGTGTTCATTGCATCTTTTGAAGCAATACATTAGTATCTTTTCTCAAACTATCTAACTTTTAAAGCAATTGCTGGTGTCTTTTTGCTCTTATTTATATTTGTGATCCTTCTGCTTTACAAAATTATGTTTCCCTAGGTTTTTGAGACAGATACAATTCTGTAGGAAAGAAAGTAAAGCTCATCTGAAAATGAATTCACAGCTGTCCCTCATTTGAAGTATTTTTGGTGTGCTTTACTTTATTTTTTAACTTTTCTTTTTGGAAACAATAAAGTGATTCACCAAGCCTTTCTGATTTCCTGTGTTAATCAGAAATCCAACACCACTAACTGAGGTTTGCTTCATACAAAGAATATCTATGGGGTGGGGAAAATTGTGTCACATTTTCTGGCCTGTGGGCTCCTTGCAAAGTAAAATATTCTGTTACATATTGCTTCCATGCAAATATCACTTATATATCCATTTTGCTTTTGAGTATAACTCCAAGTTCTGACTTCAATATCATAGGATCTGGATCAGGATATTTGAAAAAAATCATGATGGTCTGGCACAGAATATTTGAAGCACTGGAATTGTTGAAGATTTGTTTTATGTCATCTTGTCTATCTAAAGCACCCATCTCTAAAGGCACTGTAATTTGTCCTATTATTTTCAGAAGTACAGTTTTGATGAAGATCAAAATGGAATTTTTACTGTGGTCCCTCCCACTCAGTTAGCTCTTTGTGTGAATTGCCAATGTATATGATAAAAAGTCCTAAAAGTCTTAGGGGTACCAATACATCTAATCAAGGATGCAAATCAGGAAGCCACTATCCAGCCACCATATGGAGACACTGATTGGTTCAAGACAGAGAGAGGAATTTAGCAAGACTGCCTTCTTTCACTCTCCTCTTCTTGGCAGTTATGGTGCCTTTTCCCCCTGTTCTTCTTCCCCTGGTTTTTCTTTCTATTTAAAAAGAAGTCTCCTTAGCAGCTTTCATACGGATACTGATCCATTTATTTCCAAAGATTCAGGCTGCATCTTTAATGAGTTCTACAATCTGTAATGTATGTTTCATTTCAAATGTTGTGAGAGGTTGTAAAACCAACAAATGGCTATATACATCCTTTCTGAACAGATATCTGCACAGACTGACTTTGCCTATATCTTCGAAGCCATAAGTGGGTTGTTTTTTGTTTTTGTTTTGCTTTGAGGTTTCTTCAAACCTCAAAGGACCAGCTGAGTAGGTGGTCACAAGTCACAAATTCTACTCTAAGCTGTTGAAAACCTCCACAAAGACCATCAGTTGATGCAGACTTGATATCATTTTAACTTTAAAAGATTCACCTTTAATATTGTACTCCTTTAAATTTTCTGCTTGTCTTTTACTATTTTATTAAGCTTTTCTTACAAGTTTTATTTCTGTTTTCATTTATAGGTTGGACCCAAAGTATATTATAAGCAAAGAAGTTTTTGAGGGATTTTTCCCATTTTTTCCACACCTCCTAAAACATATTGTTGTTTGTTTGTTACTGTAGCTTGGGTGGTCCACCATTAGATATGATCATTATTCTTGAATGCCCCTTAAAAATTAGAAATGATCAACCTTTACAACTGGAGGCAAAAAAAAAGGGACAAAAAACCTAAGTCATTTGAACAGGACAATTCATTTTTTCTCTTGCTGGGTTTGGTGCAACAGTTAGGCTGCATTGGATTATTGACCACTAGTTGACTGAAGAGCAGCTGCTGTATGATAAAAGTGACAATATGGAATCACAGAAACTGTTAGATATCTGCATACTCACCTCAGATAGGCTAGTCCAGATGGCAGGAATTTTGACAAGCCATCATTGGCTGCGAGCTGCAAGTAGCCAGCTATATAAAGGCTGCCGCAGTTCTGCGAGTTCAGTTCCTGAGAGAAAATAAAAAGAGAAAAATCAACTGGGTCTTGCGTCTCCTTTTCCCACAACTCAACACTGGCAATGAAGGTGGGATACTGAGACAAAGGAGCCCAGTTGTGCATGCCCAGTTGAAGCAACAAAAAAATTGGTAGAACCATGCGACAAATGAATAAAGCAATAAAGGAAACCCCAAAAGACACTAATCACACACACAATAAGACATAAGCAGAAATTCAAAATCTCACCACCACAACACACCACGAGGATATCGAACCCCTTTCAGAAGACGAAGAGGAAGAAGAAGAGGTAAATCAACTCCCGTCGGAAAAAAGTAGACAGGAGCGGAAAGGAAGGAAGTCAGAATTCCATTGTGCCAGGTGCGGAGGAGACCATCCACCTTCCGAATGCCATTTTTTTGCAGGTACTGTGAACGGTGGGGATACACAGCTAGGGCATGCTGGAACAGAAATAACTATAGCCCTAGACAAAGATGGAATACTCCTCCCAGAGAGAGGGAAAAGCAAACAGAGAGCCATTGGAATCAAGAAAACAGAAACAAGCGGTGGAGAGAAGCCAATAGAAAAGAGGAAACTCATCAAACAATAACTATTGGGCACTTGAACTCAATCAGTGCAAAAAAGGTACATGTGCAAGTCACCATAGAAGGTAAATCATGTGAGATGGAGGTGGATTCAGGCTCGTTCTTATCAATGGTGTTGTGGAATACCATAAAAAGACTAATACATGATATAAGAAAGAGAGAACTAGAAATATAAAAACTCACACTAAAAGACTACCAGGGAAACAGAATTCCGGTAGTAGGAACAGAACATTTCAAAGTTGGATTCAAAAAACACATTAAAGTCCTCCCATTAACCATAGTCGACGGGGATTGCCCCAGCCTACTGGGACTTGAATGGTTTGCGCCATTAGGAATCGGGGTAACCGGAATAAATAACATCACTGAGACAGACTGGGAAGAGAACCTGATGAAAGAATTCCAGGACGTCTTCAACGGAGAACTGGGCAAGTACCAAGGGTCCCCTATTTCATTTAATTTGAATCTGAATATAGCCCCAATAAGGCTAAAGGCAAGGCGAGTTCCTTTCATGTTAAAACCCAAAATTGATAAACAATTAGATAAACGTATCGCACAGGGGGTATTAGAACCAATAGACCATGCAAGGTGGGAAACCCCAATTGTTACTCCTATTAAACCAGATGGGTCCATGCACATCTGCAGAGACTACAAGGCAACCCTTAACCATGCATTACAACAAAGCGCATACCCAGTTCCGGTGGTACAACACCTATTACATTCTCTGGGGGGAGGTAGAATCTTTACGAAATTGGACCTTGAGCAAGCCTACCAACAATTACCAGTCGACCCAGAAACAGCGGAAGCACAAACAATTGTGACCCACAGGGGGCATTCAAATGCAACAGACTACAATTTGGAGTTAGCATGGCCCCAGGGGTTTTCCAGAGCTTAATGGAACGCCTATTACAAGGAATAAAGGGGGTGGTACCATAGACATATTAGTATCAGCTAAGGACAAAGAACAACTGGAAGACCACCTCAGGGAGGTTTTAAAAAAAATTAAGGAGGGGGGCCTTAAAGTTAAAAAAGAGAAGTGCAAATTAGCCACCGACAAAGTTAAATTCCTGAGATACCTCATAGACAAAGAAGGGATCCACCCCACTGAAAACAAAATCAGAGCAATTAAGGAAGCTCCCAGACCCGAAAATAAAACAGAACTACAAGCCTTTTGGGGTCTTATTAATTTTTACAATGTATTTTTGCCACAAAAAGCAACGATAGCGGGACCACTGCACAGGTTGCTTGATAAGAAAGCTGCCTGGACCTGGGGATGATGAGAAGAAACAGCATTTCAGGGAATTAAAGACTTACTTACATCAGACTATGTGCTAACACAATACAGCAAAACCCTTCCACTAACATTAACATGCGATGCGTCACCATTTGGCATCGGTGCCATACTCAGCCATGTACTACCAGATGGAAAAGAAGCACCCATTGTATTCTACTCAAAAACCCTATCAAAAACAGAGCCAACTGGATAGAGAGGCATTGGCTGCAATAACAGGAGTAAAATGGTTCCACAAGTATATTTATGGCAGAAATTTCTCACTTGTCACAGATCATAAACCTCTTCTAGGAATTCTCACAGGAAACAAAGCTACACCCAACATACTGTCACCACGGATGATGAGGTGGTCCGAATTCCTCGCTGCCTATAACTACAACTTGATCTACAGATCAGGGAAGAACGTAACACATGCTGACGCCCTGAGCCGTTCCCCCCAACCTGATTTAGAAGATGATCCTGCACCAACCACATCAACACTGCAGGTTGAGACGTGGGAAAACCTACCCATAACAGCAACAGACATTGCTTGGGAATCCGCAAGAGACAGAAACCTGGCACAGATTTTAAATTGGGTGAGTAAAGGGTGGCCAGAGACTGCTCATGACAAGATTATCAAACCGTTTCGGAATAGACAAATCGAACTCTTGATTTTAAAAGGATGTATACTATGGGGGGATAGGGTGATCATACCAGACATAATGAAAGAACGAACACTTGAGTTATTACATGAGGGTCACCCAGGAATTGTCAGAATGAGGTCCCTGGCTAGTAGTTATGTATGGTAGCTAGGGATGGATAAGGATATCATTGCCAGGAATCTAGACCTACACCCCCTTCTGCACCAACACTTGAGTGGGAAACACCTAGGGGTCCATGGTCTAGGATACAAATTGATTTTGCAGGACCAACTAAAGGGCACACATTCTTAATAGTGGTAGATGCTTACTCAAATTGGCTAGAGGTAAGCATTATGCACTCAACTGCAACAGAAGCTGTTATCAGACAACTAAGGAAGCTTTTTGCAACACATGGTTTGCCGGATTTAGTTGTATCTGAAAACAGACTGCAATTCACGGCAATTACATTTGAGAAGTTCCTAGCCGGACAAGGGATAAGGCACACACTAACAGTGCCAGCCCGGCTGGCTAGGAATGGACGGGTGGAATGCATGGTCCGTTTTACCAAAGAAACACTACACAAATTAAGAACGGGAGATATACAAGAAAAGATATATAAACTATTAAGTATACAACACATTACACCAAATACCACAACAAATAAAAGCCCAGCAGAACTATTAATGGGCAGAAAACTTCTATCAAACCTAGACAAACTTCATCCCACATATAGCCCTGAAAAACCAACAGACTCATCCAGTAAGTGCCGCACATTTGACATAGGGGACCTAGTCTATGCAAAAAACCTCATGGGGGAACCATTGTGTATACCAGCAACAATAACTCAAATAATGGGACTCAGATCATCCAGAGTAGAGACAGAAGGTGGAAAGAGCTGGAGAAGACACATTGACCAAATCAGATCAAGGGCCACACCGAGAAACACTAACCATCAGGGGGAGGAAGGAAAGAAACTTACACAAACTAAAGAATCACCTCCAATATTAGACAGATATAGCCAAGCCAGAGAGGGGGGGACACATCAAACACAAATGAGAGGAGAGGGGAAGACCCTCCTCAAATAAGAGAAGTAACAAAACAAACCCTAACAATGATACAACAACCAATGCTTACACTAGCCCCGACCAGAATTCACAAACACGTACCTGGAACCAGAGTAGAAAAAGACAACATGGGGAGACACTGAAGCAGGCTTTGGAGAACCATCAAGAAGCCACTCCTGGCAGGAATGGCCAAGCCGACTCAACCAACCAGGAAAGACCTGGCAGGAGTGGCAGGGCTGACTCTACCTTCCAGGAGGCTCCACAGAAAAAGACAGGCGAAGCAGCAATCCTGTCCAAACAGTCCAGAGATGAACCCACGACTGAGTTGTGCAGGTCCAGTCGAAACCACAAAAGCCCCACCTATTTACGTGACTACGTAACATAGGTGAGACCTGATTGGTTGGACTGGACCACATGGGGAGGGGTGTTAGATATCTGCATACTCAACTCAGATAGGCTGGTCCAGACGGTGGGAATTTTGACGAGCCGTCATTGGCCGCAAGCCGCGAGCAGCCAGCTATATAAAGGCTGCCGTGGTTCTGTGAGTTCAGTTCCTGAAAGAAAATAAAAAGAGAAAAATCAACTGGGTCTCGCATCTCCTTTTCCCACAACTCAACAGAAACAGCTCTCAGATGCATAAGTGCATAAGTTAGTCAAAGCAGTTTGACTAACGCCAATGCCAAAAGGTGCAGAATGTCACCAAGAAGTACTAAAAACAAATCAAAACCAGCCATTGGAAAAAGAGCTCAAAATATGAATGTTACGTGTGTCAATGTCTTGAAACGATTATTAGCAGCAGCAAAATTAAACAATGACAATTGCACACTTCTTTATTAGTAGCATTGCCAGCTTCTCAAATCCTGTCAGTGCTCACATTTTAATATGTAATTTCATGTCTCCGTACAGATGTCAAGATGCAAAGACACTGGCTCTCCCTCCTCCTCCTCTCTCCCTTCCATTCTCTCTTTCTCTGGTATAAATTATGTGTGGGATCATAGTAAGTTCACTTCAGCTAACAACTGAGATTCACATCAATTTGTCACTGCGGTTAAAGCAGAAACGGAAGTGCTGGACTAATAGGCAAAAACAGAGCTGTATGATATAACGGAGGCCAGGCACACTTAATGATAATATATAGAAAACCCCAAATATTTCAGAATGATAATTTCACAGCCCATGAAATAAATCTGAGAAGACAAGCTGCTGAGAGTAATTACACCAGACAAGCAGGAGAAAAGAGGGGAGGAGATAACATATGGTGATGGGCTCATTTAACTGGCACAGTTAACACTACAAATTTTCTTGTTATCCTATTTATATATTTTTTTCTGACATCCATCAGAGGAGAGATTTACACCTTGCATGATGAAATCAGCCTGAGATAGCAAGCTCAAAATACTGTCTGATTATAGCAGAACATAAAATAAAAGAATCCAGCATAAAATTTTTGCATAGCTGTAGGATTAAGAGCCTTGTTACATCTAAGTGTGAGGTGGAAGCAGATAAAAAAACCCACCAAAAGATTCGTTGATCCACGGAAAACAAGGTTTTATTCATGTGTCTGCAGAGACGGGTCCCCTCAGGCATTGAAGGAACACAGAGCAAAATTCAGGCAGCATTTTTATCCACTCGTACAAGGGCTTGGCTCACATTCTTTTTGTTTTTAAATTGACACATACATTTTGAAGGTTCCTACTAGCTCCCTATCTAGCAAAAGTAGTTACACGGTTTCTGACATCACAGCACTTTATTACAGTTCCCCATTGTTCTCGCCTTATCTTGTTTTTTTCTCTTGTGCACAAACTGGAACACTTTCTTATTTAGCAGAACTACTGAGTTTGAGACACACTTCCTTATTCAATTCAATGGGCCATCCAACATGACTTCGGTTCTGCTCACAAATTCCCCCTTTTTCTTTTTCCACTCTTGTCTCAAACTCAAAGAGCAGATCCTCTGCTTCTTTCAGAGTGATTTCTCTCTGATACATCATTAGAGGTTCTGCTTCCTGCTTCTTCTCAAATCTTGAACCCAAGGATTTCCCAATCTTCCCACACGTTGTTATTGCACCAGGGAGACACTGAACACAACAACACAACAATACACAGCATATAATAATCAATATAATTCCCATTATGGTAGATCTAAACCAAGTAGAACTGGGAAGCCAAGACCATAGTGCTCCCCACAGGTCTGGCAATGAGGAGTCACCTCTTTGTGATAATGGATTAGAGCGAATACGTTCTTCCATTACTTTTACTGTCTTTGTAATATTGGGTTGGAAATCATGGATGTATACACAGCAATGTGAATGAATCAGAGCACACACACACACTTTTGTAGCTAATACAATGTCTAAAGCATACCTATTTTGTAGAGCAAGCTGTCTTACTTCAGAAAGCTCGGTGTTAATCATTTTAACATTCTTTATTGTATCATTGAACATTGTTACCGTGAAGTTATTTAGAATATGTATATCTCAGTAGTTCATGGCTACTCCCAATGGTGTTATTATAGCACGGGAGATTTGGGTCCAGAGTCTCCGGGTAAGGCCAGATTCTGGGTCTCTTTTATTACATATCCAGCCTTGGGGAAGGCCATCAAGTTTATATATCACCGGTATCACATACCCGAGTGTACATGTGCCACTCCAGTAAGGTGGCATCTCCCTGTATGCATATTTCCCACACAATACCCACCTAAAGTTTTCCATAACATAGGTCTGTTGTGATGTTCGGGTCCAATTGATCATTTCTTCAAAATGCATACACATCTGATACTGATCTTGATTAAAATAATCTAATTTATGATAACTCTTGGTATAGCTATGGTTACTACAGGATGATGGCATATCAAAAGTCTTATTACATTTTTTACAATCTCCTAAATGGAGCCCTCTGGTTTCATTTCTCCTAAAACACACATACGTCGTTTCCCTTAAATGAACAAAAATCCTTCCTGTTATATTTTGTTCTACACCATATTTTTCTGTCCCATGCCCCTGTGGTCTTAGTCTGTTCTGATCAAGTGGAATTGCATGTAGGATTAATCCTTCACCTGTTCTTTCTGGCAGGTGCATGCATAACCAGCAATTGGTGATGTTCAAGGAATGTGAGAACTTCTTGAGATCCTTTATGAACACATTGTCATCCCACAAGTCCATTTCCAAGTCACCTGCAGGTCCAACATATTGTGAACTTCTTTGATGTATTAATGTAAATATAGTTGCAACAAATAGTCCTCTCCAGAGTTCAGTCAATATCTCCATGGTGGTTTCTGCTGGCTATTTCTTCAAGGTTACCTTTAACGGCTGACCGTCCACTGGGATTGCCTTCCAAGGTTTCTCAGGTTCCGGTGCTTTCTTGACTCTGCTGTAATGCGTCCAGCCTCCTTCCCGAGTACGGACTGCAGATTCAGTCGTCAGCAGCACCTGGTACAGACCTTCCCAGCTAGGTTGCAGTTTTTCATTTCTCCAAATCTTTATCAGGACCCAGTCTCCAGCCTCGTGTGGGTGTTGGCTACCAGCCAAAGGTGGTCATTGCACCAACAGTCCCTGTTTGTGAAGAGAAAGCAAAGACCGAGGCAGTGCCAGCAAATATTTCCGAAGGAACAAGTCCCTGAACTCTGGTATGGGATTGCCTAATTTGACCAAATAGGGTTTCCCCATCAGCATTTCAAAGGGAGAAACCCCTGTGTCTTTCCTTGGATAAGTTCTGATTCTGAGCAGAGCTAAGGGAAGATTCTTTGCCCCTGGCAAGCCATTTTCAAGTTGTAGTTTGGTCAAGTGTTTCTTCAGTTCCGCGTTCACTTTTTCAATTTTTCCACTGGATTCAAGATGCCATGGCATGTGTAATTCCCATTTCACCCCCACCACCTCCATTACCCTTTGCAGAACCTTTTGGGTGAAATGAGTTCCTCTGTCTGAATCTATTGCTTCCATCATTCCTTATCGTGGGATAATCTGTTCTAGTAAGATCTTGGTTACTGTGGGAGCTGTGGCTCTTCTAGTGGGATAAGCCTCTACCCACCCCGTGAGTTGATCTTTGATCACAAGCAGGTATTTCCAACCCCCTTTTTCTGGCAACTCACTGAAATCAATTTGTGCTCTCTGAAAAGGCCAACCCACTAAGGGTCGCCCTCCCATCTCTTTCTTGCGTGCCGCTTTCTTATTTACTTTCAAACAAATCAAACATTTCCAGCAGATGCTCTGAGCTACTGTCCACATCCTCAGACTCCAATAGTGAGGTTTAACGGACATGACCAAGGCCTCTGTTCCCCAATGTCCTCCTTCATGAACTTTCTCCAATATTTCCCTCATGACAATGGGTGACACCAACTTGACTCCCTCTCACGTCTTTCATCCCTCTGGGGTTTTGACACATCCCTCTTTCTCCAACTCCAACTTTTCCTTTTTTCCTGGCTCCCATTCCTCCCTCTCATCCTCTTTTTCCAGTATTGGTATAGATACCATTACCAACTCTATCTCCCCTGTGGCTTCCTTCGCCCATTTGTCCGCCCATCGGTTTCCCACAACCTCCGGTGAGTTTCCCTTCTGATGTGCGTTCACATGGACAATTGATACTCGGCTGGGGAGTTGCAATGCCTCTAAGGCTTGTTCTACTAACTGCACTTGCTCTATTTGCTTTCCATCCACCTTGATATACCCTCTTTCTTTCCAGATTTTCCCAAACATGTGCACCACCCCCCATGCATACTTGGAATCAGTCCAAATCGTTACTTCCATCCCCTCAGCCAATTCCAAGGCTCTGGTCAAGGCAAACAATTCACATTTCTGAGCTGACCAAGCAGCTGGGAGTGACCCTTTCTCTATTACCTCGGTTCCTATTCCTTTCTCTATTCCCCTGTTACTATTGCAAACCCAGATTTTCGCTTTCCATTTTCCACCCTGCTAGATCCATCTATAAACCACCTCTCTCCCTTCTCCAAAGGAGTCTCTTCCAAGTCCTCTCTAACCTTCGTCATGAGATCCACTTGCAATAGACAATCATGGTCTTCCGGTTCCAATGCCTGCCTTCTCCCCTCCAAGAATTCTGTTGGATTTAGATTCTTGTCTGTCCCTATTACCACATCAGGACTGGTTCTCAAAATGGTTTCATACTTTAATATCCTCCGTTCGGTCATCCAAGTGGTAGTCAGCTGGTTCAACACTGAGTTGACCTGATGAGGCGAATGCACCACCAAAGCTCCCCCAAAGGTTAACTTTTTGCTCTCCACCACCAACATCACTGTTGCTGCCACAGCCTGAACACAAACTGGCCATCCTTTCACAACCGGCTCCAAACCCTTGCTTAGGAAGGCTACCGGCTGGTACTGCCCCCCCCTCTTTTGGGCAAGGATTCCAACTGCTGTTCCCTGAGCCACCGCCACATACAAATGAAACGGTAATTTCAGGTTTGGCAAGGCTAAAACCGGAGCGGTTGACAAAGCCTTCTTCAGCTCTTCCCACCTTTCACTATCTCCCTCCTCCCATTCTATGTGCTCTCCCTTTCCAGGCAGCTTTCTATGCAAAAATTGTGCCAACACTGTGAATTGGTCTACCCAGATTCTACAATACCCCAATAATCCCAACGCTTTCCGCACCTCTGTCTTGTTCCTGGGAGGAGCCAAGCTCATGATCCCCTTCACCCTTTCAGGGTCCAAGGACCTCACCCCCTGCTGAATGTAATGTCCCAAATATTTCACCTTATTTTCAACAAACTGAAGCTTCTCTTTTGAGACTTTCAGCCCCTGCTCCTTCAGCCAATTCAACAGACTCACAGAAGCCGCTCTCACTTCCTTCTCTTTCTCCCCACTTAACAACAAGTCATCCACGTACTGAATTAGGGTGATTCCTCTCTCTCTCTCAATTTTTCTTCCAATGCCTGTCCAAACAACAAAGGGCTCTCGGTATATCCCTGAGGAAGTACTGTCCACTTCAACTGCTGTTTCCTTCCACTCTCAGGAAGGCAAACAAGTCTCTACTCCTCTCCTCCAAAGGGCACGCCCAAAAGGCATCCTTCAGATCTATCATAGTAAACCATTTGTCTTTGGGGGGAATCTGCCCCAAGATGGTATAGGGATCAGGAACCACTGGGAATCTAGGAACCACTATCTCATTGATCCTCCTCAAATCATTAACCAATCTATACTTCCCATCCTTTTTTATTACTGATAAAACCGGTGAATTGAACGGTGACATAGTAGGTTCCAACAGTCCCTGTTTCAATAATCTGTCAATCACTGTTTTCAACCCTTCCCTACCTCTCTTACTCAGAGAATATTGTGGAGTCCACAGTTTAATTATCCCTGGTTGTATCTTGATCTGAATGGGCTGTATTGCCATCCTAATAACCCCTTCGCCTCCTGCCCACACATCTGATGATATCTTTTCCTCATCTTCCGTTGTTAGCATACACATGCGAACGTCCTTCCTTCTATCCCACAATTCTATTCCAAAAACATCCAACAAGTCTCTTCCTAGCAAGTTCACCCCTGAATCCCGAATATACAATATTTCAGTTTCAGTAACCACATCATTCAATTCCAATCTCATTTCTTCCAAAATCTTGACCTCTTGGGATTTCCCACTTACCCCAACCACCTTTAAAGTCTGCTTTGACCTGCATGCTCCCTCTACTGGATCGCATAGAGATGTCCGGCTTGCGCCAGTGTCGATCAGGAACAGCCGTTCCTGATGGTCAGGACTCACTAACACATTTACCAATGGCTCCCCGCGGGTCCCTCTTGGGGAGCCGGAACTTCCCTAATCGTATAGGGCATAGCTTCGTTTCTCTGGGGTTTTGGGACATTCGCGCGCAAAATGTCCCTCTTTCCCACATCTGAAGCAAGTTCTACTCTGGGACGGCCTCGGAATCGACCGCCTTGATTGCCCCCTGGACCTCCTCACCTAACCGGGGGTCTCTACTCCCTGCTGGGAGATCTTTCATTTCTCCACCTTGGCCTCAGATCTGACATCTGGGTCTCCCTGTTTTTCCTAACTTCATTCTTGGCTGCCGTTTGCACAGCAGCTACCATCATCTGAGACTTCTGTTTGGTTTTAACTGAGTCTCAGTTCACAAAAACTTGTTGGGCTGCTCTCATCAAATCTGTCATGCCCAAATCAGTCCATCCCTCTGTCTTCTGGATCTTTTTCTGGATATCTGGCCATGCTTTGGTGATGAATTGCATCTTCAGGAGAGTCTCGAAGGCAGGGGTTTCTGGCTCCAATCCAGAGTACTTGGTTAACTCTTCACGGACCTGAGCACAGAAATCCCCCAGGAACTAATCCTTTCCTTGTGTTATTTCAAATGCTTTGGTCAAGTTTTTCCCTTGAGGGATGGCCAATTTAATTCCTTCAATGATCATGTGTTTCATATCTCTCATGTGCTCTCTATGAGCATCATCATTGATGTTCCAATTTGGATCGGCTATGGGGAACTTTGTGTCTGCAGCCACTGCTCCCTGTTGCCCTGCATGTCTCCTATCCCTGGCATCTATTGCTGCCCTTCTAATGAGGTTCCTCTCTTTGGGGGTGAAAAGGTGTCCAAGAATATACATCAGTTCTTGGTATGTGTATTCATTGGGCCCCAGAAACAATTCCAGCCTTTCCGCCACTTCATGAGCATTCTCATGGAGTTTTGGAAGGGTCTTTTTCAGATCCCATAACTCAGCAGATTTTATGAGCACAGCCACGAAAACGGTGACTGGATTCCCCTTTGCATTCATGCTATTTGGGACTTCTCTGACTGGGAAAGCCGACATGGGATTGGCCGACCTTCCTCCTAGAGGCAAATTCTCTAGGTCCTTGTTTAATTGAGCCAGTTCCCTTCTGAGCCCTGGATATGCAGGTGGAGGTGGAGCCTGGGCAACTGGAGCCGACAGGGGCGGTGGTGCCAGGACTGCTGGAGCCGATGCCGGTGGACTCTCCATCCAGTCCTCAGTTTCGCTTTCCTCCACCTTGCTGACAAACTGTCCTACTTCTGTTTCTGGTGGAACTGGACCTTCAAAGTGAGCATGATACCATACCTCCACATAGGGTATTTGCTCCTTCATCCGGTGTTTCACTATATACTCTTTCAACTGAGTTATCCAGTACGTGCTGGTATTCCCTTCGGGATCCAAGTGGTAAGGAAACTCAGGGTCTACTAGGGGATACTTTGGCCACCTATATTGGCATAGGTAGATCATTTTCTTTTTCTCTAGACTCCGAGTGTAAGTCCTCAGATGGGGCAAC
Source organism: Laticauda colubrina (assembly GCA_015471245.1). Lineage (NCBI taxonomy): Eukaryota > Metazoa > Chordata > Lepidosauria > Squamata > Elapidae > Laticauda > Laticauda colubrina. The sequence continues at coordinate 9,027,870 of BLBF01000017.1, read as the reverse complement.
GACCATTGTTGTAGTAGTTGACCCAATGGGGAGTCAGTCGGAATCAGCCTTCTCGGGGTCTTTTCTATCTCAATACCCGTTCCCTCTTGGAACGTCTCACACTTGCTTTGTCCCTTTCCCATTCTCCACGCTGCCCACCAACAATCTCCCAGAGATTCCCAACTCAGGAATTTACACTGTCCTCTAGCAGTCGCTGGATTCCCAGAGTTTAAAAACAGTATATCCCTTCTTCTATCCCAAAAGGCAACAAACTCACCTGATACACCCCTGGTCTCCTGGAGACAAAAAGAGTGTGGGCGTCCCCACTTCAGGTGATCAACGATAATCCCAGAGCGTCAGGCCAGCTTCTCTCTCTCTTGTTTCCAAGGATCGTCTGCTGAGTGCAGTTACCCCGGGATCCAACTGAGACAAGGGAGGGACCCCTCTACAATGGGAGGTGGTGGCACCACACTTACCCAGTCCCTTTTCTCCAGTCGAAATTCCGTTGGGGCCCACGTTGAGCGCCAAATTGTGAGGTGGAAGCAGATTAAAAAAAACACCAAAAGATTCGTTGATCCAAGGAAAACAAGGTTTTATTCACGTGTCTGCAGAGACGGGTCCCCTCAGGCATTGAAGGAACACAGAGCAAAATTCAGGCAGCATTTTTATCCCCTCGTACGAGGGTTTGGCTCACATTCTTTTTGTTTTCAAATTGACACATATATTGCGAAGGTTCTTACTAGCTCCCTATCTAGCAAAAGAGTTACACGGTTTCTGACATCGCAGCACTTTATTACAGTTCCCCATTTTTCTTGCCTTATCTTGTTTTTTTCTCTTGTGCACAAACTGGAACACTTTCTTACTTAGCAGAACTACTGAGTTTGAGACACACTTCCTTATTCAATTCAATGGGCCATCCAACATGACTTCAGTTCTGCTCACATAAGGAAAGGTTTTATCTAGTCAAGCAGAGTTTCTAACTATGATCAGCCAATTGCATTAAGAACTCTTACAAGCTAAACATGGGCCCTTTTTTTTCTTTTTTTTAAACCCTACCCCCAATGCCATTTTACAGACTACTTGAGAATATCCCTCAGGTTTGAAACAGAAGGAAAAGTGATCAGCACTGTTACTCAAGCAATGTCAAAATGTTGGTGTTTTCTAGCTGGATGTTTATTATGAACACCAGTACAATTAATTATTGATTAATTAATTAAATTTTATTAATTAAATTTTCATTAGGCCTCAGAGTTATTTTCAAGGCAAACTAAGATATAAGTCTATTTCTAATACTTCTGGTGTGGACATGGTGAACTATACGTCTCCAAAGAAATGGGGATGGCAATGCAGTGAGATTGGTGAATAGAAGTAAATTGCAGTCAGCAAAATCTTTCCAGAAAATATAGGGGGAAATTGTCAGATCACCACCTGTATTTCAAACAGCTGCTTTTCATGAGTCAACAGTATGAACTGAAATTACTGTAGTTGGCTTAGGAGTTGAGTAACTGGGAATCAAGGATTTCCACCAAGCTTATGGCTGCAATGTAGACTGTAGCATGAGCATAAAGTTATGCCAAACCTCATTTCTTAATCACTTTTGGAGGTTGCTTCTTAATTGTTTTTTTGACTATGAAAAAGTTTCTTATTGACAAGTTTAAATAATATGCATGGGGTGAGTTCAGTTTAAACTTTAGCAAAAGAAGTTTTAAGTATAAGTCTTAGGGTTTAAAATATATTTTACTTGAATAAACTTCAAAAGGGGTGATTAGAATTAGGAAAGTTATGAGGGTCAGAATGGATTTAAAATAAGATTTTAAAATTGACAATAAGAATCCTTCTCATGGAAAATGCTGTTCTGAATTCTTAGAAGAAAAGTTGATAAGATGGGAAATTGAATGCTGGACACTAGGGAAAACCAGAAGCAACTAATAAATACAATTAAAGGAAAACACTTAAACTTGACTTATTAACACAAGTAGAGCAAAATATCTTAACATTAAATATATTGAAGGATATTTTCGAACAATGAACATACAAGTTAATCTTAGATGAGTCTACTATTATAGATAGTTTGTATTGTTAAAGAAGAAGAAGGTGTTTCACTGAATAAAACTGGAGTCTATTTGAAAGTAGATTTTAAAATATCAACTTACAAAAAGGTTTCAAAAAAAGATGTTATACTGGATATACAAATGAAACCAGCTGATGTTTGGGATACACAAATGGAAAACAAAAAGAAAAACTTGGATAATGGGCAGTAATATTTACAGAAGTATCTAAACATCTCAATGGATCAAAAGTTAAAGAGGAACTGACAGTGTGATTTAAGTGCAAAAAAAAAAAAAGGACAAGCCATATTCTGTTGTATTCTTCATTGGTCAGACTATACATCTAGAATATTGTAGCATTGCAGTTCAAAAAGGACATCATCAAACTGGACTGTACACTGGATTTAGAGAAAGACATGATAGCTATTTTCAGGTATCTGATGAACTGTCATGTACTGTAGGAGAGACAGTACAATTGTTTAGTTCTGCAAATTGATGTTACAAAAGACAAAACAAGAAACTGCAAGGAGATAGAAAATTGCTGGACTAAGGTTCTCCGTCACTCTATCCGGAAACTTTGTAGTTGTCTTGGTGATGTAAATACACAGTTGTGAAATATATAAAATACATTCTGGATTATAATAACTTGTGTTCCTAGAATATTATTGATGAAGAAGAACCAGTTAAACAAGAAAAATTCTGACCCATTTTTTTCATAGATCTTTAATTATGGTTGCTGCAAGTATATAGCTTCCTTATGGATTTTTGTTTTTCATTATAGATACACACTAAACTGAGAGTAGCATGGTTTACAAGTGTGGACTGATTTGAATGATTTTCTCTACCTTTGTGTTTTTCGAGTGATATTACTACAGTACGCAAATATAGACAGCAGAGAAGAGATAATTGCAGCTTGCTGACTAATACTGTAGATATAAAATCTTCAGTGCTACTTTTGTGATGTTGAATATGAACAAGAGCTAGGGTGGGGCCTTGCTGGCAGTGGTGGCTCTTCCTTCCCCAGGATTGGCTCATGGTTTTCCACTGCTCTCCTCTTTGTTGCCTTCTGCGCAGCTGTGCATCAGGCACTGAACTAACTGTTCCTCCTCTTCATCAACCAGCTCCAAATGTGGGACCTGTTGATGTTCCATCTGAGGGCTGATGGTTGGCCCAAGCTCTGCCTCTGTCTCTCTCTCTCTCTGCCAGCTCCATTCCCTCTACCCCTTCAGAGCTCTCAGGTTGCCTTGATGCGGACCCTGACTCCCATGCCTCATTCTCTGCTGATTCAGCTGCTGGAGGGGCTGGTGGCTTACAGGCCATAACAGCCTCATATTCTTCCCATTAACTCTAAAATGTTCATAAAAATCTAGAATTTCCCCAATGTTTGAATTATTATAAATATCTTGATTTGGCAATTTAACATGTGTGAAAGGGATTTGGGTGTCCTTGTTGACCACACATTAAACAAATGTCAGCAATATTATGAAGTTATTAAAAGGCAAATACTATCTTGGATTTCATTAGTTTAGAATCCAGATTTTGGAAAGAAATCTACTCAGTTCTACCATTACTGGACCCCACTTGGCATATAGACTACAAAGTTGGTGAAGGACCTGGAAATCTTCCTGAGGAATGATTAAAGAATCTGAAAATGTTTATCCTATAGAGAAGGCAAATGAAGGAAGATATAATAGCAATTTGCAATTATTGTCCAATTATTATAAAAGAAGAACTGGCTTATTCTTTATTACCCTAGAAGACAACCAATGGGTTCAAGTTATAAGGAAGTAGATTATGGATGGACATCAGGAACAATTTCCACCTATGTGAAACACTTCAAAATTTAAGTCAGAAAGTAGTAGTTGACTTAAATAATTCTGACTTAAATAATTAATAATTTCTTTATTATTAATACTTTCTGACTTAAATAATTAATAATGTCTTTATTTAATAATTTCTTTATTAAACAAATTTATATCACTGCTTAGCTCACACAGTGATCCTAGATGGCATCTTCTGATTGGAAAAATAATGTAAATAAGTAGAAATGTAAATCTAAATAGCTGAGATCTTGACATTAGCATTGGACAGAACACGGATAACACTTCAAATTGGCATTGGCCTATTGAAATCAGGCTGAAAATGTGAATCCAATATCTGATCAAGAATGAATTCAGGAAGGTTTTTGGTCCAGTTTACAGACAGATCCACTTTGCACAGTGCATTCTCCCCACAGGTACCTGGGTTTCCATAGAAGTCTTACTCTGCCTTATTAGTAGAGATTCAGCTTTGAACCTGGCACCTTTTCTACACCAGACAAAATAGCTTTGGCTCTTTCTTCAAATTAAGGCATTTTGAAGCCAAGTGTTTTGAATATTCATGGAAACAATATTTGCGATTCAGTCTCAAGCACAAAAGGAAAAAAAAACATTGAATTCTCAAAACCTGAAAAGAGGTAATAGCAAAACATTTCGTTTCTTTCAGCTACCTTTTTTTGGCAATGCAAGTGGCCATACCGTTTCTTATCATTAGAATTAGGAAAACCCTTAACATGTAGCAAAATGGTGTTCTAGTGAGCTTCACAAGGCAAACCAAGTTATCACAGCTCTGATGGTGACAGAAAAAAGGATACATGGCATTGCTAAGCAACGCTGAACCTCTAAAAGGATTTTTTTTCTCTTCTGCCTCTATAGGGTACAGTGGATATTATGATGCAAGTGCCAAGAAAGGAAGGTCCAAAAACAGATGAGGAAATTAGTAATAGGAAATGCAAGCAGAGCAAAAGAGCAGGAAGATAAAAATGGAACTGGGAGATAAAATCTAAATACCCATCAAATACAACTGCCTCAGTGTGACCCTGTAATAATTGATGCAAATAATCTATAAAAGATCAAACAAAGATGAATTAGTATTCTCTACATTGCACAGAAGCCTTTAGGACCATTTATAATGTGATTACCCAGTATCAGTCATTCTAGAATTTATCCATGTTAATGTGGTATCTTTTAGAACTAAGAGCTCTGATATTTTTGCTGTGATACAGCAATTGGTGCCATGGTCCTTTTCTTTTTCTGCCTAGATCTAATATTATTAGAGAATATGATAAGATGCAGGAAGGTGTTTTTAACTTTGACTCCTTTGAAAACTGAAGTTATAAAGCCTTCCCTAATTTAGCAAGCTATCCCTTGTAGAATACAAAATTTCCTGATGCTTTGAAATTGATTCAGAGGAAATACACCTAAGCATACTGAGTGTATTCTGTTCTGTTCTATTCTATTCTATTCCTCATTAAGGTAGACTGAGATTGTTAGGGTTTTTCTCCCTGCTTCTTTGAGACCCTGCAAGAAAAGATGTTCCAGCTTTAAGGAGTTGATTCATTGACTGGAACACAGTTCTTAAAGCAGGGCTGAAGCCCTTCTGAATAATTTCTGAAGCCCACAGAGCCTTGTGCACAAAGTTATATTCCAGCTAAGAATTGTAGCACAACACACAAAGGAATTGCTGTGTAACACATTTTGGGAGAATCAAGTCGGTGTTGATACATTGTGATGGGAAGAGTCTGCCAGAAAACTATGCTCATCACTTGGCTTTTTTTTTTTTTTCCTCATGAATATGAGAAGCATGGGAATATCAGTGCTGGTAGCTATAATAGCATTTTCAAGGAACTGGAGTTATACCCAATTCTTTTTTTTTTTTTTAAGAAAAAAATATTTTGTTCTTCCACTGTGTTGCATACAGAGAGATGGAGAGAAAAAACAGAGAGAGACCATTGCAAAACTCCATTTCAGAAAGCTAGCACTAGGAAAAAAAATTAACAAAGAAGGACATGGGTAAAAAACATTACCTTTACCTCCCTGTCCACAAGTACAAGAAAATTGTTGTGTCCTCTCTCACTACATGCAGAAATAATTTGGAATCTCAAGGCAGAAATTCAAAATAACATGAGAGATATCATAAGAGGAAAATCTGCACAGTTGAAAGGAAATGTTGAATTAATAAAAGTCCTGGTCTTTATTAATGGGGAATTGTTTAAATCTATAAAGAAAATTCATTTTCAAAAGATAGAAAGAGAAAATTAGGGGATTTTTTTTAGGATTTGGGAACTAACATTTGGAACAGCAGTTCCAAAATGATCCTCCTCCTCCTTATACTTTGTTCTAATACATTCTGTGGCTTCAGATTGCTTCAGGCAACTCTAAAGTACTGCATAATGGTCATTTAAAAATCAGCCAACAACAATGGTTAATGTACCAGGAATCTTTGGGCAATCAATTAGGCTGAAATGAACAACTCTATCAACTGACAGAAGGAACACAACTTCTGCAAATTACTCATTTACTACAGTCATCTTTGCGGGAATACATTTTCTCTCTTTGTTATGGATAAGAATCCCATGCATGAAATGTGATAATTTAATTTAGGTAAGTATAAATACCATAAGAGTTCTGAGGCATATGGTGCACTAGCGCTGGCAATATGGCTAGTTAATGGTTATTTTGTGTCAGCATAAGTAATGCAATGCCAAATCAAGAAGTAACATTTGTGCAGCTGCCCATTTCTTTGCCTACTTGCTATGCAGTTGATTTGTGGATAGCACACAGAACAGACTGATGCCTCACACAGCACTGTGCTCTCTGCAAAAGTTGGAGGAACAGGTGCTTTATCCTTTGCAAATGATTGGCTCTCTTCCTCTGCAACCTTCCAATTCTGTATTACAACATCAATAGGTTCCATAGTAAAGATGAATAAGCAGATGATGAGTAACTATTGGGGGAGAGGGTCTGCACTGTACTTTTCAATCAGCTGAGCTTCCAAACTATATTGTAAATAATGTTTCATGGAGGATTTTTGAATCAGAAATAAGGCAAGTTGGAGATATTTGTTCTTTACTTGAATTAAATAATCTATCCCAAATCAATCCATTCAACATCCTTGGAGTACAACAATATCTGTATAATTAAAAGCTCAGTCCTAGTATGGACTTAAAAATTCCTTAAAACTATGAACAACTGTTCAAAGGTTACCATTTCTTTACCCAGCCCTACACATAGAACATGAATCATGCTTCTCCCATGTGAATCTGTATGTATTGTGTGTCAAAAGCCCTTCTTTGAATGTCCTTGTAGCAGAAAATTAAGTGGCAGGAAAAATGACTTCTATTTTATTGTATCCCATGTTTCTTAGCAGTGGTTTATCACGTCCTTCCTTTTTTCTAGGAAAGACAAAAAACTGGGGGCATTTTTTTGGCCAAGGGTTTTTCAAGAACATTTTCTCAATAATTTTTATTTTGTTCTGGTTCTATTTTCACTGCTGTTCAGATGTATTTTTTTTTAATTTTCATGATATTTATTGTTTTGAGTGACATTATTTTTCTGAAAGCCAGCATACCCATTTCTCTTTATACTTTGGGGATAGAAGTTTTGTTGCTGAACATTCAGGTTTGAACCTTGAGCTAGAAAAGATGCATGCAAAAATTCATTGAAGAAACACATTGAAGAAACTCTGCAACTTCATCTTTTATAAAATAGCTTCCACAGATTAGGAAAACAGTTATCTTCCAGAATTTTGCTGAAATGAAACTCCCTCATTTAATCACTTAACTAAGTGGGTAATCCTAACTTAATCTTTAACTGATTAGATTTTTAATACTGAACTATAAGGATGCTACATTTTCCTACTTCTCTATTTCCATATATAAAGTAGCAGTGAGTTCAGGAATGAGAGAGAAGTCCGGAATTGATTGTAGTCAACATTAGTACTAAACTTCCCTTCACTAGTATGTCTAATGTAAGTGAATTGGTGGTACTTAGGACTCTCCTTTTTTATTCTGTTCTATAGGAATGCAGGTCCATTTGTTATTTTTTCCAATATCTTGGGTCCAGAGGCCCTCCAAAAGTTTTGTGTGTGTGTGTGTGTTTGTATGTGCGTGTGTGTGTGTGTGTGTGTGTCTATCTATCTATTTATGTTGGTGGAAGATATTGTGATTAAAATGCACATAGAGTGGTTCTATGAGCTGTATTTATTCCAATTTAACTTAATTTCTGCTCTGGTCTTTGATTTGTTATCATATGACCAGCATCATGCCATTCAAAGCTTAAGTGTGGTCATCAGTCTGGAAAAGAATATGTACTTTTGATAGACTACTATCCAACATTGCTACTAATTTATATTATTTCCAAATTGTTTTATTTACTTTTGGGATTTGTATCCATTTAATTTAATTTAACATCACCTTTAGAGTTTACCGAATAGGGAAGTAATCCATGTATTCAAAATCCAAGTCATTGAGGCAAAAACAACCATGTAAAAATAATTCTTTACCAATGGCTGGAAAAGGGTTTCTGGAGAGCAGAAATATTTATTCTGGATTGTGATGACCTGGCCATCAGGCAACTCATAACTTTTCTCTAGATAAGAGGAGGAGGCTGCCATTCTAAAAGTCCAGAGTAACGTAGCATAAATTTTCCTTAATATTATGGACATTCAACTATAAAGAAAAATCCAAAAATTGTTTCCCTATAGTTTATTTTAGGTTTTATTCTGTCAATATATTCTTAAATACGATTTCTGAATTGATTAGGAGTAACAGAAGAATCAATGGTTTCCCCGTGTCTTGGTAAACAATTATGGAGAAATAGAAATTACACAGAAGAAAATAGAAAACAGAATTTAAGAGGAAAAAAGCAAAATGTGGTGGCCTCAGAAACAGAAAACATTTAAATAATTCTACTGTATATGTGTTTACGTGACTTTATAATTATTAATTTTATTGGGAATTCATCAAATAATGAAATGTGTCAGCAAAGAATGTAAATGAAGTTACATCTTTAAAAACCCAAGCAGAATGTTTTGAATGACATATACAAAATTCAGCCAGTCATATAGATGAGATAGATGAGTATAGAAATTTAATAAATAAAAAATTATTACTCAATAAAACTGTATTTTATAATTACATGACATTACATCAGAATATACACAATTAAATCAATGAGATTAGAATCAGTAGTATGTGGTAGAATAAAGTTAAGATTAGTGTACATTTTAAAAATAAATAGAAATGTCTTAATAAGAACAGAGAATAGGAACAGGAGTAAACACAGGCTGTACATTAAAATACCTTTATTGGTTTAATCACAAGAAGCATTTTATAGAAAAGAAATAGCAGGCAAAGAGAAATGATTAACATATCAAAATCTGTTAGTACAGGAACATTGGAAACTTAAAATAAAATCAAGAGAACAATTGACTGTAGAGGGGTTTAATTTTCAATAATTTTCATGTGCACAATTAAGAGAAAGATTTAATACAAATAGAAGGGCAACTGGAACAATATCAGATGAAAGCTGAGATTAAACTATATTCAAATGATGAACATGTGATTGCTGCAATGTTTAAATTTTTGTATAAAGTTCATCTCATATCAGACCTATCCATTATATCCAAGAAGAAGAAATAAAAACTATAACCTGAAACAGCTAAAGAGCCTCAAGCATCTGTCCTTCATAATTTTATTTATAGTTTAGATGATATTTTATATTTTGTTACTGTAACATTTATTTTATTTATCTGTTTGGATAGCATACAAATGTGAGAATTCAGATTGATGGGGTGTGCCCAGGTGCATCATATTTATGAATTAAACATTTTTATGAATTAAATTTATTTGCATGTTGACAACATGGAAATAAAAGCAATTGGCAGGATTTAACATTATAATCCTATGTTTGTCATAGAATTTAATGATCTTATAATGTTCTCAAATAAGCCTAAATTAATCTACATCCATAATTGTCAGAACAAGAAACAGAACTGCAGCAAACAATACATTCAATGGGATTATCAAAATAACAAAAGCAGCAGATACATAATTAAAGTGTGTATCTCATTGATACAGAAAGAGATACAAGAAAGGTAAAAGAAAAATAAAACTTGCTCTCAGCCAACACCAAATCTGTCTCTAGAAAATGAAGGTATTATTTTTCCTGACATACATTTACAGTTAAGATGACATAGGCTTTTTTGAGAGGAGTTTCCATCAAACTGGCATTGCGATGAAACTATTTTCCTCTTTATAAGACCTCCAGGAAAGAAGCAGAAGACTGAAACTCAAATGTTAAAGGCTCTCTAAGGAATTTCAAAGTATCAACCTTAAATTTGAAATGGAATTATATAACAATCAATAATGGAATACGATACAGCAATCAAGGAACCTGCATCTAGAAGATTCATGTTGAAACACAGAGGTGCGGTGGCTCAGTGGCTGGAGAAGATGCTAGTATGAATAACTGCATAATGGAGTGTTCTTCCATCATTCGCCTCAGCTCCTGCCAACCTAACAAATATAAGAGTGCAGAGAAGAGCAACAAAGATAATTAGGGAACAGGAGGCTAAAGCACATAAAGAACGGTTGCTGAAACTGGGTATGTCTAGTCTAATGAAAAGAAGGACAAGGGGAGACATGATAGCAGTGTTCCAATCTCAAGTGCTGCCACAAAGAAGAAGGAATCAAGCTATTCTCCAAAGCACCTGAGGGCAGGACAAGAAGCAATGGGTGGAAACTAATCAAGGAGAGAAGCAACTTAGAATTAAGGAGAAATTTTCTGGCAGTTAGAGCAATTAATCAGTGGAACAAATTGCCTCCAGAAGTTGTAAATACTCCAACACTGGAAATTTTAAAGAAGAGATTAGATAACCATTTGTCTGAAATCGTATAGGGTTTCCTGCCTATGCAGGGGGTTGGACTAGAAGACCTCTAAAGTTCCTTCCAACTCTGTATTCTATTCTATTCCATTCTATTTTATATAGGTGCTACTCCAATGGGGAAAAAAAACTAATGGTGTTTTGTGCGCAAGCAAGAAATCAACCTATGCAGGACCTGCCTGAATGCAAGACAATATTGGAGGAGAAAAAGCCCTGAATATCCCGTTAGCCACTTTGTGTGAAGCTAGTTTGCCACGTGCAGTGGCATCTTGCATAAGATGAACTGAAAGGAACAATTTTAGCAAGCCAAACAACTAGTCTGTAATTGTGAACTCCTGAATTTCAATGTACCACTGCCACATGCTAAATACATTTTGGAACAAAAGCCATATCAAAATGTTTTTCAAAGGAAACAGCCCCAAAAGTCTTACTGGTGATGAAAAAAATGAATATTTTAACACATGTTTCCATCTGATTAGTAAAAATAATTGGTAGCATAACATACCAAATCTGACAAAAATAAACCATAGCTAGAAAAAATCTATATAGGATGTAGAAGAAGCCAATGTATTTTCAGATTAGTCTTTTGTTGTGCAACTGCTTTGTTATACTCCTAAAGGTTTACAGAGTGGTTGTCTACAGATGAACCATCCCATGGTTTTTCTTTTTTACTTCTCCCATTTTTCATCAAGGAGATTTTAAAAAATGGAATATCTTCACAAAATGTTTTGATTAGTAGTATCAAAAATTGTCTATCTAGAACAGAGTTTCTCAACCTGAGCAAACTGAGGTGCAGTGACTCCCTGACTTACTGATGTTGGAGATGGTCTCTGCTCCAGCAGTTTGAGTCCTAACACTGTGTGGCAGGGTGAGCCCCTGTCACTGATCTCCACTTCTGTCCATCTAACAGTTTGAAATAATGTTTTATGCAAGGGGATAAATTGGTACCACTTCAGTGGGAAATGTGTTGGTGTTCCATGCAGGCAGTCAGATTCCAGCCAGCTCTGAACCTTCCCAGTTGCAACACCCATTGACAAGAAAGGGAAGGAGCCTTGGATGCTGTTGCAGGAACAATCACTTGTCTTTTTTTTCTTTCTGGAACAAAGCCAGCTCAACTTCCTGTGGTGCACCTTAAGAAGCATGCAACAAAGTTGCTAACTTGGCAACCAAACTTTTGGTTTTGCAATAGCATTGTGGTCTTATGAATAATGTAAATATGCCATACACAAATAATAAAATTAATAATAACCTCAGCAAACTATAAATTGTGTAGATTTCAACTTCCATAATTCCCAGGCCAACATTTTGAAGCTGCTGAGATTGAGAAACACTGATTTAGAAAATCTTCAAGGATTTTTGCAAGACAAGTCAGTTTAAATCAGTAAACATTTAAGAACACAAGAATTACTATTCCACCTGCATTTTTTTCTACCGCAGCATCTCATTAAATTGAAGCCAACTTGTAATACTTGGAACATCAATGTATATTATTTGTGACCAAAGAAAAATGTTATAGATTTTGAAGCATAATTTACCACTGAGGGAGGGTGTCACAGGAGAATAATCTGATTAATAATCCAGCACAGATTGCTGCCCTTTCTGAGTTCAGGGAATTATTTAAAGAGTCACATTATTGTCAGGAGTCACGATTTATATATCTCATTTCTCTGGAACTTTTTCTTGTTTTATCCATTAGAGTTTGCCAGCTGATATCATCATGGCTCAGTGGCCTTTTCCATACTGTTTACAGCTTTGTGCCTCTGTAGAGGTAGCATACAAGTCCCTGTTTCTAGTTAGTGTAGAAGTTCTCTCCTTTTTTTGTACTGGTAACAATTTTAGGAAAAGCTGCACATGTTAAAACAACATTTCCCTTAATTTTGCAATTGCTACAATTGTGGTTAATGGCATCTTTAAAATAAAAAAGAGAGGGGAAAGCATGTTTTTGTTGTTAAAAATAAATCTTGGAAGGCGGGCTACACAACCCTATTAGGGGGATCATTGTACACATTTCTGCAATAAAAGAAAAGCTGACCTTTTAAGCAGTTTTTAAATTTGCCAGCTTCTGAAAGGCTTTCCATAAATGGTCTGCCAAGTTTGGGAGAAAAGCTGGCCTACTTCCTGCAATTCACATCTGCGGTCAGTTTATGCACAGTAAGAATTTGCCCCATGAATAACATTGTTTGTGCCAATGTATTCCATTAAGTAGGAAACATGACCTTTGTACTGCAATATGGTAGAAGCAGGTGGAAGCATTTGAAGAACCTACTTCATGAGATCTATAAAGAGATTGCTAAAAGGGGCTATAAAAACAGATTTGTCCTTTCCCAAAAACATCTACTTATCAGCACACTATGGTGAAAGGATGATTCGTGAATATTTCTATCTAATGTACAAATCTGCAAACAAATGTAAAATTATAAATGACCTCTGTGATCATATTAAGAGTAACTGCGTTCTCTTCGCTGATGATGTAAAGCTTTTCAACATCACAGACAATACTGCTATCCTTCAAAATGATCTTGACTATGTATCAGAATGGTCAAACAAATGGCAACTTCAAATCTGAACAAATAAGTGCTCTGTCTTACATATTGGCAGAAAAAATCAGAAAATAAAATACAGATTGAATAGTCAAGACCTTGTTGATGATCCAAACTCTGTCAAGGACCTTGGAAGACTCATCTCTAATGATCTAAGTGCAAAAGCCCACTGTAACTACATAGCCAAAAAGTCATTAAGAGTTGTTAACCTAATCCTAAGCAGCTTTTTCTCTGGTAATATCACACTACTAACTAGGACATACAAAACATTTGCCAGACCAATACTCGAATACAGCTCATCAGTCTGGAACCCACATTATGTATCAGATATTAACACAGTTGAAGAAAGTCCAGAAATATTTTATGAGAAGAATCCTCCATTCCTCTACTCATTGCAGAATACCTTATGCCACCAGACTCAAAATTCTAGACCTAGAAAACCTAGAACTACGCTGTCTTCGGTCTGATCTAAGTATAGTATACAAAATCATACATTGCAATGTCCTACTGGTCAATGAATCCTTCACCTTCAACCATAACAATACAAGAGCAAACAATAGATACAAACTAAAGGTTAACCAGACCAAACTTGATTGCAGGAAATACGACAGAGTGTTCAGCAACAGAGTGTCTGGAATACTCAATGTCTGGAATACTCTACCTGACTCTGTGGTTTCTTCCCCAAATCACAAAAACTTTAACCTTAGATTTTAACCTTAGATTTTCTACTATTGACCTCAGCCCTTTCCTGAGAAGTCTGTAGGGGGAGTGCATAAGCGCACCGAAGTGCCTACCATCCCTGTCCTATTGTTTCTTTTATTTTTCTTATATGTACTCATTTCTTATATTCATAACTATGTTTATCCTTATACCTATTACCGTGTTTCTCTGATAATAAGGCCAGGTCTTTTTTTGGGGGGGGAGCCCCGAAAAAATGGCTAGGCTGTCTTTTCGGGGGTAACTTAATTACCCCGCCCCTTGCATCTTCAGGCAGATGGGTGGCGATGGCTTGGATGTTGACCCCGGCGTTGGTAGGGCACTTTGTATCAGGGTCAATGCAGGAAGCACCATGTCCAGATGTGCAACAAAAGTACTTCCTAATGGTAAGCACCTGCACCATTCCCTCCCATTTTGCATGTTTTAATATAGGCCTTAATTTGGGGGGAGGGGCTTAATTTCATTTCATGCCTATAAAACATGCTGGGACTTCCTATTGGGGAGGCCGTATTGTTGGAGAAACAGGGTATCTTGTAAGCAATTGACAAATAAAATAAAATAAATAAAAATAAGATATGTTTCTACAAATGTTATTTGGAAGGAATGTTATACAAAAGAAGGCTGAAACGTATTGTCTAACATTTCAGGCTGCAGGTCATGGAATAAATAGAGAGGAGAAAAATCCTAAAAATAATTCAATATTGGAAACAATGACCCTGAGAAATACTTGTTGTTAGGAATATAAGTCACCTAACAGGTATTTGGGTTAGAAATATATCAACCAGGATAGACATTTTAATACTGTCTCTTTAAGGGAATGCAAGAGCATGCAGTTGGGTGTGGTTTCTCAAATGGCCTTAAGATGGAGCCAGAAACCTGGATTGTCTTAGTCTGAGTCTCAGAAGAGAGTGTGAGTGTATCTTTGTTTCCTTCTGTTGGAAAGTATTGCTGTTGCTTCATTTTTCCTAATTGACTGATATTACTGGATTTAATGTAAGTCTAATACTGAACTGTTTTTGACACTGGACTTTGTTACTGGATTATCCCTGGAATGAAAACTGACTGATTTAACTTGTGAATGACTTTGGACTGCCCCTTTTGAACTTTGCTTAAACCTTTATTGAAAGTAAAACAGCTGCCACACCTATGGCCCTTTATTATCAATAACAATTTAATCATTCATCAACACATTTCAACATAAACAAAGCTCTTTATTAATGCCCTATTCATTGTAGGGCCACTCAACATACATGGCACAATCTCATCAGTGTTACGCCACAGCTTCAAGGAAGCATCCATTAACCATCTACCATACTGTCTTGCCACTCCATTGCTCCAGCTGGGGAGTTGCATCAATGTCTCAGTAGGTTGCACTGCTTCTTCCCTTCACATGAAGCTCTATTGGGGCCTTGTACATCCACAGTGTCTATCAGGTTTCGTCCTTGCCTCCATTCACCAGGCTCCATGTCCCCATTCCCTTGTTGACAGTCCACAAGCCTGTTCTGCAACACTGGGTAGCAGGTGCACATGAGATTGTGCAGGATGCAACAAGCTTCCACGATGCTCCTCACAGTCTGTGGGCAATGCTGCATGGTGGTGAGAAGTATCTGGAACCTGTTGGCCAGGATGCCAAAGGCGTTCTCCACCACCCGTCCTGCCCTGGACAGCCTGTAGTTGAAGATCCTCTCTTCATGGGTGAGGTATCTTGAAGTGTACGGCTTCATGAGGTAGGTTCTGAGGGAGAAGGCGTCATCACCAATGATGAAGTAGGGCACATCTTGTGTGTCATTGGGTAGGGGTCTGGATCTGGAAAAGCCATGATGAGGTTGTGTTCCATTCCATCCTTGAGGTCACTTTCATTGTATACCTGTCTATCTGAAGCTGACCCGTTGCCTGAAGCATCAATGTACATGAACTTGTAGTCAGCATCAGCCATGGCAAAGAGGATGATACTGAAGAAGCCCTTGCAGTTGAAATAAGTGGACCCTGAGTTGGCTGGAGCTTTGCAGGCCACGTGCTTCCCATCTATGGATCCAATGGTGTGGGGAAAGTTCCACCTCTGATACCACTCTTCTGCAACTTTCCTCCAGCCTTGTACAGTGGTGGGGCACTTGAGGAGCTCCTCCACGTATTCTTCGATGATGGCCTGCACCACTTCTCTGACCACTTTGCTGATGGTGTTGTGTGGCACCCTCCACGCATGCTGCATGTTTTTGTATGTGGTTCCAGAGGCCAGGTGGTGCAGGGTCAGTGCCACTTTCAGTCCAAGGTCCAGGCTGGGATGGAAGTTGGTGCTCAGCTTGGTCAACCTGGGTCTCAGACGCTGTACAAGTTCATCATGGCTGGTGGCATCTTCATGAAGTGATGGAATACACAAGGGTCTTCATTCCTCAGCTCCACCATCAACTGGTCATACAGTCCAAACTCCATTCTTCTCATGATCCATCCTCAGACCCACACATCTCTTGGACGTCTCCTTCTTCTCCTTCTGTATAAAAGGTGAAACAGTCTGAACAGGGTTTGGTTCTGGTGATGAATGCTCTCAGCTACCATACGGATTGTGTCATGATCCATGGTGGAGAAGAATGGATGATGTGGAAGAGCAAGACCAAGGGTGAAGAGGTCTGTACACCACGGCTGCTAGACTCATACTGAGATCCAGATGATTTCCTCCCCCTTTTTATAGGAAATATCAGTTTTCCACTAGGTGTCCTTCTACATACTCTAGACATCCTCCAGACATCCTAAATATCCGAGATACATCCCAGATACAAACGTTTTGTCCATTTTGAATACTTTATATACAAGATGCATACGCTTACATCCTTTCTATTTCTGTGCTACTAACACTGTGTGGATGTTCTGTGTACCTTTTGTTTCCTCCCTCTTTCCATTTTCAGCTGCTGCGGATGTGAGTTGCGAGGATGTCCAGAGGATGCCAAGAGGATACAGCGGATGTTTTATGGATGATAACAAACATTGAATGTTTGTTGCCCGTATATGTCGTGGATGTACATCATACGCGGCGGAAAGTTCATCCGTTCAAAAAGTTTTGTGCAGCTCAAAACTTCTTGGGCAGATGAAATCTCAGTGGACGGATGCTGAAGGGATAGAGTGTATGAAACACGTATGCAGTGAGTACACAATGGATGTATCGCATTTTCCAACGGAATGCAAGCTTTTTTTAACGTTTCACATCCTCTTTGCATTCGTTGGTGCAGTGGGACAGGGGCTTAACTAGCTGGGTAATAAAATGTGTTCATGAAATAACCATGCTTAGAGAGCATCAAGGTATCCACAGTTCAACCCTGAGCTGCATACTGCAAATACTGTTCCATTGGTAATGCTAGGGGTTTTATTATTATGTCATTATTGTTATTGTTATTGTTGTTGTTATTATTATTATTAGTAGTAGTAGTAGTAGTAGTCGTCGTAGTAGTAGTAGTAATAGTAGTAGTGAGACCTGGCAGAAAATCATTTTGACCCTGCTTCTATAATTACAAGACTGCAAGACCTGACCTTGATTGAATGGTGGATTTGTTTATCATGCAAGGTTGACTGGGATAGGAAAAAGTCTGAGACAAGCCAGTGTTCTGCTGTTTTATGAAACTTCATGCCTTTTTCCTTTATTTATCAAGCGAGGGTGAAAAGCAAGAAGGTTAAACTTAACTCAGAATAAACTCTAAACTTCTAAAATGTTCTTAATGTCAAGGAGAAATCAAAATATGTCACTGCATTCCTTGTAACACAGTGCCACTTCAGATGCCAGCTAAATGAGGTTGTGACGAGGTTTGTAAAATATTTAAGATATTTTATAATAAAGACAATAATATTGTAATGTTCTGTTAAAAAGATCAGAAATCATTTATATATTTCCTAACTCAAATTTTCTTTTCTTTTTGACCTTTTTCTTTCTTTTCTACTTTTTAAATTCCTCTTATATGAAATTTTTTAATAAATATAATTTTTAAAAAGCCAATTTTCATTCAGATAGATATAAGAAAGCTATTGGTCTGAAACCATTTATATTCTATTCTTGTATTAAGCAGGGGTTGTAGTAACAGTGCACTTAAATGCTTGCTTTCATATTTCCGATTCTATGATATCAAAGCAAGGATCACCTACAAAGAAAAGGTTTCTGCAATCTGCTGATAAGTGTCTATCTATCAAATAAAAAAATCAGAGCAGAGTGTAAAAAAGATACAGATTTAAAAAGAAGTTGTATCATTTTATTTCACAACTGAAAATGAATGATAAAAGATAAATGAAGGTACACTGAGGTTTGTGGGCAGAGAGGTTCAGCCACAAAGGACTTCAAGACATATTACAATAAAAGCATAATAAAATATCCTAACTTTCTAACAAACATTTATAGTGTATTAAAGCATACTGTATCATTTATTGCAAGTTGTATCTCTGCCATCTGACAGTCAATAAAAATGATAAATCTGCCCCCTCCATATAAGAGTTTCTGCACATTTTGTTCTCTCAAACACACACATTGTGGCACCAGATTCTGAAAGAATACCTTGCTCCAGAAGAGCTATACTAAACTAAGATGCTGGTCACTGACCATACATATAGAAAAACTCAAAGAAAAATGCATACATCAAACAGATATTCCTAAGTAAATGGCAATTCATGACTTTCTGTCCAATATTTGTTAAATATAAACTGCATTCAAAAGAAACCTGACAATTCTCAAATTGATTTCAGGAGGTAGGCTGAGCAAATGTTGATCCCTGTAACCTGTGTTAGACCCAGTTTGATATTTGGTTAGGAAAAGAATTGTATAATTAAACACAGAGCCAATATTGAATAAGGTACCAGACTAGAAACTAGGAGACCATGAATTTTAATCCTGCCTGAGGCACAAAACCAATTTGGTAACCTTCGGCTAGTCACTCTCTGTCAACTTTAGAAAGCAGGAAAACCACTTGAAAAAAAAATGGTACCAAGAAAACTGCAGGGATTTGTTCAGGCAGGTTGCAACTGACTTGAAGATACCAAAAAAAGAAAGAAAAACCCTACAACCATGTAATTATAGCAGTTAACTGATGCTTTAATTGGACTAGAGCTATATTCACCTCCCTTATTCAAGGTGCTATGAAGAGCTAATGGAAACTTGCTCATGAATTCATCCTATTTTCAGCATGGTGAACTTTGAATATCAAGTTGGCCTTTTGCTGTATTTTCCTCTAAACAGATTGATATTGTTATCCTGGTTTCATCAGAAAGATGTCAGGAATCTTTTGTCTAAGCTCCAGTTTAACACAATCATATGTCATCTAAAAAGAGATCATACAGAAGCAATTTCTTCCTCACCTTCCAAAATCAGAGGAATTTATCTTTCAAAATCAGAGATGCAACTAGAAATTTAATTTTAAGCAAAGATAAAAATATATATATCCTGGTGATTAAACTGAATCACCAGGATATCACCAGGATTCAGAATCACCACCTTTTAATCCAAACTTCAATGCACAAAAATGTATTCCAAACGAAGCAAAAAAAAAAAAAAAGAACTACCAGAAGGAAAAATTTTGAAACTCATTGAACTGATTAGAGGTGACCAACTTTCTTTTATATGAATCCATTTATGCCCCATAAAACAATTCAAAATTTCATTAAGGAACATTTAATTGCTGCTCCTCTATTGAGCATTCCATATTGAAAAATTAGAAGGTTATATGAAGTCTGGAGGAAAACAACAATGTACTTAAAGCATATAATTTGTTCTAGCATTTGATCAATGAAAGTCCATCTGTGGGTCTTTAGGCCTAGAAAAACTAATATTTTGGTGTTGAATTATTGACCGACAAAGAGTTTAAAGGCCCGGTCCCACTGGCCGACGGACACAAAACATATGCATAAAGGACACAGCAGATGAGCAAAATTTCGGGGGTGGCTCCATCCGTTGTCATCTGCTTCAAAAAGTGGCAAAAAATTGCATAAACAGAATGGAAAAGAACAAACGTGGGTAATATGTAGTGGGGATGTTAAATGGATGTTCATTGGAAGCCTAGCAGATGAAAGAGGATGGAAGAGGATGACACCTCCGAAGGGGTTATGGGGGATAACTGCGAAGCGGACACATAGTGGATGAAGCGGATGCATCACGTATGCCTAAAGGAAAGAAAGGGGATGCTGTGCAGATGTATAACAGATGCAAACCATTCACTGCGCATCCTTTCTATTTCCGTGCTACTAAGGATGTATAGATGTTCCATGTACCTTTTCTTTCCTCCCTCTTTCCATTTTCAGCTGCAGCGGATGTGAGTTGCAAGGATGCCCAGAGGATGCAGAGAGGATACAGCGGACGTTTAACGGATGATAACGGACATAGAACATTTGTTGTTCATATGTCACAGATTTACTTCATACACGGTGGAAAGTTCATCCATTCACAAAATTTTGTGCAGCTCAAAACTGTTTTTGTACAGCAATAAATGTTGTTGGTCTTTGTTGGCAACTAACAAAATTAATTTGGAGTTGTACATTTTAAGATACTTCTGGAAAATTATTAGATGCATTGTAATACGAACCAGAAAGTAGTTTTTTTTCCCCTGTAGTTGTGTGCTGACCTTTTTCTGACTTGGAAAACATTTTAACATAGCTGATATTAATTATTAGCAGTGCTGGTGGTTAAAACAACAGTTAGGAGTACATTCCATCCCGAACAATGCTGTTGGTAGGTAGGAATTAAATGCTGGTTTAAAATTGTCTAAGGGTGAGAAACAATCTTAGTTCTGTTCATTTTGGCATTTCATTTGACCAAACATTGACCTTCCATAATTATTTGTTCAAAATAGCAGCTAAGGTGAATAAGTTATTGGGCCTATTAGCTGCTTTTTCACAAGGAACGCATGTAAACACAGCACAGTCATCTCAATTTGTTGTTACAGGGTAGCTGAAATTTGTCCTCCAGTCAATGTCTACTCCTTTTATATTAGTTTAGGGCAACATTTCCTGACCTGGTAGCTAGCTTGGGTTCTAATTCCCAGTGTTGCCAGTAGCACAGGGAGGAGACATGTTACCTGGAAAATTATCATCATGACCCCAATGTATCTAGAAGTTACTTGGTCAGGGAAGCTTGATTAGGCATATTTTATACAGGAAATTATGGGAAGGCCATAGCCTTGTTCAGTAGTTCATAAAGTCCTATTCCTTATTCATGTCATTGAAATAACTTTATTTCTACAGTCATATGCTCAATTCAATAATCTGTAGGGAGACTCCACATGTGCAAATGTGTGCTTATTAGTAATAGTGCTTACAGTTATATACCTCTTTACAGTGCTTTACAGCACTCTCCAAGCAGTTTACAGAGTCAGGATAATGCCCCAATAATTTGGATCCTTATTTTACTCACCTTGGAAGGATGGAAGGCTGAGTCAATCTTAAACCCTGGTGAGATTTGAATTGCCAAATTGTAGGCAACTGGCAGTCAGCAAAAGTAGCACTGTAACCATTGCAGCACTGTGGCTTATTAGCTTTCAGTAGAACCCTGCAAGCATCTCCAGAGTCAGAATCCAATAAGGATAAAGATTTCCTTTTTGCAGACTACTATGCTGAATATGTAACAGCCGACAAGGGTAAATGTCATTTCAGTGATGGCAGGAGCTATTGTTTAGATGGATTTTTATCTGGCAAGCATTCTGATCTTTTGCACCATATGTTAGAAATATTTATTAGAGCAAAATTGCGCAATCTGCCACTATGAACATCTTTGTGGGACAGAGGGCATAGAATCTATCAATATCTTTCAGCCCTTTGAGGTAGACCAGACTAAGAAACCAAATGTATGAATTCTAATGCTACTTTTATCATAAGGTTACAGTACCAGAATCTTGCAAATCTGAATGTGCTTCCTTACTCCCTTTGTCCTTATGATAATTAGGGATGATCAAATCTAAAACACTTTCTCAAATTGCATTTCCTCTCCACATTCAAATTTCTCAAATCTTACCATTGTCCAGGTTGCAGTTCTTCATCCTGTTTCTCAAAGTTACTTCTATTTCCCATTACAGCATCACTCGCTATCACAGAAAAAAATCAAAGAAAACGCTAAACGGCCTATCACATTGGCCGACGGATGCAAAACGTTTGTAAAAAGGACACAGCATTGTTATCCGCTCTCAAAAATGCCCCGAATTTGCATAAGCAGAGTGGACAACAATGGAAAGGAACGTACGGGGGGAGGATGTAGAGGGGATGGAAAGCGGATGCTCCAGGGAAGCCTAGCAAATGGAAGTGGATGGGAGCGGATGGCACATCCGCGGGGCTTCTGGGGGAGCACAGCAAAGCAGACGCACAGTGGAAAGAGCGGATGCAGAGCGGAAGCTGAGCAGATGAAGCGGATGCATCACGGAAGCATAGCGGAAGCCTAGCGGATGCCTAGCGGATGCACAGCATTCACTGCGCATGTGGGGAGGATGCATTGCGTCAGCCCCGCGGATATAAAGGGAAGCAGCTCGCAAGCAGGTCACCATTCAGAGGAAAGACCTGCTGCCAGACACAGCTCCAGCCACCAAGCCAGGCAGCCAGGCAGCCAGCAAGCCAACAACCCAACAACCATGGCAAGAAGGACAGGGCCACCATCCCACCCTCTGGCCCTGACTCTGCTTCTGCTGGGGCTTCTGCTGCTCAGGCTGACTCTTCTGGTGCTGGAGCTTCTGCTGGCGCTGCTCCTGGTGCTGGTGCTTCTGCTGGTGCTTACTCTGCTGGCACTATTCCTGGTGTTGGGGCTTCTGCTGGGGCTTATTCTGCTGGCGCTGCTCCTGGTCCTGCTGGTCCTGCTGGTGCTCCTGGTCCTGCTGGTGCTCCTGGTCCTGCTGGTGCTGCTGGCGCTGCTGGCGCTGCTGGTGCTTACTGTGCTGCTGATGATCCTGGTCCTGCTGGCGCTGCTGGTGCTTACTCTGCTGGTGCTGCTGGTGCTGCTGGTGCTGCTGGTGCTGCTGGTGCTGCTGGTGCTACTGGTGCTGGTGCTGCTGGTCCTGCTGGTGCTGCTGGTGCTGCTGGTCCTGCTTTTGCTGCTACTGTTGTTGTTGCTGCTGGAGCTGCTGGTGCTGGTGTGTGTCCTGCTGCTGGTGAGGAGGAGCAGCCCCTACAACCTCAAAGCCCCTCTGATGAGGGCCCATATGGCCCTGCCAGAGGGAGGAAGAGGCAGGCCCGTGAACGGGAGAGGAGGCAATACTCAATCGAAGAGGAACATGAGGATGAGGTGCTGGAATGGCTGAGGGAGAACGAGTATCTTTGGCGGAAGGGACACAGGCTCTATCGAGACACCAAAAGAAAGCAGGCTGCTTGGAGAGAGAAGGCGGAGAGCCTGGGCTACACTTCGGAGGTGCTGCTCGGCTGGTGGAAGCACATGCACACCTGGTACGGGAAGTTGCACCTCAAGAAATCTGGCCAGGCCACGGTCAAGCTGACGGACCGAGAGACCTACGTGATGGCCAGTGCAGCTTCTTGGAGGGTGAGATCCGCCACCGAGGACCAGCCCCTCTGACAACCCTCTCTCTCAGGCAGCCCGCAGAGAGCCAGTCCTCTTCTGGCCAAGAGTCAGCTCCTGTGGCCAGGCAGGTATCTGTGGAGCATCCCACGGCGGAGAACCCCCCCCCGACAGCTGCATTACCCATGGTGGAGTGCGTGGAGGACCCCCTGACGCAGTGGGAGTAAGGAGAGGGCACTTTCACCACAGGCCAACCCACATCCACCCCCAGCTCCACTTCCACAGAAAGGCAGAGAGGCAGACCGGAGGGGCAGAGCCACACTGTCCTGCTGGAGATCAGGGACACCATCAGAAGCAGTGTAGATCTCCTCTCTCAGCTGGTACACACCGACGTCCCATCCTCCAACCGCAAGCCCTTCCTCACCTATGTCAACCAGACCCTCATGAACATGTCGGAATCACAGTACCAGGTGGTAAAGGACAGGATCACTGATCTTCTTCACAACCCTCCAGACCCAGCTGAACCTGCTCCCACCCAGTCCAGGCCTGCTCCTCCACCCCAGGTGATGTCACTGCCCTTCCAAGGCTTTCCACAGGCTCTCACCTACCAAGGCTATGGGTACCAGGAGGTCCAGCAGCACAAGCAGCCCTTCCCAGTCCAGGCACAGGTACATTGTATGCCACCGGTGCCACCAATGCCACTGATGCCACCCATGCCACCGATGCGAGCCACGCCACAGATGCCACCCACACCACAGATGCCACCCACGCCACAGATGCCACCCATGCCACAGATGCCACCCACGCCTCACCTCGCTCAGCTGCAGACCAGACATCCCCATTACATTGCTCCTTCCTCCACCCCACAGCCAAGCCCGGCCTCAGAACATCTGTCATCGGTATTGGGGCTGACACCAATTGTCCTGGAGGAAGGGGCTCTCAACATCACAGGACTGAGCCAGCTCTCTGAGAGCTTCCTCCACACACCGTCCCCTGTTGTCCTCTCAGGGCCAGGCACCCCAATGACGCCTCAGACCAGCACTCCAGCAGCAGCCACCTCCACAGCACATTGACCTTTCACCCCTGAGACTGGGCACGCCTCAGAGTGACCAAGAAGAGTGCCAGAGACTGGGTTGCTACCTGCTGACTTTATCTTAGCTTTGGACACTTGACTTGGGTCATTTTGCTTTTACAGCTTGTTATTAATAAAGATTATCTTTGCTTCACACACTTGCTTCATTCATTTTAGTTAATAAAGTCGTGGTGGAAAATTTTAGAAATGGTTTAAGCCTTTGCATGCTTGTGGGATGGGTTAAGATAGCATTGGGATGGGCAGGGATACCTTTGGGATGGGTAATAGCTGTGGGATGAGCAGGGATACCTTTGGGATGGGTAATAGCTGTGGGATGGGCAGGGATACCT